>CM060951.1:122146551-122424086 GCA_030765055.1 Mantis religiosa | reverse complement strand
CATAAAATGCGTTACATGAATCTAGCTTTAAAAGTCCTTAATCCATTTTCCGTCACTTTTCCGATTTTCTCCAAATCTCCCAAATTACTTTTTACTAAAGGCATTTAAAGTTCCCAAACGTGTTTAATTCTATTCAATATCCTTTATATTTAAAATAACATCTCGATATAACCTTATTGTGATAAGCTGCCCAGTCTTAAATTCAGTAATACTTTAGAAACATGTATTTATCCGCGTTGATAATAAAAACATTCAATAATGTATGCCTAAAGCATTGACCAGAGCTAAGTATCCAGTTATAACTGACAATTGACGAATTGACGAGCTAATACCGGTGGGTTTCTGTGAGGAATTTGAAGAATTTGGAAATTCACATTCTTTGCATGAATAATGTTTGGCGCTTCTAAGAAACTATAAATAACTTAATTTACATTGTCTTATTTTAGCGCAGCCCTTTACAATCTACTTAGATATTCTCCTTAATGAACATTAGTGTGCTAATGTTTTCATTTTATGTTAATTCCACTAAGAGAAGAATATTTTTAACGTTAAGATTACTTTCGGACGCCCATAGAGTGTCTGTCTGCCTTTATATGTACTTTGAAGAGAGATTATTCCTATAGCACAGGTGTCACATTTGTTTGTTTACCTTAGACTTGAACAGAGTTTAAAACTTAACGCCTTCGAGAGGTTAATGTAGGCATTGACCTTTGTTCTTGACACCGCCCGTTTCTGGCTTTTAAATGTTTGAGTTTTATAACGCTTTCGTCAGAAGTCTATTATTCGGTTGAATTGTACATTTACTTTCTCACACTGTCCTTTTGTTTTTTGTAGCATAAATATGGGCATGAGGTTCACCTAAACTACAATAACTTTCTTACATAAATAATTTGAAAGATTGGAAGGGTGTTTATATATTCTGTAAAAAGATAATTTTAGAGATCTGAAACACTTTTCCGAATAAAAGGAAAGAGATGTGTTATAAATGACGTGTTTTAAGAATATTTTTGCTACATGGAGGTTGTCTTAATAGATTCTGTAATTTTCCAAAATTCTTCTGTTTAGTTTGCTTGTTTTGATGGGTCTGTTCCAATGTTTAGTGTCCATTAAATCAATCGAATGTCTGCAGTAACAAACATAATTAACAAAAGGCATTTGTAAAAAAAAAAATGAATCCACTCAATATAACATCATTATGAATGGATCCTGTATTTCTTTTAAGTGGAACATAGGGCCTTCTGAACCGTGCAACCTCGAGGCCCGTAGGCAATGGGTTGAGGATCAGAGGTTTCCTGATCAGAGAGATTCCGGGATGAGTGATCAGCCCATCGCCGAAGTAAAAGTACGAGAGAGATGAGGTGATAGGGAAGATGATGGATCAATCGGTGGAATGCTAACGGGCAGAATCGGAGAACCTGGAGAACATCTGCTCCAGCCCCATGTTGTCCACCACAAATCTCAGTTTGCGGTCGCCTAGAATCGAATCCGGGCTGCCTTGGTGAGAGGCAAGCGGTCTAACCACTTAGCCTTGGCGTGGCCGATACCTCATTATGACAAAATGTGAAAATCCAGGAAGCTAACTTTGAATGATAAATTGTGTTAATTTGGTTTGCGACAAAACGATTTCGCTCATTACCTTAATATAACATCATTTTTGTGTTTTGTGTATATTACGATTAAAAATACCCCAATTTTTATTATGAAAATGTTGAGGAAGTCTTTTCATTCACCGTTGATGATGTAGGATGCCATAACTCAACATTATATTACCTAGGATATGAAAATTGTAAGATACTATCAAGAAAATAAAAATGGTTTACCCTTACTTTTCATCTTAAGTGAAACATTCCTTCGACAAAAAGCCATGTTTTGATAGTATGTATCTTGATACGGGGCGGGGGTTATGTGAACCAAATGGTTGTAAGGAGAAATACGTCACTAATAAAGCGTTTGAAGAACGTATGTAGATACGGCCTTTGACAATTACCGTTGCTGTCAATTTTAATGACATAAATGATTTTATAGTCCTAGGCTTCATTAGTCCCGCTGTTAAATGTCGTGATTGACAAGGGAAATCGTGTAGCAAATTATTACCAGGTGTAGAATTACAAATATGACAGTTCTTTTGCTCGCCTATTTTTTCACTTTTTTTACAGTTTCTTCAATCTCTATAGGGAATCAGATAAGTGTCCTTAAATTGTTCTCTACCCGTTGGGATTTTTTCCAGAACTGGAGGTAATTGCATTATCGTTCCTGTTCTAGATGCTTCTCAAGCTTTGAAAAGAAATCTAATCGACTTAAACAGGAATCCAAAGGTTGCTAATTTGCTTCATTGCCGGATTAACTTTGTCGCAGAAAATGAAGGAAAAAACGACTAGCGTTACGCGGTAATTTAGATGACAGTAAGTAAATATCCAAATATGCTTTAGACAAAGAGTTAAACCGATCTCTGTTTTTCTGGTTAAATGTTACTAACATTCTTCCCCTGAAAGTGCATGACAACGTTTGCACAGTCAGATTCTCCTCTTCGCTGGACGATTCATGTGCACTTGAAATAAAGCATTAACATTCTAATTGCAGTTATTGCAATGTGTGTAGAGATGAACAGCAATACAAGATCTGTCACATTTAGCGAGTTCTACAAGAGGTCAGTGAGTGGCTTTTTTCGAGCGGTGACTCGTAGTAAGGTCGGTAGCATGGCAATAACAAGACAAATCAATATTCCGAATAGGTACTGGTGACAAACACGGCTATGGCACTCCCCAGACTCTGGTCGCCGCCACACAGAGACCGTAAGAGGTCGTGCTGGCATGAGGGGCGTTTCTTTTTTGTGTATATGGGAATAATTTCAATTTCTTGATTCTCATTACATGGAATACACGACGCTTCATGCATTGTACTTATGCTAGACACTAATTCGCTCTCGGACATCTTTTAATACAATATCCATTAAATACTATCTCGGATGTTAATAGGTGCCTCGGCACAAAATGTGTTTGGATGCGTGCACTACTACAAAGCACGTATTAGTTGGCTTTACCCATCTGTACGCTTAGAAGAAGTAACGCACCTCGTCGCATGTATGAAGATCATTTAATAATATATTTTAAATGTTTATGACATTATTACAAGAAACAATATTGGAGTACCCGGAACCTCAACTTCTTACCAAATTAACGAAACGTCACACAAAAAGAAAATGAACTGTTCGAAATACATAATTTCCAACTATTTCTCCCAAAATGTCGTTCCCTTGGCCGCAGTAATTCATGTAGAATTTCCAACATAGATAATGCTGGAACTGTGAAGAATTTAAAATGTTTCCAGAGAAAGCAATACATGAAATTGAAATGTATAGAACAAATGTCAGCTTACTAATTATTAAATAAGCAAAGTAGAACTCTCAGCCTGCTACAAAAGCAGAATATCAGAAATATAATCCTAGAGATGGATTATCAAATATTTTATATACTTAAGTTTAAAAGGGATTAACTTTTTAAAGTATAATTAAAGGATGTATTAACATTTAATTCTTGTTTTTAAAATATTTTAATTAATGAGAACAAATAAACTTTTTATCATTATTGATAATGAAACACGTGAATAATCTCTAACGGAGGATTGGATTCTCTGTGGCGTTGGTGTAAAAACTGCGAGCACGTACCATGTTTAAATACGGAAGGGCTCGATAGTAATGGAAATCCATGACTACTCGAAAAGATTAGGTTTTGGTAATATTAAATTCTATTTTTAATTATAAAGCATTATTCAAATGTAAGCAATCCGAGCATTAATAACATTCTTTCTTTAAACTAATTTTACAAGGTGGAAAAATACATGATACGTCATAGCCTCAAGTTCTGAGCTGGTCAGTTTGAGCGTTTCTATTAAAATTAATAATTAATTCCCTTAAACATTCGCACTCTGCCCTTATTTTTCCTCAGACTTTGTCTGCATTCTGTGTTAACTGTACGAGGAAACACTTCAGTGAGTGTACAACCGAAACATTGTACGCCTGACTGCATCACAAATGATATTAGTGTCCTGTTGCATGCATGACCTTTACCGAGGTGGATACCGTGTTCGTTTTCCCACTGTATTTAGCTATTTCTGGAACCACTCCCTTCGGAGATGTAAAACGTTTAACGAGATCAGTTTACCGTATTCTATTTCCATCAGTCTGCTGCTATCTATTGATCCTAACGCTCCAGACTATTTCTGGCGTCTCTTCTTTGACTGATACGTCACTCATTGTATTGACCTTTTCTGACACTGCTATTGTCAGAGAAAGATTGAGTACAGGGAGAAAGTATTTTTAACTCAAGTAGATTGGCACTTCGCGTTAGCAATGACGTTCTTTTAAGGTTGATATTAGAAAACATTTACGTAATAAATTTGTCGTTTAACCCTCTACACCAATCACAATCACTACAAACATTCTGGTCCTTAATCTTTGAACTAATTGTGCATTAAGATGACTGTAAGATTCTAGAAATTATATCATACATAAAGAGAAATGCGTTTCCTTGTTATTTAGAGAACCGCTTTTAGAATAGTATTTTAGATGTCTCCTTATGCGTGTTTGTTAGAAATTTATGCTATATGTCTGATAGTGGCAAGATAACAGACGGGAAAATTGAAATTTTGGAGTAACAGTTGCGATTGTTCAGTTCCAAAATATGCATTACATATAAGCGTTCTAAAATAACTGTTAAGTTCTACGTCCAAATACTTAGGCAAAATCATATATTCTTCGTGATTATGTTATGTGGTTCGAGCTATTTCCCGTCGTTACAATTAATTGTTCCTGTATTCGTAGGTAGTACTTCCCTCTTTAGTTTCCCCCTCACCATGCACACTTAAGTGTGTTATATATATACTGTTAACAGCAATACAACTGTACATTTATAGTTTAGTAGTCATTTAATTCGCATTTTATCACCATCTTCATCGTAAATGTCTTGAATCAGTCTCCACGAAGTTGATTAGTTGCGTTCCATAATTAATTATCTTACATGTGTGTCTCACAGGAGCTCAGTGTCATAATTAAATATGATTGGGCCAGGAGATTTGTAGCAGTCTTTGTGGGAAATTGGAAGCGGAAATAGTTCAACGATCTCGCATCACACATGTACTCGTAACTGTCATATTTGCTGTGAGTTTTTAATTCCATTGTATAAATACTCAAACGGTTGCTTTAGTATACAGAAATGTTACTTTGGAGCTATAGGTGTAACTCGGGAGAACACGCAGTTGTCAACTCACACTGCGGAACATGTTAGAACTGCGCACGAGTTCAGCGTGTGATGTAACCGCGCTCTCTATTGTTGCCATTGCGTTATTAACACCAGATATAGAATAGCTTCGTTTCTGCTAGCCTGCGGAAGCAGCATCATTGTGCCAGCCTGAGCTACAAACAAAGTGATTGGGCAGAGTATCAAGGCTGCAGCCAACGGTCCTAGTGACCGGTTTCTAGGCGCCCTTACCGGTAGGCCCTCTGATACTCGGGCTTATTGCACCCTACACTTGTTCTTTCTTTATTTCTAATTTTTCCTCTATCTATTAGATATAAGATCCCCCGAGACTTTCCCCTAGTAACAGGGCGTAGCCCTGCTACTCCCTCATTGGCCAATACTGCCCTCTCATTGGTAAGTGTATTGTGGGCCGCTATTGGTCGTGCTGCACGACGACATGGAGGAAGATGAAGTCGCTTCTGTTTCCGAAGCTCTTGACCAATTTTTGCCAGCTCCGGAAAATGATAATGAGGCTTCCGATGAGCCGGAATGCCTCCTCTATTACGTCAAGGGAGGAGACTTTCGCTATTTCATGGACAGCGAAATCATAGTTGGTCCTCTCATGCCCTTGTCTAAAGGAGATGTAAGAATACTGACTTGAGAAGAAGGCCAGACAAAAATTCCTGGAACTGGCTGACCGGGAACTACACAACACTATAGTAAATGCTAAACCGGAAGAAACTCTAAATGCATTTCAACTCTACTCTGCACACAGAGTGCGTGTAGAAGATATAGCTAATATCTTGCTTCTCAATGAGAAGTTTACGACTACTCCACAACAGGGAGTCACACCTAATAAGCCACGTGGTAAAGCTCTGAAGCATCCGCATCAACCCGAGCCTATACCTACTACAAACAGTTTCAATGGTCTACCCATGGTAACCGATGAGGAGGCATCTACGGTGCCCATAAATAAACGGAGATGCACAGAACCTTCTGCCTCATTACATAACAACACCCCTGCAGTAGCAGCAGCTCCAACCACTTCTGCTACAACCTCAGGAGTTCCACCAGCACAGGGTAATGTTACAGCCCGTTCAGGAAAGGCCACACCAATCTTTCTAAGAGACCCGAGTAAGGCTAGGGATCTCACAGCACATCTAAATGCAAAATACACAAATCTAAAATACTCAGTCCGCAACATGAGCGGCACTGTTGCTTTCCTACCGGAGTCATCTGACGACCATCGTCTCCTCCGGAAAGTGCTCACCGAAAGCAACACCCAATTCCTGACCACTCTACTGCCAGAAGAGAAACTTCTGTACGTAACTCTTAAAGACCTGCCCATGTACATAACCGAGGCAGACGTCACTGAAAAGCTCAAGGAGCTGCAGTACCCAGTGGAGAGAGTTGGGCAGCTACGCTCTAACCGTAGCCAAACCCCGCAACTTCTTCCACACTTCAGAGTAGCCTTGAAAAAGGAAGGGAGCTACCAGCAAATATACAAGGAGACGAGGATGTTCAACGCCACCATCCGAGTTGAATCGTATCGCCCACCAGCTAAGCCTCTGCAATGCACCAACTGTCAGCAATTCACACATAGTGCTGCATGTTGCCGTTTGGAGCCCGTGTGTTCTTTCTGCGGAGAGCCAGGGCATAAAAGAGCAGATTGTCCAAAGTTGGGAGTAACTGGAGCCAAACCAACCTGTTACAATTGCGGCGGCGATCATTCTTGCCGATATGCCAAATGCCCTGTTTGGCAAGAAGCTCGAGTTGAAATGCAGCTCAACAAAAATGGACAGCGCACCAGATTTGACGCAGCTCCAAAAGTACCTAATCCTATGGGTCTCCCTAAGGAGGCTTTTAAGGGTACTCGATATCCTGGTCTGCCACCACCTACCAGGATTCAATACACGAGCTATGCAGCAGCTCTTCAGGCCACCGTCGCTCCCAGCAAGACTGCTACTACCGCAGCAACCACAATCTCTGAAAACTCGCCTCCGGTAGTCGCCAAACAACAGGAGTCTGCAAACACATTGCCTAAAGCAAACCCACCATCCCAGCCACGGAAGGCAGCAAGTAACACTGCACCCAACACAGCTTCCAGGAACATTACAACTGCTAGTTCCAAACCAAAACCCTCTACTGGGACCCGCCAACTGGCTCAACAACATCTGCCAGCGCACCACTCTATTCCAAATTCCATGCCATCATCATCATCTCTAAATCCGTCCATCCCAGATGCACAATTCTTAAAACTTATGGATAAAATCCCAGTACACTTGCAACCTGACTTCGCAGTAGCGTTGGCTGCAGCATTAGCCCAGCGACCTGCGAACATCCCTTCTGCAACCATCCTTGTACACACCGTTTATACCTTCTTGACTAATTATGGCGGACAGCAATAAAATAACTGCTAACATCCTCAGTTTAAGGATTTGCTCCTGGAATGCCAATGGGTTGAGGAACAAATTAAAAGAAACAGCAAACTTCATTGCAGTGAACAAGGTGCAAGTTCTTATGGTCCAGGAAACACATCTATCCAGTCACCAGAAGGCCTCTATCCCTGGTATGACCTGTCATAGGTCTGATCGAGCAGATGGATATGGTGGAACTGCAATATTCATTAGCCACAATATCCAACACCACAGGCTACACTTGCCACCTTCCAATCTTCTGGAGGCTACAGGAATACAAGTGGCCACAAACAAAGGCCCCCTCAACCTGTTTTCCATCTATATTCCACCTGGCAGACCTTTTAATGTAAAGGAACTGGACACCATCTTCTCTGCAGGCTCACCTACCATAGCTTTGGGTGACTACAATGCAAAGAGCCCCCTGTGGAACTCTACCATCCGTAATCACAGGGGTTCTGCAATTGAGTACTACATCGAAAAGCACAATCTTGCTGTACTTGCTCCCTCATCACCCACCACATCCTATGGGGATCGCCGTCCGCCAGACTGGCTGGACTTCGCATTACTGCAAAACATCCGCGGCCACCCCAAAATCATGTCAATCCCTGAACTCTCTTCAGATCATTACCCTCTCCTGTTCCTCTATCAGGGTCGGGCTACTCCTAAGGCCCCCCCCTATCTCACTTAATCCAAGACACACAAACTGGAGTAAGTACACTGAACTAATGGCCTTGCAGCCTGCTGAGGTTCTACCTTGTAACACCTTTGAAGAAGCTGAACAACTGGCCACTAACATCACAACCACAATGACAGCCATCATGGACCAAGCCACTCCACCACGGCGCACTACATTTAGTTACAGTAAACCTCTCCCATATGAACTAAGGCGTCTTATTGCTGATAAAAACAAGGCAAGACGACGCTTCCAGCTTACACGCAACCCCATTCACAAACGTGAATGGAACCGGTTGCAACATCTAGTAAAACTAGAATTACTGGAACACAGTAACGCTGAATGGGAGAGGCGTTTGTGTTCTCTTGATGTAGAAGACAGATCTTTATGGAGAATGTCAAAGGCACTTCTCGGGATCCCTAAATCTGATCCGCCTCTTACTGATGGCAGGAGAGTTGCTACATCAGTAAGAGATAAAGTGGAAATCATGGCAGAATATCTTGCCTCCTCATTCCACCCTGCAGAATCTGTCGATCAAGAGACTTCAGATGAAATTACAGCGTCTGTAAGGCAGTATCTCAGCACACCACACATATTAGATGATGTGAAGCCAACAAGTGTAGCTGAAGTGAGGAATATAATCAACTCTGTGCGTCCATACAAAGTAGCAGGTGTCGACAACGTACCCTACGCTGCCTTCAAAGCTCTACCTCACTCGTGGATCTTACTACTAGTGCACCTATTTAACAGCCTACTAGTATTAGCCTACTTCCCGGTAGCTTGGCGGCATGCTAAGATCATCACCCTCCCGAAGCCTGGCAAAGACCAACAACAAGTAAGCAGTCATAGACCCATCAGTCTCCTTCCTACGATAAGCAAGCTCTATGAAAAGGTACTCCAACTACGCCTTGAAAACTTGCTAGACCAACATAATGTCCTGCGTCCTGAACAATTTGGTTTTCGACGGCAACACTCCACCACGCATCAACTTTTGCGCATCGTGGATGAGGTGGTTAGAGGTTTTAACAACCGACACTATGTTGTAGCCCTTTTCCTAGACATCTCCAAAGCCTTCGACACTGTGTGGCATGAAGGTCTTCTCCATCGCCTTATACATTACAATATCCCGTCATACCTTATTCACACACTTCATCATTATCTCAAAAACCGCACCTTCGTTGTATCAAAAGACAACATCCTGTCTCACACCTACTTCATAAATGCAGGGGGACCTCAAGGTAGTGTCCTTGGTCCTCTGCTCTTCCTCACTTACATAAACACCCTTCCAACCCTAAGGGGCTGCAACCTATACTTATTTGCTGATGATACAGCCATCACAGTAGCATCTAAGCGCCACGAAATTGCAGTGCAGCGAGCTCAAATCTTCGCAAACATGCTACACGTCTGCTTCGCCACCTGGCGGTTGAAACTAAACGCCACCAAATCCCAAGCCGTCACCTTCACTAGAAGACCCCTCCAGGACGTTGAAAATCTGCAGCTAGCAGGAGCGGACATTCCTTGGTCCACACATGCCAGCTACCTAGGTGTTGTTTTGGACATGCATCTGACATGGAAGGAGCACATAACAACCGTGGCAAACAGAATAAACAGAAGGATGGCCATGCTCTATCCCCTGTACAACAAAAAATCAGCTATGACGCTTAGCAACAAACTTTTGCTATTTAAGCAGGTACTCAGACCTGCAATCACTTACACTTGCCAAGTCTGGGGTGCAGCGGCCAAATCCCATCTGTACAAACTGCAGATTCTCCAAAACAGCTACCTTCGGTCAGCAGTTGCTGCCGATTGGTACATCCCAAATGAAAATATCCATTCTGATCTTTCCTTCCCAAAACTTTTTGACTACATATTACAACTATCCCATGCCTTCTATGCAAAATTACCTTCCAGTTTCAATAACCTTATCCGAGGTCTCGGGGAATATGATCTTGATCCAGGAGAAAGATACAAGCATCCCAGACTTATCCTTGGAACTCAATAACTTCAAGTCATTTTCCCATTAATCAAACATCCTTACTCTTACACTTATCTCAACTTTAATCGCCACCATCTAACCACCATCCCTTTTAAATACCCATCACCATGCCAGTAAGGGACCTAGTCCCGGTATGGCAAGAGTCGAAGGGCCCTCCTTCGCGGAGGAGGATAACCCTTCAACGACCCCACAGCGTGTCTCTAACACCAGATATGTTTCCCGTTTGTCCTACATTGCTGCCGTAGGCTCCGAACTATTTCCTCTTTCCATCTAGTTTTGTCTGTCCTATATTCTATCTTCCTATTAGTTGATATAAAAAGATTGCTATGGTAATCTGTCAGGAGTTGCCTTTCCGACATGGTTGTGCCAGTTTTCTTGATATGTATAACGTCTACCATTGTTGATATTGACCTTAATTACTTGCTTAAATTTGGATTTAACACTATCTCGTAGCGTTATCCCCGTCAACGTTCCCTAAAATCTAATTTATTCTCCCCTTGTCCTCCTTTCTAATACCCATATCTCATTGTGAAACGTTCAATTGAATGTTGTTCATGGAGTATCGCTTTATCAAAATGGATCGAAATACTACCCATAAAGGCTAAATTGTGTTGTTTTTGTGTTGATCATTGTTTGGAAATAAGAGCTGGTTATGCAGTACTTGAGCACATTTTGGAGCCTCATTTTTTTAATCTACCGTTAGCGACACTGACATACTGTTACGAAGCTAACACAGTTGTTTCAGCACAAACACAAATTGACTTGTTCTACAACACACAGCAGGAGATAATGATGTTTTTACATCTGTGTTGGAGTTTAATTATCCGTAGAGAAATTTTATTTGTTCTGGAAAACAGCATGTACCGTGAGTCACCACAGTGTTAAAATTGTTACACTGCAGGAGTCTTGCTGCTTTTTGGAAGTGTGTGCAGTTTGCGGTGGCACGACATTAGTTACGTATTGTTCAAGCAAATAAAGCAAAGAGCAATTAAAAGCAGGAATTCTTTGCAAAGGACACCACCCTGATAATGATCAGGCCTTGAGAAGACGTCGGTACACGTGTTCTGTCGTTTGTATGCCTACAGCACTTCAACAATAAGTGTGCAAACAGCAGGAGGCATACAAACCTGTTCTAAAGCGCAATTACAATAATAAATAGAAATTTCGTGATGGATAAGGCATAAATACTATGAGATGCCCTTACTTAACGTAATTAGGAAATATGGTACAAAACTAAATAGGTTTCAGTAAAAAAGAAAGTGTTGCACTCATATGACTTTCTCTACTGTTATTGAAACTATTTTAAGAACACGTATTCCTCTATCTTCTTAATCTTATTTGAAACAAAACCTTTGCAGAAATTATTGATAATTTTATTGTAGGTGCAAAGGAATATAGGAGTACAATAGTCTTTAAGCTATAGTGACTGTGGTACAGTCAAATCTTTAAAGATCTGGTCGCTATGTGATTACTTTGAAACTCCATTTTCTTTGCATGATCATGAGGTAAAAGTGGTGAATAGTAACTTCTGTTTAGAAAAGTGTAAGGATTGGACAATTTAAACTACTGAAATACCTTGGAAATGGTTCACTCACTACATTTTTGTGCAGTAACATTTTTGCCTATCTCTCACGGTTTACCTGTTATGCAGAAGTAATCCAGAAAAAATCGACATTTAAGATATAATTTTATCTGTTCTAGGATGTCTTAAACTCCGATATTTGAATCAAAATCGTTAGACTTTTTTGAGAAAATGACAATTTTAGAAAACATGTTGCATGTAAAGAGTAGTCTGAGGTCCTGGGATTATCTTGAAAAACGCCGTTCTGCATTCTTGGTGGATGCTGAACTAAAGTTTAGTATTTAAAACTCACTTTTCGTATTTGGGTTATGCTGTACTCTCTCTTTTCTCTCGCCCTCTCTCCTCTCCTCCCTCTCTCACACACACAAACGGATCTTTTTCTAAATTTTCTTTCGTTCAGGTTACAATGAGAGCAACGTCACAACGAATTGTACCGTTTTAAAAATATTTATACAGTATTTGAGATTAAAAAGTTGCCTGAGCAACATTGTGCAGACCAACAAGTATATTATATAGATTTGCTTTTTTTGTATATGTATACATTTAAAGGGGGGTCCCAATGAAATCTCGATATAATATTTTTGCTTGGAATACAATACGTTCGTTACTTATTGTACTTGATAGATTATAGAAAGTAAAAAATAAAAGAAGAAAAACTATAATTTGCACTTTAACATGTACATCTGTAAGGCTAGTTTTCAACAGTTCAATCAGACTTTCAGACTGAAAACCATTGTTACGGCCGGCATTCGAACCACAAGCTTCGGTTTATCGTTTCAATGCTCTGTCGTCGAGCTTCTATGACGAGTTGCCCGAATGCGCATTGAGCTTTGTCATTCTATTTATGTACCGTAAAACCTTGGGTCAAATTATTACTGGAGAGCCAATTTTTTAAGTCCTGACCTCTCAGGAGGAACATCTCAAAGTAACGGATACCGGTTAAAGAGAAGGGATTACAGAGGTGAAGTGCAACTATATAACACTGAATTCTCTGCAACATTATTCCCAAGAGGTTTATTCATATTGCATTGACCTTAAGAGCCTGATCTGGCCATTTCCACAAATACCATACCTGTTAGAGTTCTGGTTGGTCTTGAGATTTACCAGAATAAACATTAAACGACTCTGGTGATATGGGCGGCGGTCAGAACCTCTGGCAGAAACGAGAGTGACCATCCTTCCGAATATCTTATATGAGGGCAGTCTAGAAAGTAACCGCCGTCTGTGCGTAGCATGGAAAGTGGTGGAGGTAGCGCCGTCATCTACACATCAGCGTTCTCAGTTGCCAGTGCGCTTCTAGCTGTCCAAGGGAGAGAATCTTCCGTCGCGTAGTCGGTTGCGGGTTCGAGTCCCGCTTTGAGCATGGTTGTATTGTGTCTGTGTCTGGTGTGTATGTGTACAGCTAGAGAAAACATATCCCTTCGATGCCCAAATGAGTTCTTCCTCAAAGGGAGGGGTGAAGGAGAGAATCGTACTGTCGCGCGTTTGTTAGATGTAACCTTAAAATATGAGAGCAAAAACAGAAAATCCCGACAAGTTGAGGTGCATGATGTAAGATTTATTTTGGCAAAACATCATTCAGCAGCCGAAATTCATCGTGAATTGTGTGGAGTATACGATGCCAACATTATGAGTGAAAATGTTGTCCTTCAATGGGTACGATTTTTTAAAAATGGAAGAACAAACATTCACGAAGAAAACAAGAGTTGTGACCTGTTGAACAAAGTGGTTGGAATAATTCGTAAGAATCGTTGGTTCACGATAACGGAACTATACGAATTTTTTCCCCCCGAAATTTCTCGGTTTTTTTTTTTTTTTTTTTTTTTTTTTTTTTTTTTTTTTTTTTTTTTTTTTTTTTTTTTTTTTTGCACGAGATAGTGACCAAGCTTTGTGTGACGCCGTGACGGGTTGGCTACGTTCACAGGCGGCAGAGTGTTACGCGCAGGGTATTTCAAATACTGCTGAAAGGTACAAGTGCTTGAATTTGTTCGGAGAATATGTAAAAAAAAAAAAAAAAAAAAAAAAAAAAAAAAAAAAAAAAAAAAATAGAAGAAATGTTGCAGTTTTCGGATATAGTAAATAACATTTTTATATCTCAAATGGTTTAATTTTTATTGCCAAACGGAGGTTTTTTTCTTGACCATTCTTGTAATATTTGTTGATGCTGGCTAAAAACAGCTCATCAATTTATGGAACCAGCCCTGATTTCAACACGTTCTTACATAATATACAACTTACTCGTCGTTGTTTCTGGTCTTGGTGCAGGATCACTGCGGTATCATCATACCTTTAAAGTTAATTCAATTCTCCAACTACTGTGAATAACCCTAAAAGAAGTTAACAACTTCCACAAATTACTTGCAGCGTTACAAGTTGTCTTTAAGTTATAATAGCAACATCTTTTCTTTATAGTTCCTAAAATTTGTATAAAGAGAAGGAAAGTGGTTGAACCATTTACTGAGCATTATCACTTTCGGGAACATGGAACTATAAAAATAAAGAATTAGTAGAATGGGCAACAAGTACGGGATGAGGTGACCTGTTAGATTGTCTATTCCTTCTAAGACGCTTGTAACCGTTGTATAGCCAGGGTGCATCTAGGAATCGACACCGGCATTGGAAGCAAAATACTGCATCATGTCCAGGAACAGACTTTGGGAAACAGTGAAAGCGTGCATCTTTGGGGTTGCATAACAACCCTTTTAGGCTGATGTGCGAGAGACCGTTGAACCTCCTCTGGTATCAATCTGGCAATCAAAGTATGTTAGTTCGAGTACTTTAAATTGCTTTGAAATTTTACCAGGATACCGATCAGGTGGTTTAGAACATTTTACTACGTTGGTAGAAGATATAGTCGTGGGTAAGCCGAATATCGTGGTTGGAGTTCTGGTCACTTTTTCAAATCTGATTCAACTTACGTAAGGAGTTTCTGTCAATAATAGAAGAAGAAGAAAGTTCAGAGATATAACAAACTTCCTATCATTTGCCTAGTCACCCAGGCAAACCGCGGACTTTCCGAATGCGGACCACAGACGCTATCACATAAACCACCCAATTTGTGATTACTGTAAATGGAGGAATTATTTTATTCCAGTCCAAAATCCGATACCGATATTTCACAAATATATATTTGAGTACCCCGTACCTAAAAAATAAAAAAAAAAAAAACCATTAAAACCATGTGTATGTGATGTCTGGTCTGTGAAAACATAGTCAGACGAAGAGACCAATAAATACCATACATGATGTTCAAGTTCTCTTTCTACCAAAGTGCGAGACGAAAATTTGCAAGATGATCCTGCAACCCACACTACCATTTACGTCGCAAATTCTTTCCTATTTCTTATTTTATTTAAAGCTTTTTATTAAAATACCACATATGTAAGCTTTTTCACGGAAAATAAATGATTATCTTGATTTTTCTGGGAAGACATATAAAGTCCTATTCATTCTGTCTTTTGTATAATTGGCATATTTAATGCACATTTATGCTAAATAAAATGTATGCTCCCTTAACCACTTTTGTGATATTTTTATTATTAGATCCACTTTCGTGTTATTATTGGATTGAATAAAGCTTTTAAGAGAAAGAATTATCCTTTAAACCTTCCGTGTTCTCCCAATTCCATCGTGAGAAATATCTAATAAAATCATTTCTACAATATTACAATAATAGGTTTTTAAACTTTGGTAAAGAAAATCATGTTAACATAATACATCTCATTTTTATAAAAAGGTCCGTCGCGTGCATGAGTAGGTGAGCAGTGTAACTCAAAATAAATCTCAGATAAGTAAGTTATTTGGTATTTAAGCTCAGTATCTTCCGAAGATGTATCGGAAAACAACCAAAATATTCCTTTACATCGAAAATGTTCCGATCTTTTTAATTTCCCTAAACTTACTAGTGATGTTGATTAAAATACAGCATATTATAATAATAATAATAATAATAATAATAATAATAATAATAATAATAATAATAATAATAATAATAATATATTTGCTCAACTTTAAGGGAATAACCTATAACGTCTTCATTCCGAAAGAATTTTGTATAATTTTGATTAACTGAGAATGGCAAAAAATATACCACGGAGAAAATGTTGAACTCTTAAAAACACTTAATATATATATGTTTTTCTGATAGCCCTTTTAGAGATATCCGTTATTATTCTTTTTGAGTTTTTCAGTATTTTTGTTTTCTATTTTTAAAGTGTTATCGTTATTCAGGTTCTCGCCGTGTCTAAACAGGGTGGATATTGTCGTGAGCCATTGTTGCGACTGGCGCGGCCGGCGCGCACAAAGGGACAGATAGTGCAGCGCGAAGATAAAAAGCTTGCCGAAACATAAAGATAGATGACTGGAAGGTTCGCTTTCTTGATTGTTAGGAAACATTCCGCAAATTTCTAGGACAATGAGTGGAGCTATAAAAGAAGCCGCGGATCGCCAGTTGGGACAGTCGTAATTGGAGTCGATAATTGTGCACGTGCAGCTGTGATTTGAAAGTGAGCTCTTTTGTTTATTTACGTGTGTAGAAATGACGAGAGATTGTGTTGATTTATGTTTGCTGCAAAGGGGTGTACAAACGGTGACTTTCTACGGGAATAAAGGGCATTTTGAATTTCTGCAAAGTTGACTTTTAATATTACGAACCCACAAAGTCACACTATTCAAGGTTAGCTTATAGGGACATACCTACTTTCTATCGACTAGATTCCTTCTTTCGGCCTTGAAGTGAAGCTATTTCTGCAAAGGTTTATTTCGATTAACATGAAGTGAATAGAAAAATAAATTTAGCTAAGAGTAGCAGAGAAGCTACATAAAAGACGATTGTGGATAGATGGAGCCAAGTGAATAACTTACCAGGATAGCTTTCTCAGTTGAGCAATTATTCTCTGCACTCCAAACTTGTATAGCACAGTTTGATTATGGAAACTCTAATTGTGACAAATGTTCGCTTAAGAATTAGAGATTCTATGTCATTTTTTAGTCTTAAATGAATATGCAATGTTTCAGCTTAAAGCCATTCTTCGGAAAATTTGTCGATACATTAGAAATGCAAATGTTTCATACAACGTGCGAAATACTTTCAGAGAAACAAATAAGACATTTCCAACATTATAATGTCATACATCTCAGTAATAAGTTTGAAAAAGAACGGCATATTTGGCCAGAAGACAAGAAGACAAGAATTAATCTTGTTAAAGTGCGAAAAGAAGAGTCGTTTTTCTTGACACCATATACCTTATCCTGTAAACGTGAAGGCATGCAGTTTATCCTCCCTTCAGGATGTCAACCGGTGGAGTATAAAGACGTCTGGAGATGACGTGCCCCAACTCGTAATGAGGTCGACGAGATGGCTATCAGAGGGGAATCTTCCGGGAAAGGCGGCTTGTTCATCACCTCGGAAGTAATATTAATTACAGGGCGACGTGCAACCCATCTTGTACATAAATTAGAACTATAGGCTGCTCAAAATGTTCTCTCTTGATGTTTCAGAAGAAGAAAAACACTGGAGAATGCTTATCTCTCAGCGCATTTATTGCGGAATAATAATAATAATAATAATAATAATAATAATAATAATAATAATAATAATAATAATAATAATAATAATAATAATAATAATAATAATAATAATAATAATAATAATAATAATAATAATAATAATAATAATAATAATAATAATAATAATAATAAATATTTGTTGCTCATCTTTCCTCATACATACTTATATTCATTAATACATTACCAAGAACATTACTAGCACATAATACAAACTTTCCTTCTTATTCCCACCCAATATATACCCTTCCTACTTGTTTGCCTTAACTTTCGGTCTCACTACACCGAACCCCTGGTTTTCCGTGTATTGGTGACCCTTTGCTCTTTTATATTCTTTGTTCCCGTTTCTCCAACCTCACTTTTTGATGATTCTTAATCATTGTTAACCATTTCTCTGTAACTTACCTTAAGTTATCATCTACATTTCTTACATCATTTTCTCCTGTTGCAGATACCATTTTCCTGATTAGTAATACCTCTCCCGCCACCTTTAAACTATTCTAGATTTGTTGCCAGATTTGTTCTCTCCATACCTTTGTTGTTTACAATATAGTGTGCTATGTTAGTGTGTATAAACTTCTCCACACATTGGGCATTTTCCTTCATCCTTATCTAATACATTTCAACTTTCTCCGCGCCGTTGGTTTATTACACACACACACACACACACACACACACACACACACACACACACACACACACACACACACACACACACACACACACACACACACACACACACACACACACACACACACACACACACACACACACACACACACACACACACACACACACACACACACACACACACACACACACACACACACACACACACACACACACACACACACACACACACACACACACACACACACACACACACACACACACACACACACACACACACACACACACACACACACACACACACACACACACACACACACACACACACACACACACACACACACACACACACACACACACACACACACACACACACACACACACACACACACACACACACACACACACACACACACACACACACACACACACACACACACACACACACACACACACACACACACACACACACACACACACACACACACACACACACACACACACACACACACACACACACACACACACACACACACACACACACACACACACACACACACACACACACACACACACACACACACACACACACACACACACACACACACACACACACACACACACACACACACACACACACACACACACACACACACACACACACACACACACACACACACACACACACACACACACACACACACACACACACACACACACACACACACACACACACACACACACACACACACACACACACACACACACACACACACACACACACACACACACACACACACACACACACACACACACACACACACACACACACACACACACACACACATTTTCCTTCCCCGCTCTATATTTAATTCCCTATATATCCTCAAAGAGCTTTTCTCCTTTGTACTAGGAAAAATACTTGACTCAGAATCTTCTAATCTTAATTCTACTTCTTTCCCAAAGCCCGCTATAACAGTACTCCCCTTTCCTCCAAATATGTCCCTCACCTGTCTGTCTCATCAACTTTTTGTGTCCAAGACCCTTACCATTTGTTTCTCATTTGCATAAGAAAACATTTTTAATAATATTGCTTTCCTCCAAATTGGTTATTACCCTTAAGATAATTTTGACCATTGTTGAATGCCTTTTCAACACTAGTTGTGCTGCCCCATTAGGTAATGCTAATGGCAGACTTAGAATATATTTATTATTATTATTATTATTATTATTATTATTATTATTATTATTATTATTATTATTATTATTATTATTATTATTATTATTATTATTATTATTATTATTATTATTATTATTAATATTATTATTATTATTAATATTATTATTATTATTATTATTATTATTATTATTATTATTATTATTATTATTATTATTATTATTATTAAGCTATGCTAGGGAATTCGTCACTGAAATAAATCATGAGCAACAGAAAAGCATGTTCACCATTGATGGTCTGTGGAAGTGCTCGTTTCAATTGTGTAAGGTGGAGATAAAGGTTAGCGTGATACGATGACCGAGTGACTCACCACGATTGAAAAGAATGACCCTTGTTTGTCGTAGTCCTCTTTGCCTAAACCGTATATCAGAAAGATAAAGCCTGTAGTATCGAAGTTCAAAGCACTGCATTATCAAGCATGCACTCGCCCACTAAATCTGCTTTAGTTTGATTCCCAAGTGATTAAAAACATAAATATGCCTTATCTTTTCCCAGAGTGCGCGGTCTAATGTCGCAATAAATCCCTTTAATTGATTATCGTCCGCGAAGCAATAAACAACTTCTGGTTTGTCTTGGAGGATAATTACCTACGTTTCTGACAATCCTTCTTTAGTAACATGAAGAAAACTAAGTTGGCTTCGTCAATTTTTTCTTTGGCGAATGTTTTGCGATCACAGACTTCCTTTACTACAAGCAATGAAAATTAATCCGTCTTCCCAAATACATAACATTAAATAGGAAAATATTGTCAGGATATCCCAAAATATGAGATTAAACATTAAAGTTCTGTTCTTAAATAATGATAACGCTGCAAAATTATAGAAGTTAAATGCGGAAATATGTTATTTTAAGATTACAATATTATAAAATTATGCTTTGTGCCATAATTGGCAATGCATTTCTAGGAAGGCCCTTCCACCTAAAAGTGCAAAGTTTGGATTTGATACAATCTCTGGGTGTTATGTGCTGGAAGAAATGTTTTCCCTTAGGCTATTTATTCGGTTGTAGGGTAAAGGGAGGAATTTTCGTGATACTTTTTCGAAGGGATGTCACAGAGAAACCAGTTGGTGTTAACGTGCCTGCCGATAGCTCCTGAGCTCTAGAAACAAATATGTCAACTACCAACAGTGAAAGACGAGTTAACACCAACTGGTTTCTCGTGCCATCCCTTCGAAAAAGTATCACGAAATTGCCTATGTCGCGAAAATACCTCCCTTTATCCTACCTGATATTACATTCATATTATAAGTTTTTAAAATGTTCTACAGATTTACACTAAGTTCTAAGCAGCCATTTATTCAGTCCCGTGCTCAGTGCTGTAAGGTAATTTTTGAATTTGAAAGCTAAAATACATTTATGCTTGACTATGCCAAACTTAAGTATTTATACGACTGGTGGCAGTAGTTTTATGGGCCTCATTAAAGTACACCTGTTCATTAAAGTATTGTTATTCGATCAATCAGTGGTGGTCATGTAACATTGCGAAAACACAAGTATGGATTTTCCTCATTTCGATCGAAAGCGACACTTGCGCCAGTTTAGAAAAAAAGTCCAAATGTCTGACACTAGTAACAATGAACTTACACCCCCAGAAACTTCGGCAAACGCACTCAATGTTACCAGTAACTTGTTGCCACAAAAATCAATAAATATGTACGAGAAATTCTATTCTCAATAGATGGATTGGAGAGTATCAAAAGGTGTAAATTCTTTTATGCTAAACTGTGTCACACGTTAACAGCTGTTTATAGGGAAGTTATCAATATTTCTGTGCCTGCGTACTACGTTTCACTTTAGATAAAGGAATAACGATTGTAACATATTACTCAAACCAGAAATGAATATTTTGAAATGGAACCTTTAATTGATCGAGCATAAACAGCCGTATGAAACGCTTCGCTGGGTTAATAATTATGATACGAGCGTTTTAATTACTACCATTATAGTCTCGTTGCATAATTTACTATCTCTACTACTGTTACTGCTGTTGCTGCTACAGCTGCTTACTTGCAGTGAGTACAGAGAAGTATTGTATTACAGCCTAAAATCGGATCCGAAATTTAACCGAAAGTACATGTTTTGATACTCCCTGAATACCCGTCAAAAGCATATTTAAAAAAAAAAACTATGTATGAGAAAGAGAGAGACAGAGACAGAGCATGTCTGTCTGCCATTTGTATGCAACGTTCTTTTAAATATTTGATTTTCTCAAAAATGACTACGAATTTGATTAAAATGTCATGTTTAAAATTAACATGACAAATGAGGATTGCCTAAAAAAATCCTCCTGTTTGCATAACTGTTAAACCTAGGCAGGACTTTGAAGCGCATTTCATTTTGTACAAACTCATCATGCAAATAGATTTTACAACTGTCATACTCTAAACTCTGACATGATATTTCAAGGAAACTATTGGACCGTTAATAGAAGCTATTTGTGACATGCGCAGCGAAAATGTGCAAACGGTCGTTATTTTACTTGTACTGACACTCCTAGGGGGAAAAAAAAAACATCCACTTTATCTGTTTTCAAAACAACATATTACATCGAGGTGGGAAGTACTGGTGGGGACCAAAATGCAACGCAGATAGAGGGGATGGTGAAGTGAAAGGAAGGGACGCAGATTAGGGAGAATTAGAGAGGGAGAGAGGAAAAAATAAGGGAGAAAGATGGATACGGTTAGAATGAGAAGAGGGTATGTACTGAACGCAATGGCGTGAGCAGAGCTGTGTATAATAGTATGCATGAGTATTTTTATTAATTAATGAAAACAAGAATTGCAGATTTATAGTTCAGCTACTTAAGCATACGTAGACAATGGTAGTCTTTCGAAATCAATATCAGCCTCTGGTGAACTTCAACTTCTTGATTTTCAAAATCTAAAGAGCCGTTTAACTTCGAAGAAAGAAGTTTTTGTAGATTTAGAAATCTTATTATTTTATATGAAATGTCAGAAACTGCTTATGTATTATATTGCTGTCGATGCTCTCAAATGCACGTAAATTACGACACTGTTAAATGGCAAGCCATCTCTTGAAAGTTCCGGGTCTGGAAAAAAAATTGCCATTTAATTTCCTTTGGGAGACGTTGTCGTCGAGAGGATATAAGATGACATTGAGGATAATATGTGTGTGCGTTTTAAGGAAATGACTTTGAGGTCGTTTGTGCAAGAACTTATCTCGATATAGTCTGGCCTTCAACGAGCGGATTTACCAGACGCTGCGCCGTGATGATCTGAATCAGATGTTAAAATGACTCAAGACTGCATCATTTGCTCGTAATATGAAGGGGTGATGCACTAATCATCCCGTTAGGGCAAGCTGAAAACCTGGGTAGTATAAACATAATTAGAACTCCCAATTGGACCTCCTCGGTGAACTTTTTCCTGCATTATGGAACCTATTAAATACACATTTATGTTTTAAAGGGAGAAAATTTGTATGTGTGTATATATATATATATATATATATATATAGTTAAAAACACTCAATGACTCCCTCCTCATTATGAAAACTTGTAAAGAAGACTGACTTGAGAATGCTATGGTGCAAAAAATAGTTATTTCACAGAATATAGTGTAAAATAAACCAGTGGGTGTTTCAGTTTGAGCAATATATATGGCGGTTCCAGACAAGGGATGTGGCATTTTTCTAGTCAAGATCTCTCTATTCTTCTCCGAGTCTGGAAATATGAATGACCGAATGTGTGTGTTTGATCTAATGTATGAAACCCAAAGAACACCAGAAAACGCATCGTAAGTTTATATGAGTTAACACCATTGCAATACACTGCAAAGGTAAAAGGCAGCCAATATCAGAATTGCAATTAAAAGCGGGGTACAAATGGAATTAACAAAGTATGCATGTGATACCACAGCCAACATTTTAATAACTCTCCAATAAGGGTTTGCTCAATTTGCTTTGTATGTTATACTCAAGATCATTGTTAGGTTATGTCACAAATTACATAAAGACTGAAAATTGTGTCCGACTAAAGTTTGAAATCAATTTTTCTTGATGCTCGCGCACTAAGTCTTCTCTACTGGTGTTAAATCACCCCCTGTGAATGGGTAATGTTCAGCTTCGTCTTTGTTTCTTACTACATTATTTCAAGGGTAACTGTATTATATAAAAACTGTATGAGTTGTAGGTTATGAGATTATAAAGGTTGAAACTGAGGTTTCTTCATAAATTCCTTTTTGATCTATGTATAGCTGTGTGCGCGCATGTTCCTTATAGCCTTCTGCTCACTGATTTCGACCAAACTTGGCACTGGTAACCTTCACACATAAGGAATTACGCGGAATGGAATTGAATTACGAATATTTAATTTTGTATAATACATACAAAGGATTGCAAGACCACCTGTAGTTCGTCAATGATTAATTGCATCTCTAACAGTATCAACATAATAACTTAACGTTATCACGCCTTACAAAATAAAATTTTATATTCTTTAATCTTCTGGAATCGCTTTCTTTTTTAATTAACGTCCTCAAACGAAAGTCATAATGATGAAGGAAATGGGTAAACTCATGCTCACATGAGCCCAGGGTGAATAGGCTTAGAATTACCCGACATTCTTCTTTCTGGATAAAAGAAAAATTCCGCAACAAAAATTTATCTAGATAACTGACCGTAACCGAACCGAGCGGGATGGCTCAGGCGGTTTCGTCTGTGCCCCACATTCGGTAGGCCCGGGTTCGATTCCCGTGGCCGACCTACCTGACCCATGGTCTTTTCGGGGCTTTTCCCGGGTTGCTAGGCGAATGCTGGGTAAGTTAATTACATCCCCCGAATTTCCTGTCCCATTGCATCTCCATTATCATTTCATATCATCTCTCATCTGGTGGCCTCTTTCAGGGTAGAAGTATCGACGGGTGTCTTGGTGGTGCATGGCGGGATGATATGCTCTGAGGAAAACTACTCCTCCGGTAGGTCGGTTGCCGGTCTCCGCTTCTCTGCTGGGGCCATTTCGGGACCGCCAGCTCGGATCGTCTGCCTGGGACCATTAGGCCTCAGCTGCTGGGCTCGTTGCCGTCCCGCTGTAAGGGAGCGAGTTCGTTGTCCTGGCCTGTCGGAGGAGGTCTCTATCCAAGGGACCCTGCTCTCTGTACTGTCATGGCTCCTTGGGTCGGCCGCCCTCTGTCTCCTCCGCCTCATCCTTCCTCCAGGGGATTGCCCCGCTTGGGAGCATAGGAACAATGGGCCCAGCATGGTGGTCTACGTACCAAATCCCCTCCGTAATGAAATCCCAATCCCACCCTAACCGAGGTTCGAACTCGGGACCTCTTGAGCGTGAGGCAGACATGCTACCATCACGGTACAGAAATGGGCAGAACATCGATCATAGTTTAATAACACAGTAAGTTTCATTTTTTCCCCTAAATAGTTTTGTGTATGTTGGTTACTGAGATTAAACAATGTTATTCTTATGTTCCTTAATTATTGTTACTTCCCAGTGAGATTTGTATATAAATAGCGACAAGGTAACCGGAATGCGACAACTGAAAGTCACTCAGCTACATTAACGAGAAATAATCATTACAAACTGTGGTATTTGTACTTTTGCATAGTATTTTGTCGATAACATATGTAATTTTTACAGGTTCCTAAGAATTTTCATTAAGTCATTCTGCGTTTTATTTAATATTATAGATGCCCACAAAGACGTGCAATTTGTTTCAGTTGTTTGTTGAATCTATATACGCAGTCAACTTGTAACTTTTTTCCTCTCTGTTTACAGGTAAGTAAACACCTGGTGGTGAATACCCCGTTTGCTGTATCACCGGACAGCATGTATGTAAGTAATGCATATATACCTAACTTGCCTTCCAAAAACTAATATATAACTAGATATTTAATCTTTTAACTTTAAGAATCTGGTATTGATTCGTTGCTCATCCGTCAATATAAATACAATATACTGAAAAACGTTCGTGTGCACATGTGGAGCTTATTTTAAAGCTCAGACTCTAAAATGATTTAAACTATCTGTGCTGCAGGTTAACTAGTGATTCCTTTTAGATTTAAACCTACAGCAAGGATTTCGTGAGCCATAAATTTATTTTTGTGTATAATAGTTGGAGCCTGTGTGAGTGGTAAAGCAAAATAACTGCACTCCTCGTCATACTTCCCTTATCTTCGAAAGTTAAATGTTAAGTATACCAGCTTCATTATCTGAACACTGATTGGATTGGACGTGGCCATCAACAACCACTACGGTATACCTATGCAATGCGTTTATTTGAAATAAAGGCAAATATGTTTGCAGCCAGATTATATTGGGGGGGGGGATATTCTAGGTTAGAAACACATACTTCATTTGTAGATTATGGAAAGGCTTTTGATAAGCTATAATGGGAAAACACGGCTAACTTAAATCACCTTATCAAATCAGTAAAATATCTATACAAAAGCATTAAAATAACTACTGAACGGCAGCTTATGAGAAAATAAGAACCCAAGGAGCAGTAACTAATAGCATATCGCCCCTCGTTTTAATATACGCATTGTTGAACGGAATTTAGTTGTAAATAAAGGTATTGTCATCAGTTTTTTTTTTTTTTTTTTTTTTTGTATTTACGTCCTCCAACGTTAAGTCATATCGGACGATGAATGGGATAGGTGAAATGATGCTCAAATGAGCCCAGGGCCCATAGAGCTCAGAGTTACCCGACATTCGTCTTTCAGGATAAGGGAAAACCCCGGAAAAAACCTTATCTAGGTAACTCACCCTGACCGAGATTCAAACTCGGGACCTCTTGAACGTGAGGCAGACATGCTGCCACGGAGATATTTAGAACATAATGCATATGGTTTTGTTAAATTTCTGAACTGCTCAAGTTACCTAGGCCATAGTTAAAGCGACATTTTTTTAAAGATTGTATTTAAAACTTTAATTCTTATTTTCCCTACTACGTTCTTGCCGTAAAATAGGAAGTATTACATTATACTAAAAATTCTATACCAAAATTCGTTTTCAGATCCGATTGAAAAAAGTTTAGGCAAAGGTCCGCGCTCGTTTGTTATATTTTTAACTACTTTGTCAATTGCCAGAATCCTGGTGTACCGACATTTTATCCTGCAGGGGTTCTTATACATGGCAGTAAATCTACTGACATGGAGCGTCGCTTTTAAGCACACTTAAAAATGATAGATCTGAGCCGAGTTTGATCCGCGACCAAAGGATCAGTGATCCAGCGCTTAACTGAGTCACCCGGACCGACAGTGGAAATGTACCATTACAAGTGAATAGAATGGCAGGAAATAG
Source organism: Mantis religiosa (assembly GCA_030765055.1). NCBI lineage: Eukaryota > Metazoa > Arthropoda > Insecta > Mantodea > Mantidae > Mantis > Mantis religiosa. Next base: position 122,397,479 of record CM060951.1, on the reverse strand, counting down.
AATAGATATTCCAAGATGTATTTAACAGTAGGAAAATTGGTTTTAATGGAAGTCTAAGTGATGAAAATTGGCAGAAAATATTGTAGTCTTTTGTTTGCACTCTTATTAATTGGCATGTCATCTTTAGTTTGGTGTGCATTTTATACGTAACCACAATACTTATACATAAGTATATGCATTTTAATGCGGCACTGCATCTACAGTTTTCTTCTGTGAGTACTGTGTCATTACAAAAAGGAAAAGAAAAGAAAAGCAAAGCATCTACACCTCTGGTGCAGAGTAGTAAATATTAGCCCATTCTTAGGGAAAGTTTTGTTCTGCAGATTGGTAGTGGTGTTGAGGATGGTGCTTTTCTGTGCTCAAGTTATGTTGTTTCTTTTTTCAAATTTTGGTTTTGTTAATGATTGTTTAAGTCCAAGGAAGGTTTATAAGGTGAGGGGAGAAAACCCTAAAGTGAAAATGGACCGGGTTATTAACTAAATATAAAAGTACACACGCGAAGTTTTACGGAACACTCACACCTTCTTTTACTCTCTAAAACAAAAGCATTACAAAGAAGAAAGATATTCCACTTGTTGCCCAAGTCTTCAAATAGGGGTCCCGGGTTCGATTCCCGGCGGTGGGGGTGGGGAGTTTTCTCCGACCAAGATAATTCCGTATCTTCCCCAGAGTCTGGAAGTATGAATGAGAGTGTGAATGTGTGCGTGATCTAATGATTAAAAACCAAAAGATAACGAGTTAACACCTTCAGTATGTTCCAAAGGAAAAACGGCCACCGATATGACCATTGTAGTTAAAGGGGGGGTATAAATGGAACAAGAAAAAAAAAATCTTCAAAGCTATTTCACTTACCATATTTCATTAAATAACGTTTATCGTTTATTATCAAGACTGAAATTATCTTATGTAGCATGATGATATACCTTTCGAAGATTAGACACAAAATTAATTTCTGAACGCACTATAATACTATAAATATTTGACCACAGACAATTGCTGTCAAATATAGGTGAATTCTTGAATAGTTTCTTTATAATTTTTGTTTGTTAATTCGTGAATGTGAATTGAATTGACATAAAATAATTCAATTCCTTTGTGACTTTGTGAAGTTCGCGAAAACGTTTTTACTGTATCAAGGAGAATACGACCTGACCCAGTCAAATGTACCACGAACTACGTCACATGCTGACCGTACTAGTGAGCAGCGAGACGCAGATAGTAGTTGTGTTCGTATATCAGAATTGCGTTCTAGCGTGTATGTTTCTGCCGATGGAATTGTTTTCGTACAAATCAGTTGGCACTGTTATAAACCAGGATGATGTGTAATATTAGCCAATCACGAATGTGCAATGGGACGAGACTAACTGTGCAAAAGCTAATGAATAAGTCATCGAGGCAATAATCATCAACGGAAAGTACAAGTATTCTGATGATTTCAACGGATTTACCTTTTGATTTTAACACAATTTCTCGTGTGTTTTGCGATGACCATAAATAAATCGCAAGAGTAGTCGTTGGACGTTTGCGGAGTCAACTTGGAGTTCCTGTTTCTCTCATGGACAATTATACGTTGCGTGTTTGCGCGACGGAAATCAATCATCTTTATATATTTACGCACCACAAAAAGGACATAACTTATTGTTTATCCGAAATCTTTAAATTGATTAACTTAATTTTAACTGTATTGTATTTAAAATGTATCCCATTGCAGAATAACTAATTAGCTATCCGAATTTGTTTTATTTATATAGATAAGTTCAAGCAACTTTTATCCCTGGTACGAAGTTCGTCGGGTCAGCTTATTTCAAGATAAAACGTCTAAGTGCTATTGCTGATCTGCTCTATTAATAACTATGTTTGTTATTAAAATAATCGCTAAAAATAAAATATGGGATAATGAAACTACCTGTCATCCTTAGCAGACATACCTGATAAAAATAAATCTTTAAGACATACTCCTATGTCCTGTAAAACTTGCAGTTGGATATCTTAAAATAGTTTGTGAAATAATGGGTCACGGATGTAGTAGATTAAGATTAACCGAATAAAATATTCAGTCTTCCGTTTTTAAGCAATATTTTGCTTTTGCAGGATTTGAGGACATGATTCTGACATATTTGTGGAAACTCATTTGCAGTACAAACTTTGTCAAGTATTTACTGGTTGTTAAAAATTATCATATCACCTATGAACCATGGAGTATATTCTTAAGGATAGTAAAACACTAAATCATACGCAAACTATTTTAAAGTTGTAATGTTTGCAGTTTGATGCTTTTATCCCATTTACAGTGTTTAGAAAGCTCATATTCCAAGAAAATAATTTGGTGACACATCTTTTGAGAACCGTTTATTGCTTTATAAAATCTACAACTTGGATAGGTAGAGTCAGATCGAAAAATTCGATGACGTAGCCGGGGTAGCCGGGATTTGAACCACACAACTCCCAATCTCCATCCGGTTGCTCTTAACCAATGAGCTACCATGGCGAACATTCTGGCATGACATTAAATTCTCTGACTGGTATTTTTCCCTGTAAACCACTGGGGGTTCTCATATACAATGAGATACGCACCGTTTGTGCAATGTAAGTATTTAAGTACCTAAGTACTTAAGTCCCAGGTTTTATAATTACCACTATTAGATTAATTGAAAATCTACTACTGTTTTATGTCTTCGATATCACATGAAGCAGACGGCATATCAGCTCTTGACCAGCCATATTGCTGGATTAGAGAAATGAGGTAGGAAACGTTTACTTGGTAATTGAACTTAATCCAAAATCATCTTATAACTACCGAGAACTTCAGTTTTGTTAATTAACAACCTTGGATGACTTTGTTGCAACATCCCCAAATACAGCCGTGTGTCGATTCCCGGGAGGGAGCCGTTAAGGTCTACCGGAACATTAAGTTCACAAATAAGGTGGTGATGTTTGCGTCGGCGTTACCTTTATTCTTCTCGTGATTGCCAGAGTCCCTGACTAGGGAATTCCATTATGGAATAACTTTGGTTTCAAGCTATATTCGGTGTCATGAACAAACTGGATTCAGTGGAGCAGTAGTTTTAGCGGCTCCTAACAAGGCTTTTTCCTTGTAATAATTTTATGGGAAATACGCTACGGGCTCTGAACTCGAAACGTTAACTTTAATTGAAAAAAAAAAAAAAAAAAAAAAAAAAACTTAGTAAATTTTCTGTGAACATCTTTCTCCAGGAAAATATGTTCATTTCTCAATTGAATATCATCATTTTGAATAAAGCAGTGAGTTACAGACGATTCACAAAACTCCATAATACAATATATCATGTTTTATGTAGCACAACTAGCCAGGTTTCCGACAAGACCTCTGCCATTATTGAAATAACTGTCGAGTTATTCGAGTTCGCGATTGATTCCTACTTAGTGATGGGGTTGGTCAACAGTGGGTTCTCAAAAGTTCGCAGGATGTTTGTTATCCAGAGATGATGGTTACTCTTAAAGCAACTCTTTTCAGTTAAATTGTCTCATGTTTTATTTTTAAGACAAATAGGAATATTTACATACCTACTTCTGTTTGACAGAAATATGTAGAACATTCTTGAAGTATTAATTTACTATACCCATCACACACCATAGTGATTAATTACCTGTTTTCACATAATTAATGGTTCGATTCCTGGTTGTATGTTGTCATATTATTAAAGCAATAACTCTATTCTATTCCTAGATTTGATCTTTTTGTTCTTCACTGAGACAATCATGGCATTTTAGTTGCAGAAAGAAATAAAACCTTTAAGTGCAGCCAACTCAGTCCATAGTGTTCCTCCTTCTGAACCGTTGAATATTTCTTGGGGACTCGTATATAAATCATGTTTAATTCAGACATTTTCCTTCTGACGAATGGGAGATTTTGAACACAGAGCATCGGATCTTCCTTTACAACAGAGCCAATCTATGTAAATCTCATGGAGTCAGATGGATGCAATTCTACTTGCTCCTCTATGGAGGATCTGTTATGATAGCGTGCCTGTCAGAGCAAAACGTTTACACTATTTGTGTAAATACTGTTTATAGAAATATAATTTTAATGTATACTGATGATGTGTGATTGTAGACCGATGTTTGTAAATTGGCATGGTAAACCATGAATTACTTCACTTGATAACCATTATGATTAGTAACCAACATTCTTGTAACAGCTGTTGGGAACTCGCTAATGCTGGTCTCTTTAACAGAGGAACACCGACAGTAACAACGTGTACTTTCAAGTACATGGAGCGGCGGCACACACGATAGGAAGGGCAGTGACGAGGGCATCATCAGGCTTCCACATACCTCCGATATCCACCTTCTTTTTGTTGGACTTCTTGTGATATACGCGACGCCCCCCAAATTTAAAAGTAGTTGAAAACAGTGAATCGAAGAAAAGGTCGCTCTAATTTCAGAGGCATTTTTTACCAGGCTTATGTTGAATTTTGTAGATTGTTTGCAACAATGCCTTGATTACAACGGTAGCCAACTTTAAACTTGTATCACTGATGGAAGCAAAACAACGATTTGGTTAAACGTGTGTATGATTTTTGCTCCACCCTGTTTAAAGTTATAACAAAAAAAAAAAAAAAAAAAAAAAAAAAAGCTGGCGTTGTAATGAATTTGCTTTTAATCTGATTAAACCAAGTTCTTCAACATGGTTTACATTTAGAGAAAAGCTTTAAACTAAGAATCAGAGGCTTAACTGGTTTTGTAAGTGCAGAAGTAGAGATAACTTAAAGAAGTCTTGCAAGTATGATGGCCCACCTGGACCACCTTTACAAAACCTATAAAGCCAGTATCAAAACATTGCCGTTTTATTTAAAAGGAAGCTTCTACATGGAAATAGAGAACAAGTGAGATTGGTGGGGCTTTATGCAAAAGATTTAAGCATGCTATTATACTTAAATATAAAATTCTCTTTCTTCTTTTTGTTTCATATACTTGTCCCTACTTAACTTCTAAGGTCATATAGGAGCCCTTTTGGAGGAACAATTCGTTAATGATTAATTCTTTCAATGTCTATTCCTTTTTAACGTGAGCTTCACGCACATTCACTTCACATTAACTCTGCAGAGAGTAAGATAAAGCGTCTATACTTGGTTGAGGGCGGGGTGGGGGGGGTGGGGAGTTCGGAAGGAAATTTAAACCTTAGCATTTGCAACCATGATTCTGTTGACATTAATATTTGTTTCTTGGAGTTAATGCATCGATATACTATCATTTTTCATGATTTGGGAAAGTTGAAAATTTGGCGCAATGCTGAATGAATCTGTGACATGGCATATATCGAGATGGTGAGACAGCGTTATTCATCAAGAAGGAAAATTGACGAGAAGGTAAATACTCTGTAAGAGAAGTGTTTGCTTTCCTCACAGTGTTTATGCGAAATGCAAATGTGGTCAGGTCCTTGGGTGGACCCCCTGTGTTGCGACCTTCAGCACTGTAGGTCAGCGCTTCCTAACCAGAATGTCTTCCTTTGTGTAGCCCAGGGAGGTCACGGCTAGAGACCCGCATTACCTGAGGCCTCCCAGAATCCATTGAGGATACTTTCATTCGCCGAAAGGTCACCACATGTAATACAGAGTTTAAAACGCGCAGGTATGCTGACTTTTTCATTCCTTCCTTCTGTTCTTATTGCCTTCACTTATAAGTTACCCGTCCATATTATTTGCCAAAATTTTCTTGTATCTCTTTGTGTCTTCCTCCCTATTTTATATTTCTTTGGCTCTTTCGGTGTTATCGCTGCTCTGTCAGCTTCTCTAGCTCATTTTGATCTCTGCTTCTATTTTTTTTTCCTTCATTTCCATTCTAATTCATTATATAAGTTTTCATTTGCTTAGTCATCATGTGTCTTCGTTTGCACATCTGCTTTCTTTTCTCTTGCTCCTTCATGAGTACTCCTTACTTCTATCTTTCCTCTTTTTTTGCTCATTGCATCAACTTGTGCACTCGGATTTGATTCACTGCTAGAACAAGTAACATGATTGTCCTTTATTTTATATTATTATTTTTTCCAACACTCAGAAAAGGTGAATCTCAATTAACAGTCTCAAAGCATAATTTCTTCTGCGCCACCATTAATCCTTACATCCCACCCATGTGACACTTAAGCAGTGACAATGGGAATTAAAGAAAAGATCTACTATAAAAGATTTATGAAATACACGGTAAACTGCATTTCCAAAAAACGGACAAACAAAATGTTTTATGAGAATAAAAAAGGAACCGAAGGATAAAGAGAAAAGCAAAGCACTTTTAAAACAAAAAAGAGAGGACGAATCAAGTTAATGGTGAATTGGATTAAGACCTTACATTATACAATATCATGTTTTTGCTGCAGTACACTCTTTCTAGATTATCTTATTGATTGATGGGTATATCTGTTCAACATGACTTCTGCATTGTAGCTGCTGAGCCTTTGTAGTCTCTCTCACACTCTCACACATATACACACATGCAATATATATATATTTTAAATTTACGTCCTCCAGCGGTAAGTCATATCGGACGATGAATGAAATGGATGAAGTGATGCTCAAATGAGTCCAGGGTGCATGGAGCTTAGAGTTACCCGACATTCCTATTTCAGAGCAAGGGAAAACCCCGGAAAAAGCCTTATCCAGGTAACTCACCCTGACCGAGATTCGAACTCGGGACCTCTTGTACGTGATGCAGACATGCTACCATCTACGCCACCGTGGCGGGCCACATGCAATATGCCATTTAAGATGGGAAGTCGCTGTGACCATTTATGTCTGAAAAGAAAAGTTCAGTATAACGTATAAAAAATAGTGGACGTAAACCGTTGCAGTAAAAATAATAATTAAATGATGCTCGTGCAATTTTTTCCCTCATTTCATTATTTCGAGCCAGCTGGGAACGTGTGTTTAGCTAAGACAAAGAACTGCCAAGCTATAGTCGCAAATCCCAGAGTGTATCTTACCATTGTGGGAAGCCCGTTCCTCGAGTGCCACATTACAGTGGATAATGTATTCTTGTGATGAAAGGAAACTTGTGACAAGCAGGTGCGGGCTCTTCAACACAGCCCCTCATTTTACTAAGCTTTATACAAGTTGACCAAGAGGTTTGGAGTGCACAGCTGTTAGAAATACACGCGGGTCCTTTGGGGAAGTTTGTATTCAAACTTGTCGCTACTCGTTTCTCTTACAGTTTTCGTAGACGCCTATGTGAGGAGTTTGTAGTTCAGTTGTATTTCAAGCTCATTATATTATCCATATTTTACATTTGACGGTGTGGTAATGTCATTATTACTATTACTATTATTTATAATGATTGAGATACTTTTGTCCTCAGATGCAGCGCAGCAGTGGTGGTTAAATGGCTCGACTAAAAATTTAATAGGCAAGATGTTGGTTTGCCGTCAAGTTGCTGAAGCCCTGACATTGCATTGTTCAAGATTCTCACATGTGATAACTTTTTTCTTACAATGTGTCAGTAGCAGCCTTTGAAAATGTGGATGTGTGTGTGTGTGTGTGTGTGTGTGTGTGTGTGTGTGTGTGTGTGTGTGTGTGTGTGTGTGTGTGTGTGTGTGTGTGTGTGTGTGTGTGTGTGTGTGTGTGAAATTAAGCTATTTGAATGGAGCTATCTTGGATTTTGATTCGCCTTTAGAAAACTTGAATGAAACTCCAGCAAAATCCAATGTTGGGGTGAACCTACCGTTGGTCTATAGTGAATCTTAGATTTCTGCTGAAACCAATTCTTACGCCAATGAAGTTCTCCACTTTGCCTTTGCGTGTAAATTAGTTAAATTATCTCCCATTGATCTTCCCCCAAATTTTTAGGTTTGTGTTTCACTTTTTTTTTTTTTTTTTTTGTGATTTACGTCCTCCAACGTTGTCATATCGGACGATGTATGAAATTGGCGAAATGATGCTCAAATGAGTCCGGGGTCGATGGAGCTTAGAGCTACCTGACATTCGTCTTTAAGGATAAGGGAAACCCCGAAAAAACCTTATCCAGGTAACTCACCCTGACCGAGATTCAACTCGGGACCTCTTGAACGTAAGACAGACACGCCACCATCTACGCTACCGAGGCGGGCGTGTTTTACAAAAATAATTTTGATACGTACTTACTACAGAACTCATGAAAGTTTGCTTTCGTTTTGTCTCTCTGAATTCCTCCAGCTAACAGGATTTGTAATGCATAAAAAGAAAAATGAAATGGCGGGGGGACTTACTGAAGTAAATGGAATTTGAAAAGCTCCCTATCAAAATAGATACCCTCTTTGTGTGCCTACAAATGCCAGAAGAAGGCGGATGCTTTGAAGTTGGATAACTGTGAGCTGTGGTGAAACGGGAGTTTCGTAAGTTATGAAGTCTAAGGGCCTTAAAAGGTTTATAACAGCAGTGCCGTACTGTCGCCATCTGTTTGTCATTAACCATTTCCATGAAAAAATATCATGTCCCACGTGTGTGTGTGTGTGTGTGTGTGTGTGTGTGTGTGTGTGTGTGTGTGTGTGTGTGTGTGTGTGTGTGTGTGTGTGTGTTGTGTGTCTGTGTGTGTCTGTGTGTGTTTATCGGGAATCGCGGGATTTCCAATTTGAAGCACATGGTCATGGCAACACCGTATGTTAATTTGGAAAATACTGAAGTAGCTAGTGTGTGTAACCCATAGCTAAATTACGCATTTGAAGGTAAATATATAAAGAAGAAAACGATAAAACGCTTAGTAAGAATGATTTCCTCAGAGTGTATTATTAGTTTTAATTTGTTGGTTTCTCACTGAAGTAGAGTACGAGTAGTACGCTGTTTTGAAATGAAGGGAAGTACGATAATCATATTTTATGCTCAACATCTCTTTCTCTATCCGTTACCATTTTGCAGATATCATTTAATTATTATTTATACGTTCACATAAAAAGTGAACGGATTATCCATATTGTTAGCAAGCGCTTCTTTACGTCTTGCCCACTTTGATCTTGAATTAAGCGGCTGTGGCTTTTTTTTTTTTTTTTTTTTAATTTACGTCCTCCAACGTTAAGTCATGTCGGACGATGAATGAAATGGGTGAAATAATGCTCAAATGAGCCCGGGGTGCATTGAGCTTAGAGTTACCCGACATTTGTGTTTTAGGATAGGAGAAAGTCCCGGAAAAACCTTATCCAGGTAATTCACCGTGACCGAGATTCGAACACCGGACCTCTTGAACGTGAGGCAGACACGCTACCATCTACGCTACCGAGGCGGGCGGCTGTCGCATTAATAACATGCTGCTCCATTTAAGATTTGATCTTCATCATAGGAAGTTTAGCCCAAACGTTTCAAAGTCTGACTGTTTCAAAGTCATGGATACTATCTGCATCCCTTTACAGCTCTGCGCTCAAATTCTGAAACGCCCTTGATTTAGAATATCCAGGTAATAGCTTTTACACGTACCATAGGTACTTTCTTTTTCCTACAATAAATAAGCGATATTACTGCTTCAAGAGATAGTTTACAACCAGTTTTGTAAACAGCATATTATTAAAAAAATGCAGAATGGGTATAAATGAAAGGAGGGAAAAACCAGAACGTGGCTACCTGCCAAAAAGAGATGTTACGGGGGTTATTGGCAGTAGGTATGTTGACATTCTCCTTGACAACCAGGCAACGCAGCGTAATCCTCATGTGTAAACAATTGCCCATGTTGGCGAGGACCCTTTGGGCGGGGATGGCCTTAATGAGTACCTAAGCCTTTACTTAATTACTTGTCTGTGCATGCTTATCCGCCTTCTTCACTTATTTTAGCCTTTAAGTGGAGATGAAACTACGATAAGAACCTAATGATACCTTACTTAGCCACTTATGTTTATTAATATGCAACAGCATGTTCAGGGGTTGTCCCTCATATGAATTACTCTTTAAGGAACAAAGCGCAGTTGCTCATTTATAAGCTGACTTCATTGTTAGCTTGTCCATATACTTACTGTAAAGGTCATGCCATTGCTCCTTTGTTTGTGTATCACGTCATTGAACTGTAATTGTGAGAAGTGAGAAGAAACCAAGTTTCTATTTACTGGTCTTCAAAGAAGAATCCCTTAAGAACATAATGCTGTATATGGCTGACGACCGCTGCGTTTCGGTGTCGATGCCACATATATGTCTATTACTGCACTCATTACGTTAACTGCTGCATGACTTTGATTCCATGCCTGATATCTTGTGCAAATGTAATTAGACAAACTCAGAGTGTGTAGTGTTTAACGCGCTGTTTACTACATACGAAACCGCAGGCGGTGACACTGATGATACATGAGATGAAGATCTAGCACCGGTGGAATGAAATCGCGGGGGAAACCGGAGGTCCCTGAGAAAACCCACCCCAGCGCCGTGCTGTTCACTACAAATCTCACTTTGCGGTCGCCTGGGATCGAACCCGGGCTGCCCTGGTGAGAGCCAAGCGGAGACAAACTCAGAGGCAAATACTACTTCGCAGCAGCGGAGCTACAAAAACGACGTCTACTTTGGTCCTACTAATAGCGAGAATTTGGCCTATTGACTATATAATTAGATTAAGGGGTGCAACTTACTGGATAAAGAAGGAAGAATATGTTAATGTTTTTTTTTTTAAATTATGGGATAAAGATGCAGTACTTACAAAGAGGTGAACATTTATTTATTACAGGAATGTCAAGAAGAGTGGGGTAATGCACACATAGGAAGAACAGTACGTGATTTATTTCCGGACATTAAAAGAGAGGCTAAAATTGGAATATATAAAACCAAGAAAGGGATTTTCACTTAGTTACGCGACATGGCCCATACAATGTATGTATGTGTAAAATGAATAGGAAAGAAGAACTCAGATTTGTGTGAGTAATTCGCCTGAACATGTTATTTTTGAGTGCAATAAATATAGTGAACCAGTAGAAGACGGTCGAAGGAAACTTCAAGGAAAATGTGAGTCATGTCATGTGTAGAACATCTTAAGAGAAGCAGAAGATTATGCATATTTAGAAAATATGTCTCAGATAATATCAGCTAAGGTGTTAGAGGAATATATGACCCGCGACAAGATTTCAAGAAATAAATGTAGCAACATTTCAGTCTACGAGAAAAGAATATTATTTTAAGAGATCGTCGGAGGGAAATAGGACCAAGAGAAACTGAAGAGACAGATTACCAGACTAGAGAAGACCTAATTTAAGGCGCACGACCGATGAGTAGAAGACGCCAGTTATGGATATCGGAAAGAAGAGCAGAAACCACTGAAAAAAGCAGAATCCCAGTAGAGCCAGATGAGATATATGATGAGAATCAGAGCGGACAGACACAAATGATTATGTAGAAGAGGAAAGATGACAACCGGATATCTGGAACTGACGAACCAGCTACATATACTGATGCCAGTCCCTTTAGGAAATGGATACCAGTAGGAGGAAGCTTGGGTACCAGTTGCAGAAGAGGAAATTTTGAAATTTTAGGAAACAGGCTTTCGTAGTTATAAGAATTAAAGCTGCAGTAGAAATGTAGATTTGATTTATAATGTTGGAGTAGAAGTAAAGAAGAAGAAAAAATGTTCTAGATAGATTAGATGAGTAGATTTGTAAGGTTATTGGAATCCAGTAATCTCTAGGTTTAGTTAGTTCGTTAAGGTAGCGAGTAGATTATATCTGCAAAATTTGTAAATTGTTTTGTTTAATTTGATTTAAAAATGAATAAAGTTAAAAATGAAGTTTGCTTAATAAGGCCTGGTTTAGATTCCAGAAACTAGGTTATTAGATATGCAGCATTTATTTGATTTGATTTTTTATGCCTGATATTTCGTAAAAATGTGTAGTGTTTAAACCTTTGAGCCACCATGGCCAACTCGTACAAATCGGGTGGACTGGCAGCTGATTTTCATGCATTGTGTTTACGTTAGCCGGTGACTGCTTGCGTTGATAGTAACATGTCAGTTCCTGTCGAACATAGAATCACGCCTTTGTAATATTGACTTTTCCTCTCGCTGGTCTCGTTGCTAGCACTGAAAATATGATGGAAAGCGAAACTTCATGGTATTGCATGTAAGGGGATCTTCTACTTAGGCCTTGTGGCATCCTGAGGATACTTAATCCTATTAACAAGTTTCTGATGCACTTAGTGAAATATTTGGATTAAATCCGCGGTAACTACAAGGAGCTATAGGGTTAATGTTAATCATATAGGCCCTCGGAGGTTTTTAAAATCTCCTCTTTCCTTGATTGTCAACCCTTTTTACATAAAACCATACCTCAGTGTTCCTTGTTTGAATATATGTAGGGTCAACTATGGATTGAATTTCTATTCGAAGTGGTTTATCCGCCCTTAGGATGGTTATCATAAACCCTCAGCAACTGATATCTACGAACTCTATCGTTTTATACGATCTTCGACTAAATAACTGGAACTTAAAAACGACAAAGAAAAGAATCAAGACGCAAAATGATTTTCTGTCAGTTTAAAGAGTGAATACACTGGAGAGATTCTCAGTGTATTTGTATTATATCTAACTTTTTGTGTCAATTTAAACAAGAATTAAAATCAATATATTTAAAAAGAAATACCGTAATTTATTTTGTAGTGTAAATCATTTCTGGAGGAAAAGAAAAGCATATATCCGAGACTGCGCCTTGGAAGAAAAGTCATCATGTTACGGCTAGGAATTCATATTTTAATTTAACTTACAACCAAATTTAACGAACCCCCCCCCCAAAAAAAAACAACTTCTTAAAAATTCGTCAGATATCACAATTTGACAATCTACGTATCCTCACATCACAGCTTGGCGATTGATAAAACAACACATTAAATTTCTCTTACAAATGTAGCCACAATGTGGAACTTCATAAAATCATAAAAACATAAGAATATTACTTCGGTTAATCGCTTTTCCCACCTTTGCTAATAAAACTGCTCAAATGACGCCGGAGCTCGGAGAAAATGAAAATGAAATGGATAGAAATCGCTATTTAAGAGAGCATAATACATATTTAATTGTAGTAATTATTTGTTTTTACGCCAGATTTAAAAGAACAATGACCAACACTGTTAGTCTTTGTGAAGAAGGAAAATAGAACATGCTTTTATATCTGAGATCGTTAGGCTACCACACCTCACCGCTCCTGGTGGTCTTCATCGGTAATTGCGTTTCTTCGGCTTGAAGGAAAAAGTATACGGAGCAATGCTTCGTCAGCGTTATTTTGTGGTAGCTCCAGGCAGAGTGATTTCGTCTGAATCGTCAGCTTTTTATTAGATCTCTGGAAGGCGAAGTATGACGCATTGATCCTGCATTTGAATTGAAGCTCTTGGAGAATCACGCAAACGTACTCTCATGACAAAGCCTAAAGCATTTTGCCAACACTGCAATTCCTTGATGTGGCCACTCATTGCTAGGTGACTGATCTCAAAGCGTGAATAATCATATGAATGTATGCAGAAGATGGCCCACTCTCGACTAGCTCCTGATTTTTGCTTAATGAAATGTGCCGATAAAAGCGTGCGCATGACGGCTATTTAAAGTCTAATCACAGGAACACGTGTCCCTAACCGTGTTGCCAATAATCGAAGATTTTCCCTGTATCAGAAGTTAACATTGAGTTCTTGTGAGTGTCCAATGTTTACTATATCCACCACATACATAGTCGGTAGAGAAAGTATTACATTCTATCCAAAAATTGGACACATATTTCTATGAAAATACAGGTTTTGAGGTTCCCTGAATCCAAAAATTAACTTTAGAAGAAGATCCGGTCTGTCTAATTGGACAACGTAACTAAACCGAAAATTGGTCAAATATCAGACTTAATATCTCAGATCTTCCAAGGGTGCGACGCAATAATTTTCTAGAAAATCTCCCCAAACCAGACTAGCAATTCATTGAACATTTTTCGAGCATTTTGATTTTCTCATAAAATGCATTAATGGTTTTGTTTAAAGCACCATATGTTTTAAGTTGGTTTCATAACAAATGAAATATATAAGTGTCTTAATTTTGGGGGGGAAATATCCTCAGAAGTTCTCTTCATTTTGAATGGCTTTTACATAATTAGCAAATCATAGATATAAAAGTTAATCAGCTTATTTAATTCATTTTTTTCACTGTGACTTCACTTATTTCACACTGCCGCGGCACAATAAAATACGCACGGTTCCGTCCCTTGAAGAGTAACACTTTTTGTTGCGCACTTCCAGACGCCAAAGACCAAGAGTGCTCAACCATAGAACACGTGCTCGTTTCCCCTATAGATGTTATTCCCCCTCTAGTGACCAAGGCAAAGAGAGACTGACCTAATAGTCAGAGGCAACTGAATGTGTATACCTATGTTTTTTTTTGTTTTTTTTTTCGTACGTAAGAATGGCACCGCAGTGCCTTCACTGGAACTCACAATCATTAACCACGACTAAAGTAGGTATCATTCTGTCTTTGCAGGCCGCGCTGTGGCTCAGTAGTTAGACCGCTTGGCTGTCACCAAGGCGGCCCGGGTTCGATCCCAGGCGACCGCAAATTGAGATTTGTGATGGAGAACACGGCGCTGGGGCGGGGTTTCTCCGGGACCTCCGGTTTCCCTCGTCATCTCATTCCACCGTTGCTCCATCATCATCTCATATATCATCAGTGTCACCGCCTGCGGTGCCGTTTGTAGTAAAAGCGGGCGTTAAACACTACACACACATTCTGTCTTTGCGGGTGAAAGTAAGTGATTTCTAATTCCACTCTCTTGAGCACCCCTGACATAGACTTATAGCACATTTAAAGCTTTAAAACTGTGGGGTATAAGGGAGGTCCTTCATATTTCTGATTCGCCCATTTCAACCCCATGTCGGTGAAAATGAATGTTAGAGGATATTTTTGGTACTTTATTGCGAACAGGATGCTGTAGGCTATGCTCAAGTGCTCGCCAAATCTGTCTCTATATTTTCAATCCCTAATGTAGCAACCTGCGTTGTTTAATAACCCACAAATAAAACCACTGTACAGTTATACTGCATAGGTGACATATAGGAAGACACTTTGCACGTTGCAAGCTACATAGATAATTTGTGGCTACCATCCGCCAGTAGGAAGGGATGGAGTGAAGGAATAACAGAAGGCTACTAGGCTCAGGCGATAAGCCACAAATAAGCGCGAAAATCACTAGCAATTTCAAGCTCGAAGTCCGTCTTACTGTGGAACTGCTTAGAGAGGACGATCAACGACCCGTTGACCTTGAGCAAGCATCCGTGCCATCTTTCCAGCATTGCCATACCCAACGGCATAGGTACACGTGAAATGTGAGAAGGTAAAGAAACGCATGGGAAATGATGGAAAGTAAATCATGGTAAATGAGAAATCGCACCAGTAGCCGCCTACCTACAGGGCAAATCATAAAAAGTTCAAATTCAGAGAGGGTGGACGTCTGGAACCAAACCCGGGACTTCCTGAATGCGTTCAGTAAGCAGTTCAAATTCTTACTAACCTATGCCGCGACATACATTACATTGTAAATATATTTTTTATTAAAATTGGGATACTATAAATAGTAGTTTATAAGAATTGACACTTTTGTAAACAGTGGTTTGCGGGAGTTCAGAAGGTCAACACAGTAACAAAAAGGAATTAGTAAGCCGTAGGGCTTTATTGATTCTGTCAACTTATTGAAGTTGTTGAACGCTATTGTGTTGAATTTCTGTAAGGAGCTTTATAAAACATTTAAGCTGGAATTGGAGGGAAATCTTTATTTAAAATGTCAAGCATTGAACATATGTCAATGAATTATTATTAAAGGCCGGAGGGATGTGCGCCCGCATGCGATACAGGTTAGCTGGACGTAGATTTTGAATGACGTGAGATGTACAGCATTGCCATCAAATGTGCAAACAACTGCCACTAGAAACAAACGTCGAAACAACGTAACATAGTACTCAGCGAATTAATGAGATACCACTTGTGCCAGGTATCGAAAAGGTGAAAGCTAAATTTTAGAACGTACTAAACAGAAATAGTGGTTATCAAGTTATGTGTGATAATTATTAAGTGGTCTTATAAGTAAAGTCGGTTTGTTTAAATAAATAGGTGTTTTGGAAAATTAAATGGGTTTTTTGGTTTGGCAATGTTATTTACTGCATGTCATAGCTAGTGCTGCGTACATTGTAAGCATTTCAGTCTTTAGTTGTTAATAAACAATCACAAAATGGAGATAAAGTTTGAACTTAGAGTCCTAAAACACTACTGGAAACAAGATTATAAAGGCGCTGCCGCAGCTCGAAGAATGTGTGAAGTGAAACGAGAAGTTAGAGAGAGTGTGGCACAATGAATGCTTCCAACGTTTCAACGATGGAGACGAAAACACTAAAGATTTGCCACGTCCTGGAAGATATTAAGTATGGAATATTGAGGATAAACGTCAAGTTTTGCGAGAAAATTCGTAAAAAGGTACCCTAGGCTTCCAGAAGAACGTTGTGCATCAAAAGATATTATACATCGCCACATTAAGACACTTGCAAATTCATACAGAAGCTGTAGATCTGTACCTCATGAACTGACACCTCAACAGGCTGAACTTTAGATGTTGTCAGATTTAATCCCATGGATGTAGATTTGTCATGAGAAGTGTCACTTGTGGTGAAAAATGGTTATATTACCGAAACCCTGATGTCTCGAAACAGTGGCTCGATCCTCGCCAACCTGCCAAAGTCATCGTTAAAAAAAATCAGTTCTGTCCCAAATTAATGTGTGTCTGGTGGAATTTTGAAGGTGTGATTCACTTCGAATTTGTTCCAAACGGGCAGGCGATTGATGCGGATCTTTATTCTCAACAACTGGAACGAGTTCATGAAATGTTGAGACGAAGATACCCAGCATTAGTTAACCGAAAACAAAGCAACACGCCATACTGCACGAACAACCATGGAAAAAATTGTGGAATTGGGAGGAATCGAACTGCTACCACACCCAGCATACAGCCCTGATCTCGCACCATCAAATTATGATCTTTCTTGATCCATGGCTCATTTGCTACGTGGGAAAAAAATTGACAACATTGGTGTGTCACCGAATTCTTCGCATCAAAAACTAGGGTCTGTATCCATAGTAAGAAGGAAAACACGACATAGGGGATTTTTTTACATTCTTGACTGGTGCAAAGTTATTATTATTATTATTATTATTATTATTATTATTATTATTACTACTTTTTGCTACAATTTGATACCCATCATATTATTTATTCCTAATTTCACAGAAGACTAGAAGACAGCTCGATTGCGTTTATGCTTTAATAGCGTGCTAACTTCCAAGTCCGTAGGTCCCGGGTGTGATTCCCGAGAAGTATTACTCATCCTTCTTTGTCTGGAAGTATGCGTGAGAAAGTAAACGTGCGTGTAAACAGCCAACGTGACCTTTGATATTAAAGCTGGACTAGCGACATTTTAATGGATCTCCCTCAAAAATCCTACATGGAGCTACCCAGTTTAAATGTAAAGTTCGGGAGTAGGTACATAGTTTAGTCAGTGGTAACTTATGCCTTATTCAGCTTTTTTATAATAACTAGGTAACCTTTGAAAAACAGAATGTGATAGATTATTTAACTGGGTAAAAATTTATTAAATCACTCTTGTTCTGCAGTCATAATACAATAATACAATAGTATTATGCATACATTGATTCTGCCTAAAATTGCGTCTTCCTTTGGAGTCGGTATATCAGTGATTCGCCGTGTTCTTATGCTGCCCGCTTGACTCACAGGAAAGAAGAGAACAGATCGGTTGGTATAAGGATGGTAAATAAAATGTTTAAGCAGGGTTCTTATGTTTACATTGTTTCATAGCCTCAATTTTTAATATAGTTGTAAAAGCTCTCGAAAGGTTTTTCTTTATTAATTCGATTGAACTAAAAAGAAACGATACTCCGAAATCTTCAATTCACCATCGATTTGGACGCTTCGAAGCTACGTTAAGATTAGCTAAATTAATCTACGGTTCGTTTTCAACGATTGTTAAAACAATAGAACGAAATATAATGGGAGCAGATGTATAGTCTTATGTCACATACGATAGAGAGATGATCAGGTGTGATGTTTGGCTCACGTTTAGGTGGTCGCGTGTTCAAATGTATCGGGCAATCTGAGGTTCTTCGTGGTTTTTCTCTGCTTCCAAAGGAATACTAGAATACAACAGTCCAGAATTACATTAGCAGAGCAAAAGAGGAATACAGGTAAAGGATGGTAGTGGAAGGCAACTAAGTAAATTAGATCAAATTGAATAAGTAGATGGTAGAAGGTAACCACTTTGCAATTACAGCAATTATCCAGCATTACAAAAACTACACGTACATTCAAAGAATAGCCGACTCTTCCACTTATGTGTGTTTTATGTATTCAAAACATTTTGATGGAATAGATCCAACGATCGATCACGTAGGCAAACCATCGACGGTAGTTCTTCCCTGTTCAGCAGTAGTCACGTCAATCTAGCAAAATAGGTATAAATAATAAATGCTCTTGTGTTCATTCATTCGGCCGCTGTTTCACACGTAACGTGACTGCAGAATTTAATTACGAAATACTATGCATAAAATAAAACACACCCAAGTATAAATCACACCATTCGCTATTTTGTCAAGTACCTACGCCTTCAATCTTTCTCTTGGCTAATCGGCCATCGGAGTTGTTAATTTGTATAACCTTGATTCCGGATCACGAAATTTTCAGGATCTGGCGGACATGTCAAACACAGCGTTGTCGGCATGCTCTAGTGTATGACGTAATAAACGGAACTCCAAACGTTTCATCTTCGATGTCTTTCATTTATTGCAAATCCCATTCTATTTTTCTTTTAATTAAACAGTTCAGCTGCACTGCAAGTCAGTGCCTTCCTATTGAGAACGTTTCATTACACTTTTGAAGATGGGGAAACTTAAAGATTTGATTATTCTGGAGTTAGTACGTCGCTTGTTTTAGTACAGAAAATTTGCTTGCGATATTAGGCGATTACTTTGTTTCAGTCGATACTGTTGTGAGATACGATAGAATTACTGTTTAATTAAGAGGAGGAATTAATATATTTCACCCTTTGTCTCTTTGGACTGGGCGGGTTAATGGGGAACTTATTTTAATAAGAACCATTTGATAACTCCTACTCGATAATAGCCAGGGATGGTGAATACTGAAATAAAATGAGGAAAAATAACGAAAGAAGGGTTAACGTGCACTCCATTTTTCCTGATAATACTCCATATATCATTTCGCATGCGGGATGCTTTGGACTTAGAAAACACTTAATGTGTTCGTCTTAGGTACATTCCGCAGTTATACTTATTCACAGTTTAAATGTTTTCTTAGTTCGATGTTTTCATGCCATTCTATTGCAGGTGGCTTAAATGAGTACTGACATATTCTTGTTGGCCTCGAATCCCTTGGAATTAGTATATCTACTGCCAAAACCATGGCAAAAGTATAGGTTTTAAAAAAATACTCTGACTACAGTTAATTTAGTGCCCCTAAATTCTAGTTCTGCACCGCCATGTACATCTAACGTAAATATAAGACCGCATGACATTCACTCATGCCACTGCACACGCATAGAACACTCCAGTGGTAATCTGCGCGTATCTTCCACATGAAGCATCTGATAGGAATGACAAAGGACGTGCCGTAAGTTAGCATTATTTCTAATCCTATCTTCTCTTTCATAGTACACAATATTTAGAAGTACCAAACATTGTTGAACTGACGTAAACAAAAACGTAAACCATTTGGTGTTTCTAAATAGGCAATTTTATCTTTCAGTCATTTTAAGGGATTTGCGAATTTAAGGAGTCATATCTGCTATAGAGTACAAATTTGGATTGTTTTTAGGTACTAAGGAATAAGCACATATTTAATGACGACTAAGAGTCATCTGTTAAGAAGGAAAAATAAGTAGTTGATGTCCTCCCGCTCTTTTCTTCTTATTTCATATTTGTTATTCACATTTGTAATTTATAGACTTGTTTTCTTCAATCCCGTTCTATAATTTTATGATACTTCTCTTTAGTTTTTGTAAGAACGAGCGTTAATTTTGTTTTTCTTCAGTAAGTTTATATCTGAAAGGAAGAAAATAATCTTTTGAAATATAATATCAAGTAAATTAATCTATGTTTGGCAGAAGTGCTATTCTCGCGTTTATTTTCCCACGTCAGTGCCGAGAGATGCTTGCAATAAATGAATTCTTTACGACCTGCAAGCAGTCTTGTTCTGCCCACTCGCGATTTGCCACATTGATTACTAAGCATGAGCACTCTCCATGAGGATCATGACGTCACGACTCGGCGAACTACTTGGCGTTCTGCTAATGTCATCAATCTTATGTCGTCGGGACCGCGGCCTATTGTATTTAGATTGTAAGGACACGCCCCCTTGTATTGGTTCCAAATCTGCGGCACCACTTGGCGAACTGATTGATACTATCTTTCACGCCTCTGTACGTTACACCAGGGTTAGAGAAGTGCCCCTTGAAGCCCACACGCTGTGCCAAGTAGCGTTATATCCCTATCTTAGCAAAACATTGTGTCAGTGTCATTGCCAGTACCGCCATTATGACCAAGTGAACAAACAGAATAGTCATTTATGATCAGTGTTACTATACGTTTGCAAGCTCCAAATTTCATGTTAATGTCTCGGTAAAACCTTAGAAACTAGCCATCAGGGAGGCATACTTATCACTTAATTATTCTGTCATCTAATATTAATTTTTCTCCCGTTATGTGTGACTCGCTAAGTGAATCCTGTTTATCGGGGGAAAATTATGATATTAAGTGATGCTTTTCCTTTAACTCGATAGCTATTCCACGCTTATTTGCTATTAGCTGCTGTTTCTATTTCCGTTTGTGGATGTGAATGGCAGCATATCGCTTAAGTTTTTACTTACGTTTTTCGGTTATGTTAATGCGAGAGTTTCATTGTAAATGGCTCCTAACGGAGCTCGATTTATCTCCAGGAAGAGGGGAAACATTTAAAGCGTGTTTACGTATAGTTATTTTTCCAGAAGCAATCTCTGGTTTACACACTTTTACAACAGAGTTTTATTATTTAGTGAAAGGTGATACCAGTGATGCGCAACTTATGCCAAAGAGGGAAAGATGAATTTGCCTCCACCTACTTTTTGCCTAGCTATGACGCATTCATTGAACACAAAATCAAACCTTTGTTATGCTTGGTTACCTGACTGAGTAAGGGAAAGTGCTTCATGTAGGAGAATTAGAACGGCAAGGTGACGTCATGAGCACATAAGATACAAGGTTTGGTTCACTGGTATGTAATTTTCGATAGGATGGCGTAACAGTTCTTCAAACTTTCAATTCATAGTTTTCTTTGACTTCTTTGTTACTCATTTCAGAACTTAGAGACATCAAATGCTTCCAAAATAGGACTCGTGTTTACATCGTGCGTTGCGATTACATTCCCGTTCGCTGATAAATGAGTGTGGTTCCTCCCTTTGCATGCTCGAACATATACCACTGAGGTCATTCTGTCGATAATCTGAGATAAGTGTATACACACAGAGTGAATAGTCCTGTCCTACCAATAACGGCATTGTCAACTCCCTCCAGATCAAAGAAAAGGAAGTTCCAAATGGAAACGCGTTGCATGGCACATCAGAACTAATACACAGTGCACTACTTTACATCTCATGTTGAATATGCAAAATTGAAAAATATTATTATTAGGTAGCAGTGGTACTCAGTGGCGGCTCATATTGTCTATACCTTGGGGGGGGGGGGCTGCATTGGTTACTGGAAATTTTGCTTTGCGTAATTATTTGAAGATGAATGGCGATCTTTCTTTTTAGCAAACTTATTGACCACTCCCTCGTTGAACTTCAAGATGTTTTCTACCAGTTCTTTTTCTATGGATTTTCTTTTTCTTTAATTGGGAATCAATTTCTCCTTTTATATTTAATCAACCCCCTGAACACCCCTTGATTTTGTGACCCTTCATGCTCTTCATGCCCTCTTAGGGGTAGCTCATGATAGCCACAAAATTTCACACAGTTGATTGACTCTTTATAAGAGTTTCCCTATTTTTTGGACTTGATCGTTGTGACAATCTATTGATTCTTTATAGGCTTGGCTTAAACATGTCTGTACATTTACTGAACCAAGTGTAGCAAAATTAAGTATGGTATTAACATGGATTTTGGACATTTCATGTTTATGACATTTTTCATATAGTTTCTGCAAGTCTGAAACTCCCTTTTGAACCCATGCAATGTTGGCTGCATCGTCTTTAATTCCAAACAAAAGGCAAGGAAAAGAGAACAGGAAACTGCTGATTCCACAGCCACATATTCACTCATATTTCGTGTAAATTTCGGGACTGAAACACCTGCTACATTGTCTTTGGCGGCTTGTTGCACTTTGAATAATGTTTAACACAGGAATCGATTAATTTCTCATTGTTACAATCACACCATTGATACCAGTATAAAAAGTCACATTCGACTATACTTTACTGTCAGGAAACAAAAATATATTTGAATCACCGTGAAAAACCGTCGATTTTACGAAAATCCGCAGGAAATTGCACTTACACCGCTCTTGGGACTGCAAGCAACGCAGTCCATTGAGTTCACTAAGCTATGGGGCGCGTGGTAGGTCGAGATGTGAAGCGGGGCAAGCGGAGGGGGAAATGGAAGCAATATGCAGGTTAGTGAGTTGTCCTGGCAGTCCAAGAGGGAGAAGCGGCTTCACATATGAACTTCCCGCACAGTGTAATCTATTCAATTTAAGCAATTAAGGCAACAACAGTAAAATTAAAATTTGCTCGAGGTGGGGGGGGGGGGAGGGCTGCAGTCCCGCAGCCCTCCTTTATCGGCCGCCACTGGTGGTACTGTAAAACTGTACATTACTTGCATGGCGCTTATTGATTCATTGTTTCGGAATTGAAATGAGCCAAGAATCTGAGCTAAAGAAGGAAGGCAGTCAGTGTGCCTGCTATTGGTACTTGAAACGCAAAATATTAAAAAAAAAAAAAAAAAAAAAAAATCCACTACTAATTACGTTGAGGCATGGGCATAGATAAAGTTCTTAGATCCTTTTAAGAGGGGAACTTTGTTAAATCTCGTATGGTGAACCCGGTTAAAAGTTGTGTCCCCAGGAATTAATGTGTGATACACATTAGCAGATACGTACATTGGCATCTATGAAGCAGAGCGTTGCGAGTGTTTCTTTGCAATTAAACGTACTACTGTATATCTCTACAAAAAGTTCAGTTTTATGAATGAGTAAATTCATTTTGAACAGTTATATGCGTCCACAGTAAACTCGTAGGAAATCTCTCGCTGAGCGCAGCAGGCGAAATGACTGCTTTGCGGGATGCATTTCCAGTAGGATTCGGAAATGAAAGCAATGTTGGCCACCATTGATCTACGTGATATGTGAATTCAGCTGTATCTTGTTTTCTATTGGGAACTTTGAAATAAGTCTATAATTGTTACTAACCCTCAATACTGGTACATCCTAGGACATGAGGTCGGGCAATAGTATTATAGCTCTAATATAGATTATCTTCTCTGTGCTCTTTCATTCATTATATCATTGTTTTAGATGCGGCAGTATAAATAATAATATATGTCCCACGGAACTGCACGTGGAATTTGTCATGGGCAAGCTTTTATCTTTGAGGGTTTTCTTCATTTTCCTGTCATTCATTCCAACAATTACTGCATAATCACCTTTCCTTTCATCCACTTCGTCATTCATATCATTGGGTACTTTACTCTTTACCAAGCCGTCAAACCTCTACAATGCGGTTTCCTGAGTGAAGAGGAACTGCTTAATGCACAAAGCGAAGAAGGTGATGTCATGAACACATAAGAGGCAAGCTTGGGGTATCCCTGATACACTAGTGTTTTTCTGTTTAGTACAAGTTTTATAGCAATTGTAAATGTGTGCACTTAATCTGGACTTGCCGTCAGCAATCGAAGCTCTATTTAAAACTAGCTTTTTCCGCCCTGTGTAATTTTATTACCGTCAGCGTTTCTATAATGATGTTGGAGACAGCTTTACAAGATTTTATATTTTCCCTCAACGCCGAGGAGGTGCTTGACGGTGTCTATTCTGGGAGCAGTGGCTGGAAAGCAAGCAAGCGGGCCATGGCCAGCTATAGCACCACTTCTGTATGTAAACATACTTCACCTTGATGTCTGCTGGATAACGCTACGCCAAACTTTTCTGCCGGTAATTACGTACGTGTCGCCGTGCCATTCCTCGTTAGTTTGGAGACTTTCATAGTGTCAACTCCCGTTCCAGGTTTGTTATGTCACATGCTCCTTTAGTTAAAGCTTTGCGTTCTAAAAACTATTCTGTAAAGAGCATCTTTAAAAGTTTGACTCTCTTTTAGATCTGGTAAAATTTGTATTCCAAGGAAAATTGTAATATCTCTGTCCTTTTTATTCTTCTTTGTCACATTCTTATAGCCCTCCTTTGTTTCCTGGTAATCGGAGGCTTTGACTTAAGGGAGGTATTCTTGGTACGACCAACTGGCTATTTCCGGTGGATGTGAAGTGAACCATCGATTTCCTTATTCATCAACCGAAATTAGCGATAATCCGGAGATCAAAGACCTTACTCCGGCGCAAAATTTTGGTCTACCTCAGAGGAGTTGATTAAAGGCAGATCATGTTTGCATAATCCCTATGGAGTGATAGGCTTTATCTCTTGCGGTTTACATTATGTAAACGTCATTCACAGTGAACAGGATATCACGGTCTATTCCCAGAAAATTAAAGATAAACATTTCATCTCTCATGAAAATATATTAAATATATGACATTTATTTAGGGGCGTTTCTAGGAATATCAAAATTTTCGAAAAGGTGTCCATGAAAAGGGTATTTTGTGGTTGAGAGATTTTCTTGTATTAGAAGATTTTTATCTTAAATATCAGGTTTGGTATTTAACCGATTTTCGTTTTTCACGTTATTTGTTTACAGACGCACACGTTTTTCTAAAAGTGATTTTTGCGAAGAGATTCAAAACATACATTTCGTGAAATCTCGCTATATATTTTTATGGAATAGGATGCCTCTACTTTAAATACGCGGTAAAGAAATGCAGAAACTTAATAGAGTAAAACAGTTGAGATTCTAGTGATACAGACTTCATTTTGGTATGTTTAAACAGATACATTATAGCAACCTCACTATGGACCACGAGAAAACCAATTATGTATAAGCCGCAAATCAACCGCAGCCTTATTGTTAATATAATAGCAACATATTTGATGTTGATTTAAGGTGAATTAATTGATTATGAAAACTTTCAGTTTAAAAGCGAGAGAATCTCGAATGGTGTTTAACGTTACCGTAAAGAAACGTAACCCATGGCGTAATAGCCCAAAGCGGGCCTGAGCCTGCCAGCCCGACTGCCGGTTTCACGCCCACATACTGTCTGCCCAGCACAAGAAGGCAAGAGACGAATGAAGGGGAGAGTGTTTGAACTGTTAATCTGCTCTGTTAGTGGATCTGTTTACTAGGAAATGAGTGTGTTAGAGGAGTGTTTCTCAAACTCTTCTGCCCCTTATCATCGAACAACTTGTTTGCGGACCCCCGTCGTTTGGCAACTCAATTTATATGAACGTGTCGACTTTTGGTAGAATTTTATAATTGGAATTTAAGTAATTACTGTATGTATATTTTAAGATATTTTCTTGTATACCTAGTTTTAAATTTAATTAACAAGAAATTAAAAAATGAAAGTTAAACTAAACAAAATAAACTGGTGTATAAAGTGTATTTTAAATTAAAAAATATATTATTTTTAAATTGTATAATGGTATAATTTTTTTTTTTTTTCAGTTTGAAGTAAATTTTTAATAAAGGTTTGCGTAACTAGGTTTTTATTTTACTTAAGCCTTCAGTAAAAATTTGAAGTACCACGCTCTTTGGATTACCCACGGATTAATAACATTAGGGACAACATGTTATAAAATGAATTTATTTTCCATGTAAAGATACCCTTTTTATCCATATAAAAAGTTATTCATAATGTTCTGAATTCACCATTTCACCATTTCTACAAAGTTAGTATTGGGTTACTAAAAAAATCAGTTTATGTGGAAAATGCTTGAAGATTTGTTCATTGGAATGTATTAATGCGAATAATGCAGCTGGTTTTTTTTTTTTTTTTTTTTTTTTTTTTTTTTTTTTTTTATTGAGTAAGCTTAGTTAAGCTGGGCTTAATGTTGGCGATTTTTACTGTTAAGTCAGTTTCTACAGTGGCAAGTCGTTTCTCTTCAATGGCTTGGTGTTGCATAACACTGAAAATGTTTGCTCGCACAGATAGGTGGTTGGGAAGGGCACAATATACGTAAGTGCTTTGGTACCAAGTTCATTAAATTCACTCTGCGCCAGAAACCAAAATGTTTTAGGTTCATTTTCCTGGTATACAACCTTCCATCCTTTGCTGTTAAATAACTATTAGTTGGTCCTTTCTTATTCCAAAAGGCTATCAATGCTGCATTTTTTTTCTGGAAAGACTTCCTCAAAGTTTCTGATAGGCCATTCAGGTGTTCTACTGTGGCTTCTTCAATATTTTAGGCAAAGTTTCTTCTGGTGAAGTCAGAAATTGTTCCAAAATAGGAAAGAAGCCTAAGGATTTTTCTACACGACCTTTCCACACTTGAAGTTTTCCTATCATTGGTTTTGGTCTTTGCAATTTTCGGTTTAGTTCATTGAAGTGTGAGAAGATACTAGCTAGATATGCCATTTTGCACAACCATTCAAAGTCACACAGTCGTTCACTGAGGGGAAACTTTTCGTGCTTGCTGTGCTAGCCTAACCTCATCACATAATTCAAAAATTGCGAAAGAACATTTTCATAAGAAAGCCAGTAAAATTCTTTGTGCAAGAACAGTTATTTCTTGATATAATTTCTTGAATATCCTTGAGTGAAGAGGACGGGCTTTAATGTAGTTCACAATTTTAACCAACTCTTCTAATGTTTCCCACAAATATGGCGGATGTTTTTACAGCCAACGCCTCTATGTATCGAGCAATGAGTCCACTTAATCTCATAGTTGACAAACTTTAAATCAAGCTCTCAATCCAGTGTTGTGTCCAGACATCACTGCGGCTCATCAGTGCTTACGCCTACACAAACTTTCCACTGTAAGACCTTGCTCTGAAATAAATCCATCAAGTGTCTTAAAGACATCTTCAGCAGTATTATGCAAGACTTGCCTACAAAACAACTGGTCTTCAACAAGCTCTTTCTCGTGTTCCTAACGTACAAAAGCTAAGAAATGAGACTTGTCAGTGAAATCAGTACTTTCGTCAAGTTGTATTACATTGTTGTTGACTTTAGCCTCATAATTAGCTGGTCTAGAACATTTTGAGACATATTAACAATTCTATGTTTAACTGAATCATTTGATAGTGGGAGGAGATGTGGCGAGCATCTCGGCACCCCTAGCCGGAAAGTTGACTTTCTAGACCAGGGTTCGTTACCTTGTGTAACTTCTCAATTTCCTCACGATCCTGAGTGGATAGCGGTCCTATACCCGGGACTTAAAATATGCACCTTCCAGAGGAGGGGTCGATCCCGGGTGCATTCCCGAACCGAAGCACACGCCATGGCCCAGGATTTAACGTTGCCGTAGTTCTGCAAATGTATCGAGGATACATATTTGTATTTTATCTCTACCTGATTTAAGGAGCGTGGCTGAAGCGGAACTCGTCCACCCTTACTTAACAACTTGGATTTTGAGCATTTAATGGTGATTTTGGGACCAATGAATGTAGATCGTTTAAAATAATTACATGCGCAGAGCATACTTACATTACATTCATATAATAATATTGAAATGCAGCTCCTTTTCTATGAATACAGGACGTTCAAAACAGTAATTTTTAATAAAGGAATGTAGGGTCTGCAACACATAATCATGTGGCTTCTTGTACCCAGACAGCTTTACATAATGTAGAGACTTGAACAGTCGGTTGCACCGAGGTATACTTCGGGCTGTTCATTCAGTAAATCTGTACGAATGATTTTTATGCTATATCATTGTTGTTGAGGCTACATTTGAAGCACTAATGTCAAAGATAGAAATTCAAACGTTTCGGCGATCATCACAGTACACCCCCTCCCGCGTATGACTACGTGACTCGCGAATTGTGGTGGTCAAATCGTAGCTACCCATATTTTACTATATTTACCCAATTATTGCTTAGCATCTTGAAAAGAAAATATTTTCTAGAAAACAGTGTGTAACTACATGGAATTTGTAGCACTTGGAGTAGGTTTAATGCAAGACAGTGGCTTCGGTCCATCAAGTCCTGAGATACTTTTCATTTTTTAGAAAGAAAAATGTTTTGCATTACTATTTAGAACTTAACATAGTATAGGTACATACATTCCACACAGATATAAAAATATCCTCTCTGATTCATTGCATCCACTGCTTTCTTTCTTGCGGAGGTTTATTCTCGTTTTGTTTGGTAAAACAGATTGTTTTATACCTTTATATTGTGCCAGAAAATCAATTACTACGGTTCCTATAGCCCTTTTAAAGCCTAAAACAGAGAAATTTACTTTTGGCCCATCTCCAGAGAATGTAGCCAGAAAGGATTTGATAACAAAGTTGCTAACAGATAAACTTCAAGAGATTTGTCGCTGCTGCAAACTGTTCGAAGTGAGTCAGAAGTGTAACGGTTATGGTTGGCTGCGGACCCACTACCGCCTCTGGCGGAAGCGCTGTTCCTCTGTTTTGTATGGAACTCGTCTGTCAAGCTAGGTAGTTCCAGTAGGTTTTATTTCTGTTTCTGCTATACTGTGAATATTTGCACTTGAGTTTCCTTTGGAATCCTGTCTGAGTGTCGAAATATGTTCTGCAGTTTAGTTCCATTCATCACTCTACGTGTTAAAACCAGTCTTAATTGTGTAAACAGTTGTGTGTTGAGTTTCTCGACCTCTCTAAATATAGCTTGTTCAACATGTTCATTGCAAATTAAGTAATCTAAACTCAGGTTGTTTTTACATGGTTAAATTCATAAATTACAGCCCGTTTGCAGTTAAGCTTTTGCTATTGTTCGCATAAAACTCTGGTTACCTCAGACTATAACTAAATATTGGCTATTTTAATTTACGATTGTTGGCAACAACCGTCAAATATTTGTTCTAAAGTAATGTAATATGTACTAAATGGAAGTGCAGGAATGCTCGTTTCTTCACCGCGCCGATAAAGATTTCACTTTCTCAACCTCAAAGCTGTGGTTATGTTAAATCTTGCTTAACGTAATGGCGAAGTTAAGAAAATGTTGCTAAACTGCAGGTTTCTTTAGAATTCGCTTAACAAGTTATGTCACCTCAACTTTAAAACAACTCCATTTACTATGTTACGTTATGTTAAGTTCCATTACATTAAGTTCGTCAAACTTCATGTCCCGTCTTTAGCAGCAGCTTCAGCAATTGCAAGTCAGTTTCAAAATATATATTCTTCAGCATTGAGTATATTAATATCGTCAAAGAATGTGTCACTCGTCAGTTCATCCTTTACGTGTACTGGTAGTTAATGCGCCTACTTGCCATATCAAGGTCTGATTATTTCGAAAGCAATTTTTCCCTCATATTTTTCGGTTCATAAAGGTTCCAAGTGATCCAATTTTCCACTAAAACTAAATGTACAAATCCAATAAATATGTGATTAGAATATTACCGTTAATGATATCACATCTCTGTCTGCGCATGTGAACGTGAAGTCACCAGTCTGGTCATCATACTTGGGCCCAATTCGGCCTGTTACGTCCTGGATTATTGTAATGATGCACTAGTTAAAACATTTTAATTTTACTTGTAAAATCACAAAAAAAGAGTTTTTGCAACACTTAAATATATTCACCAGAATTATTTTCATCATAAAACGTTTCTACAACAAACAGTATTCTCAATGAAATAATTGATGGTTACTGAACTGTTTGTGGAAGAAATAAATAAATTTACTAGTGTAAGTTGGCAAATGTACTGCCATGTGGTTGAACTTTCAAAGCAATTGGCTTATAGTATTGCTTTAACTTTACATTATATACTTAACTTCAGATATTATATCATCTTCCTGTCTATTGTGTATAATATCAACAGGCGCATTAATCCTGAAAAACTTTTCCGTCACTGATGTCACTGTTGAACACAAGTTCGTGCTTCTGTATAAACGCACTGACAAATGAGCATATGTGTGTCCAGCTTCCGTTTCCTTGTGCAATTTCTTTGTTTCTCTTGACCACCGTTTTCCGTATGCATACAGCAATTTGTGTTTTGTGTTGCTTATATTCAAAACGAACTCCTCGTGTGCAGGCAACTTCACGGCTTTAGGTGTATAGCGGGGCTGTCTATACCATAGGCAATAGCTGCAGATTCAGTTGCCAGTTTCAAATGTAGTTCGAGAATCAAAGTATCATTTTCCATTGGATTAGATTAGGCAATTCTCAACGATCATTTGTGAAAAACGTGCATAACATTTATACATTTCGCAATCATTACTAACGCAGGTATTTAATAGATCATTCCAATAAACCAAGTTTCATCTTCAATTTATTGGTGGAACATTTTGCGTTGACATATTTTTGCGATTGAAAGTTGACGATAAATGCTATTAAATTGTTGGCAAAGCTGGTCTTCAGGGGGCTATTTACAAGGTATTCAATGCGTGCTTTGCTGGTCTCTTAACATCTCAAAACGTGCGATGGTTTCTTAAAATGGAATAATGAGGATTGCATGCCTTTCTTCCCTAAAAAAATACTGAACTGAAGTTTAAGAGATATTTGTCTAAACGATTATTTATAACTATTTTTGTTCTAATTGGCTCTTTCCCAATGAATGCTTTGATTTTATAAAAGAAATTTTCATGTTATATTGCTTTCAAAGTTCACTAAGTTTAAAAATAGATTTTTGCAGGGCAGACTCGCTATTCTGTATAATAACTAAGTCGTCAGCAAACAATAAAATATTTAACAAGTTTTTATTTGAAATTTTAAAACCTACATTCACTAGCTGCTTCTATTTGCACACTAGGTCGTCAATATAAATACTTAAAAGTGTAGGTGATAAAGTGCACCCTTGTCTGACACCCTGATTAGTAAGAATTTTTTGAGAAATTTTACCATTGTTCCTCACATTTATTTTATTTTTGTTTGGAAATAGAGGCATTGTATCATTTTTACTAATTGTTGTGGGTATCCTCGTTCTACCAATATTTTGCATCGGTTTACCCTATCGAAGGCTTTTTCAAAGTCAACAAACGCCATATGCGTTTCTTTATTAAACTTCCTATGTTTTTCAATTAGTTGTTTAACAATAAAACTGTTATCTACACAGGATCTGCCTCTTCTAAATCCACTTTGTTCTTCCGAGAGAAGACATTCAGCTATATTCTGCAACCTTTTGTTTATTATTTTAGCAAATATTTCATAGGCCGTATCCAGTAAACATATTCCTCTGTAATTGCTACAGTCATTTCGTTTCCCTCTCTTACAGATAGAGATGGTTTGGACTATAAGCCAATCTTCTGGGATACATTGCTTCTTCCAGCACATATTATTATAGAAATGTAGCAATTGGAGCTTTAGCAACAACCCCCCATATTTAAATAACTCTGCGTTTAATCCATCTTGGCCCGTTGCTTTCCTATTTTTAGTTTTTATGAGTGCTTCTTCTAATTCTTCAATTAAAATGAAATCTCCTTCATATGTGACGTTGCCTTCTGCGTTTTCATTATTTATCTCCGCATTTTCATCATACCATAAAGCTTTGTAATGTTCTAACCATTTAGACTCGGGTATTATACTTAAATATGCTGTATCTTTCTCATTTTGGTTTAAGTGTTTCAGCAGTTTATATGCAATCATTCAAACATATTTGTCTAAAATTGCACTCGATGGTTTTTTTCCTTCCAAAAGTGCCTTATAACACGTTTTTAATGAAGTACGATATGGAGTTTTGGGATGTAAAGAGATACTCGCTCCACGCTGTCAACCCTATGTATGCGTTTGGGAAAGTAAAGATATCAGAATATTCATTAGAGCGTTGTTTAGAAACATGAGATTTGCTCATCCGTATTCAGCGAGAAATAACGAGATATCTTTATATTGCTGATGTATCTAAGCATTATGCCATTGTGACGCCAACTCCATAAATAAGAAATGAGGAGCTACACTTTAAGAGTTATTTGTCTAATGCTTGTTCGCCAAGTGGTGTTTACTTATAGATGTTCCGGATGGAACCTCGGGTCACGGCCGTTCTACTCGATGTCCTTCCCTCAGTGACTTGCTCCAGATACGGAAGGCGTCCTAGCGTCTTGGACATGCTAACGGTTTCTCTGCCTTTTGTTCTTTATCCAGCATCGTA
The DNA here is from genome assembly GCA_030765055.1 of Mantis religiosa. Classification (NCBI taxonomy): domain Eukaryota; kingdom Metazoa; phylum Arthropoda; class Insecta; order Mantodea; family Mantidae; genus Mantis; species Mantis religiosa. The sequence continues at coordinate 122,365,149 of CM060951.1, read as the reverse complement.
ATGACGTAATTAGCAAGACTAATGGGAATTTCACGCCAACCATGTCTCACACATACGTTAGGAAATTCACCTACTTATCTAGAAAATAGATGCATTTTCAAGAAAAGTACAAATGTATACTTATTTGTAGGCAATTTTATTTGCATTGGATCTAAGTAGAATTTCAAGGACATTGAGATATTTTTATAGCTATTCCTAATTTCATTATGTAGTCATTTATTTGCTCATTTCTTGTGCTTAGCCTGCGAAGTTCTGATCATACTTACTGACTGAATTTTTTATAAGCAAAAAAGCTATCAAATGTTATTTATGAAATAGATAAAAAGAACGAGAGTGATTTATGGAAGGTCTTTAAATGTTGTGGTTCTTAGCACCGCATTCTATTAGGGACGCGAAAGTCCCTTAATTTTTCTAATTTCTTTATCACTGGTTTAGTTTACCTATGTAAATCTACCAGAGGGGACCATCGCTTTACTTCCGTCCCTAGGAAAGCCAGCTAAAGGGTCTTTACACCCCCTCTAAAAAAATAAAAAAATACAATATTCACGGCCCTCTGCCCCCTTTAAACCTGTGACCTCGAAAACCGGAAGCTAGCACCTTGCCATATTCAGTAAGGTAAAGTGGACTAAAGAATAACTTTTATATGAATAGTATCATAAAAATGTCATATGTAGAGAAATTCACACGAGGATACATAATATTCTTTTAATTGCTGTGATTGCTTCCGCCTTTTATTTATTCTCGGCTACAAAGTATATTCGAACTTCATGATTATTCTTTCCCTATCGCTTAAAGCGATTGTTTGAAAGTTTGTACACGTGGCATTGAGGATGTTTTTAAATGCAAATGAGCCAAGTTATTGCTGCCAGACAAATTGCAAATTTTACTTCCTCTTGCATGCAAGCAATAGCAAATAACATTCACCTCAAACAATGGTGTAATACAGCTCCCTATGCGAAACGATTCCTCCAGCCCTCTCAGAAAAGACATTTTAGAAATTGGAGTATGTTTTGTTTTAGGCCTCTTCCTCCTCTCCCTCTTTTCTAGCTCTCTTTCTGCTTTCTCAAAAAAAAATGCTTTATTGGGCATTTAAGTCGAGGAAGCAAAGGCAACAGTTTAAAAAATATGCTTGCAGAATTTATTTTTCACATGACAGTTTTGAATGAAACATAACGAGTTTAATAGATTATTCTGACAAAGTGCATAACTTGTTTTTTTTTAATTATGTGGTTAGACTATTTTATTTATGCGAAATGATGTATAACTTTGTAAACCATAAGAAAAACAGCACGTTTCAACATGAAAATTATTTTTCGATAAAGCATCCATATTTGTTATTTTCCTTTCTCCACAGCTTAGGTTCCTGAGGTAGAGGAAATATTGCACAAAGTTTGCGCCCACGCACGCGTGTTTAACGAGTTAGTGTGTGTGTGTGTGTGTGTGTGTGTGTGTGTGTGAGAGAGAGAGAGAGAGAGAGAGAGAGAGAGAGAGAGAGAGAGAGAGACAAAACACTTAAAAATGAGAATAGTGTAAACAAATCTAGGATATGTTCCAAGTGCATTCGTTGTTAAGCATAGTTGGCACCTAGTTAGGAAGAAGTTCCTCTAAAATGTATGGAGATTTGTTTTGTAAACTTCCTCTTTTAATATCCTTCAGAGATAAAAATCGCAGGGAATTAAATTGGGGGAAAGCGGGGACCATATGTTAACACTTCATGGATTTCCTGTTAGGAGAATTTGGCCGTATTATGCCATCGCAGAGTCCTGCTGGAGAGTCGCGGTATCTTGAAAGTAAACAATAAGATAAACAGTAAATTTTTAAGTCCTCTTACTACCATAGAATTTTCTGTAACTGGTATCAGAGATAAAACAAATTTTAGCTATAGAAAATTTGTAGATCGTCAAAATGTTAAATAACAATTGTCTAGTACCTTAGTATTCCGCTGTCCTTCTATAAAATATATTATAATTAAACAATTTCTAGTGAATATACATTTGTACAATTCACAAAAGTACAAAGAACACAAATTTTGCGGCAATAATTCCTGGAGGAAATATGTATTGAAACAATATATATGAATTCAGAAAGTCGCTCGATCTGTACTTTTTCTTCTAATAATAATTTTATAAATACATACTTTCTGGACATAGAAGTTTAACATTATTTGACCCCTTTTTATATGCGAGTGGTATTGTTGGGAGTGGTATTTGTCCAGACTGTAGTTTTTTTTTTTTTTTTTTTTTTTTTTTTTTTTTTTTTTTTTGCAAGATAATCTGCTGTTTCATTGCCAATGATACCTATATGAGAGGGTATCCATTGAAAAACTATCAATTTGTTCTTTGTCATTAAAGATTTTATTATTCATATATCCATGGTTACCTACTGAGTTCCAGTGACGAGACTGCGGTGTCATTCTTACGTACACAAAATCAAAAGCGTGCGTATTCACATATTCGTGATTAAGCCACATGATGTTTCTCAGCCCGACTTGGCCCGATTTGCGCTTTACAAGGTGTTCAATATTTGATGCAAAAGAGAGACGTACGATAAATACTTGTTATAAATCAGGCACTTAATATTATCCATTAAAAGTGGAACTTTTGACATTGAAAACTACTCCGCGCTATCCACCTCTGACTACATTGCCTTGAGCAGTCCTGCTGTGGCATGTTTTGGAAAAATAGTAAGAGGTAGATTTACTTTTGTTACTGATATCCGCCATATATTTTTAAATATAGAACATAGTTGTCGTGCTCATGATTATTATTTTATTAATCGTGGATACCTTTATTCAGAAAACCATACACAGATTACCAAGCGATCATGCCCCATATCAGCAGTTAGGCAAATACCTCTTTCGTCTTAAAATGTGAACCACATACTCTAGGAGACTCAATTTTATTGTAATAATAAAACGAACAGATCAGTGCATCTAAGTATAGAGCGAGTGTAAAATGTTCTCAGTTGTTCAAAACAAAGGTGACTTCATAGTAACTTTCTCAGCTGAAATGCGTGACGCTCGTTTTCGTTGCAAGATGTCACCAGCGTGTAAACATCGCCTGACTTCCTGTCTATAGAGCTGCACGATTTCCGGGGTACATTACACATTTCACTTCTTAAACTCACTCTCGCTCTTTCCTCACATCAGCCATTTCCAACTACAGCAATACAAATTTCCAAAATAAAGCACTTTGCAACATTATTAACTCGCTTTATAAATGTTTTTATATATATTTTATTTTAAATTGAAATGTTGCAACGAAGGCAGTCGTGGTGATTTGTCTAATGTCACTTAGTCGACTTCGTGGTCATATTTGCGAGGTTCACAATAGGGTTAGTGTGGGTCATCTGATCAGCTTATCTAAAGAGATGGACCCAGGGTGCGAAGGCGATTGTTCTTCTCTCAACGGTACCAGTCCCCTTATCCCAGTCTTAACTTCTTTCAAGGATGTGACACGGAAATCCGTCATTCTAAATAGTCATTTGGATAGAATATTTTAAAAAAAAAATGACAAGTATTTAAAATCCCAGATATTTAAATTTATTTTTATTGCAAATGAAAGTATATCTCGAAATGTTTAATAGTTTCTGAAGAACTCTTCATTCTGGATTACTGTTGCATGGCTGGTAAATCGTAATATGTAAACAAAAATTTACTACGAATAATGCAGATACTAATGAAGTACATAATTTATATGTGATAACTGTCTGTTCTTTTTTCCCTCCGGTCATGAAAAGAGAAAGCAATTTCAAAGTCTAAAAATAAAAAAATAAAAAAACCGTTGGTTATAACAATTAGTGGTAGTAAGTAGAAAAATAAGCCTTTAAGAATAGTTTGTTTGAAGAACTGGTAGAGAGCGTCATTTGAATGTAAAAACGTTGCTAACCATTTTCATTATAGTAAATCTTAGTAACACTGGCATGGCAAATATATTTTCTCTGAATAGCTCTGAAGTTCTGTTCAGTAAATCTTAAAGGAGATAAAGACCAAAAAATATTGGAAGAAACATCGAACTTGTTAAAATACACAATCTTCTCAACGTTTTCAAAATATTTCATGTCACTTATTTACTTATATTTTGCAAGTTTATACAAATAAACTGCAAATGTGCTATTGTTTTCTTTAAACTGCATGACCTCACGAAAAGCAAAAACAGCTTCTATCATTTATAATCATATGAAAATAATTTATCCCATTAAACGTCAAATATTGTCTAGCCAATGAAGCTAAGCCAATGGAATAGTATTATATAAATAGTGTATGTGAAAATGTAGTTGATAGAGGAGGTAAAGTATACGTTATGTTTTTAATGTAAAATGCAGTTTAATTATTAAAAACGTCTGTGAAAATTTCAAGCTTTATCAAACAGTTAAAAACCTAATTAAAGTTGGTCCCGAACATTTCAACTTAATGCCTCAATTCGCGGATTCATTTGTACTTCGAGGAAAGCTATGCGCCAAAGTCGAAACCAAAATGAGAAGCTCGATTTTATCGGAATGAAGTTGCATGAGCAGTATTGCACTTCCAATGGTAGGTTCAAGGTCGCACTCCCAAGAATAGGCCAGGTTCCATTTTTTCCCAGCAATGACCATCGCCTCTAGGCAGCGTTGGCAGAAATTTACGGTGGCAGTCTTGAAATTCTGTCTTTCGGAGCTATTTCCGTGTGTTTTTTAAACTATGATTTTTAAAACTGAATTTGATGGCGCATTAATAACGGAACGAAAGTTGTCAAAATCGTAATATAATAATTGAAACCTGGAAGAAAATAACTGAGGCTGCTGAAAGAACTTCAGCACTAAGGAATAGACTGTGAACTTTTTATTAGTATGATATAATCCAACAATAAAAAGTGATAATCATATTGGAATGCTCATCCACTCTACATTGTATAACTGTTAGGTAGATCAGTGGATGAAGCACTGATTTTAAGAAGTACTAAATGTAGCTACTCTGTTTTTCTTCAGATAATAAGCCAGTAGTACTGCTTATTAAAGCAGTAAAGTACAGCCAGCAGCCAGCCGCCTTCCTATACCACCTTCATATAGCTGACTTATGGCTCTTCCTGCTTAGTCGCCATTCCATATCATCTATTTTCTAGCTACGGAGTTTGGCAGAATGTGAACTTCCAAGATCCTAAAACTGCTGGCTTCTTTGAGTACTAGTACATATTACTATTATGATGCTAGACGGATGTCCTTAGTTGCAAAATCGCATTCTTGCACAATGCTTTGCTATTTAATGTTAGACCTTATTTGCGTAATCACCTTCTTGTTATCTTTATTATTTTATATAGCCGCTACTTATAGTAGGTAAAGGAAGAATTGCATTCCACCTTAATAGGCGATGTGGAGATCTAGAAAATACCTGTTTTGACGTACCATGAACTTAAAAAGGACAAGTTCTGTGTGTATATACCATAACTCAAATATGAAATGTCAATTAAATATCAACCATCCAAACCTATTTTTCCAAACCTATTTTTCCATTCCTTAGTTTAGACAAAATTTATATGAAAGCTTAGTTACAGTTTATTGATATCAAAACCAAAATAAGAAAAATACTGTTGAAATTATAATTGAAGTTATACTTTTCGAATAAAAATTACGGGATGTGATTTATATTTTAAAAACTCAGTTGTATTATTAATTGCTTTTAATTTGCCTACACAAATGTCTTATACTGCACAGAAAGTGTAATTTTACTAAACGTGCGGTTCAACATGCGTAACAAACAGCAAACATTGTAGTTTTAAAAACAGAAAGGTTAACATTTTACTTTTAATTTTAATGGCTATGTTGAGGTGGAGAAATCTGGAAAGCTGCGTTTTGCATCGTTGAGAATTACAGGTACACGTGAATTTTTAGTTCAATTTGGGTCAGTTCAATTCCTAACAGTACTGGAGGTAAAAATAAACATAAAATCACAGATTTGATAAATGTAGGTCATTTTACTTAAAGATGTGTTGTTAACTTGGCCTGCATTGTATTCAGGCTTGCTGTGGCTTCCCTTTAACAATTTTCACGCTGGGATGTAACGAGCAATCACTTAAGTGCATTAGCGTATCTGGAAAGTGCTCACAGTAGCAAGGGAAAGTGCATTGGGCTGCGACAAGTGTAATAAAGCGTGGAGAAAGTGAAGTGATCGTGAGGGAAACTACCCCACAACGAACACGAAGTGCATAGTCACTGGTTCCGCACACACATTGGCACAACAAGGCCAGTTCATGTAGACTGCATAAAAGCGATGAACAAAGGAAGCTTGTTGGAAAGGGGTCCACCCTAAAAAGTGCAAAATACACTTGCTTTATCTTCCCTCTCTCTTTATTCCACATGTATGCTTCCTTTGACAACTAAGCTCATCGGTGGTTTTGCCTGTGGAACAATTGCTGATATTGTTTACGTTGGATTTTCTTTATAAATATTTGAATATATTCTTGCTAAAGAAATATGTTCATTCCGAAGCTGGAAATGAACCACTGAACCTTTGATATTAGAAGCTTGCATGCTAACCAAGAGACGGCAATGGGAAATCATCTCGCTGCTTTTATCTTTTCAGTGATACTTTTTGTAATACATCACCACAGGAGGTGGATATTGGGTTAGGGGGGGGGGACGTTTACGAAGGAAAACGTTTCCAGACCCAAGTTTAGGGTATCTTCCCTACATTGGAGGACTGAGGTGGACTCTCCAGAATTTGAATCGTGGGTCTGCTTCAGTTTACTTTATTGTGCACTTTGTTGACAATTCTCTTCACAGAAAACTATAGTTATAGTTCTCTCCTTTTTTAGATAAATGAATGAGGATAGAAGTAATTTCACATAGAGAAAATTACTTTAACGAAATACTAAGATTCGTAGAAATCAGAACTAAATAGGTCAGACACTGCAACTGGGCACAGTAAGTGTTATGTATTTTTTTTACAAAGCAAACATTTGGAGAAAGATTTAGCGTGTTGATTCCGTTTATTGCATTTCCATTGCATTCTTTATCCACGGCATTTGAGGCACAGAAAAGCTGATATCAACAGATAAAACTGATTGGTGAGATTATATAATTGTGATTTTTTTCTTTTTATTGGTCCATATTGCTGTGACGTAATATCTATATAAATTGACCGAGTGATAGAATAATACAAATAGTACAGATTATGCAACAGTGCACCAGTTTACATGTGCTATAATCGAGCCACAAAAATGTAAGGACTGCCCAAACTTCCTGCATTCAACTAAATCACATAGTAATACTGATCTAAAAATGAACATTCGGACAATTTTAAAGGTTTTAAACGAATGTAAAGTTGAGATTAATGAAGACACAGGAATTTGTAAACAATATCAGATAATATTTTTATTGTTCCATTTATATCCCAGACTTTAATCGCGTGCTGTCGCTTAAGCGTTTGTATTTTGGATTTCCGGTTTTTCTTTGGGGTTTTATACATTGGTCACACACACACACACACACACACACACACACACACACACACACACACACACACACACACACACATACACACACACACAACACACAACAACATACAACACACAACACACACACAACACACCACAGACACACACAGTTTTGACACTCCATGCATGCTTCCAGACTCAGGGAAGGATAGAGAATAATCTTGGCTGAGAAAATCTTCCACTCCCTCAGTCGGAGAATAAATAAATAAAATAAATTATTTATTTATTTTATTTATTCTATCAGTTGGAGAATGTGAATCTTGTAAAATGGGTGTATGTTTTTAAAGTGGATTTACTCAAACTACTGATTTTGGAGTGGGCATTATTTTGAGGAACGCCAGTACACGGTTGAGGAGCTGTCATTCAGCCATAAAGTCAAATAAATGAAAGGACAAAGAGAGCGTGAAAAGGCATAGAAATATGTGAATGTGGGTGCGGCTGCATTCTCTGCAGCTTTGAACATCTGCGGTCATTGTTTTAGGAACACTCAGAGAAGTCCCTGCAGCGTTGGAGATGTGCATGACCGCAATAATTCATGGTTTCACTCGGAATTCAATTCCTTAATGCACACTTTTGTGGAAGTAGCTAACGTAAATATTTAATTTGCTCATCTCGTAGTCGCTGTGTAACCGGACGGAACTTTACGGGATTTTAAAATGTAATGATCAAGGTACGTTTTATGGTTTAGCGATTACGTGCAAGGAGAGAAGGAGCTTTTCTGCTGAATGAAATATCGACTAACTTCTACAGAAGGGGATCTCCTTATGTTTTTATGTCTTGCTCAGTTATTCTAAGATGGTGTTCACGTGTTAATTCAGGATAGCAGTTGGGCTTGTTTATTAATCATTTCTTTTCTTTTCTTTTCAGGTAAACACGGAGTTAATCACCAGTAAAAGAATCAAATCGTATTTTGTAAGTAGTATTGCCAGCCTAAAGGCTGCAATCTTAATTTGTAAATAGTTGTTTGAAGTGTTTTGAGAATACTATTGGCAAGTTCAATACATGCGCATTGTTAGGAAGTCGCGTTTGCAGTTAAAATATATGCAAATGATTTCACGGCTGGAGTTGAATGATGAATTAATACAAGCTTCCGTCCAGTTGCATGGTATTTGTGTAGTTATTCATTCACAGCTGGTTTTTCAGCCAACCCTGGTTGCTACCTCAGCAGCTTAACAACGGCAATTTGATGAAATATCAGGAGTTAATAGCTTTATACATCGAACACGACCTTCTAGCGCGGATGATTTTACTAATTTACGATTTTTACAGCTGGTTTATTCAATAAGAATTATGAAAGGCGATGGGAGATGGCGCGCATTTTTTGCAACTTTTATAAGTTTTATTGAACACTTAACTATAAAGTAAAAATCGTCGGTTGTTGAGTATGCTCTGTTTTCAAGATTAGTCTTGTGGCTGAAGTTCCACTTCAGCATTCTGTAAATTCAAAGGAAATGACATTAGTCATTTCGAGGTAGTTCCTAAGAGAGTACAATTTTCTTTTAAGTACTCTGATTTTGAGAGTAGAACGGAATTCGTATCCCAAATTACTCGTGCCATAATACATTAACCATGGTGTTGTTTATTTATTTTTTTATTTACGTCCTCTAATGTTAAGAAAAATCGGACGATGAATGAAATGGGTGAAATAGTACTCAAATGTTCCCAGGGTCCATAGCGCTTAGCGTTATCTGACATTTATCTTTAAGGATAAGCAAACAGCCCGAAAAGAGAACCTTATCTAGGTAATTCATCCTGGCCCAGATTCCATCTTGGGACCTCTTGAATGTGAGATACGCTACCACCTGCGCTGCAGAGGCAGGCATATACCTTCGTGTCTTCTACAATGAATCTGTATTTGCATTGAAAAATGTGCAAATTGTCAATTATCAAAGAGGCACGCTTCAGATCTGAGTCGTAGAGACTTAGCGGCATTGTTACTAACATGGAATTATCCTCATAATGCATCTAATTCTATTGGTCCAAATTATGTCACAAACTTTTATTTCGTTTCCAGTCATTTTTGTTATGTAGTGAACCAAACCGGAGAAGTGTGCTGCCATTCGGCTTTCGTTTTCTCTGAAATCTTTTGTCTTGTAAAACAGTTTTTAATATATATGCAATCGACTTATATGTTAGGGAGGGGAGAATCAGATATTCCATGAAATGGGTGTTTTCTGTTACTTGCCAAATTCCCGCCCTGAAGTGCAGAAACAAAACATTACAGTTGAACCGATGTTGAACCTTCCCCGAAGTGTACTGGCAGCACCCTATGACATCACGATATTCACGATAGAGCACGATGAACCGGTTTTGGCACTCCTCTCTTGGAACAGGTGTTTGCTGGGCCGCTGTCACGCTAATGCTCAGGTCATGCGTGCTCGGTCCTGTTACTACAGAATTGTCTTGAAATCACGGCATCGTTTATAAAGCATTTAGAGCTATGATGTCACAAGGATGACAAGAACCGCACATTATGATCAGTAACGAAAGTACCCCATATTTTTTATTGTTATACAATTGATCAGCTGTACTTTGAGTTGATAGAAGTCTGGTATCACGTATTTCAGAGCAACCCCGTGACAAGGCGTTGCTGAATTTATTCCAAGACATCATAGTAATTTATTTTTGATTTGAAAGAATCTCATGCTGACCATGATCAAACTAGGCTAGACCATAGATATAAAGCTTGACTTTCATCTTTGCTAGCTTCAGGATAAAAGAAACATCGTGCATTATTGAGAGCGCAGTTAAGAAATTCCATCCATGAAGGAAAATACTTGAAGTTAAAAATGAAAACACAATGAAAAACGAGTGAAAACATAATTAAAGTTTGTATATATATTAAACACATTTCCGAAAACTTTTGAGTTAGTCAGCATTTAAATGTAAGCTGATAAGCCGAAGTCCGGACCTTCATCTTTAATAGCGTGCTTTATTCAGACTAATTTTTAGGTATATATCTTAAACGGATAAATTTTAAAAATGTAGCCTAAAACGCTAAGTTTCAGGCCGTCATTAATATATTTTATTCGAAATACTTTCCAAGTATACATCTTAAATTGAAAGTTTTTTTCTTTTTGTTTTCAATATTCGTAGCAGCAGTTATGTTAGCCAAGAATTCTTTCCTTGTGTATTTTTCTTCAATAATTAAAAATATCTTAATTTGTTATGAGCACTGGACAAAACTATGCAGCATTCTTAGAGTATCAGAAGTTAAAGGAGGAACTGTTATTTAATGAACATCAATAACTTACATACAAATTGAATACTTGTCGTAAGTTTAAATGGAGGGTTCCTTTTAAAATCACTCACTGCAGTGGGGATGTTAATGTTGCTATTTGCAGCAGAGTTTGGGTATTGAAATGGGTGAAGTTTACTTTTTTTAAAAAAATCTCTGGAAAGGTTATAATCACTAACACCCCCCTCCTCTGCCGCACCACGAGCCCGAAAGTAAGTTCTGAGTACGTTCATAAACATGAAGCTGTTTTGACTAGAAGGTAGCAGCTGTGGAAAAAAAAAAAAAAAAAAAGCAGTTACCTGAGTCGGTAAACATGTTGATTAACTGCTTCATACATAAGCACGATTCAAAGCAAGTTTCAAGAGAACTTTAAAACGAACTTGATGTCTGCCTCTTGAGCCGTTATTAATTTATTCCGACAGCCGTTAAGCCTGCACAAGTGACGGTTTGACGTGGTATTAGTCGCGACGTTGTTTAAATTGACAGACTGCAGACTCGCGATTTTCTGAGTTAAACGCTAGAGGCGAGATATAGTGGAACAAAACCTGGCTTTGCCTTTGTTTTAGTGTCTAGAATCTTAAGAGTCGTAAACTCATTCTTATTTTGTATAAATACAAAACGTTACACTCCTTACAACTTTCTTCAGTGAATTGCTTGTATTACGCTATGAAATAGAAGATGAGTAGCTTTATATTCACCTCATTCCTCATCTTTTTATATATCGCTTTAGAAGCATTTCTCGTTATGATTTATGCTAATCGAGATTAAACAATTACAGAAATAGTTTAATTTTACACTTTGTTGTAGGTGCAAAGAGGATGTGGGATGCTCAAGCGACTGTCATGTGTTGACATTCCACGCTCTTTCCGTCGCTTCGGGGGAAGAAGGTGAATGTTGCTCATATCAAAAAAATAGCAAAATACTTAAAATTCAATCCGTTCGCAAACAATATTTCGAAAAGTCAACAAAAAATATGTTTCAAATAAATTGCTTGTTTTCGACTAATCTGAATTGTTTTCAAGCAATCCTTAAAGACGTTTATTACGAGCTCTAAATTGTCTGCAAGACAAACGGGAACAAACTAACAGTACATCTCTAAAACATGTTACATTATTTTTCGTAAACATATTTTGACTTTTATGAAATTAATTAACCTCCAACATGCTCGGCTTCCGTCCGCCACTATAGCGTGGCGATACCTTTTCTACCTCACATTCAAGAGGTCCCGAGTTCGAATCTCATTCAGTATGAGTTATCTGGATAAGGTTTTCCCGGGGTTTTTCGTTATCGTGAAATATGAAATTGAGTGAACTCTAAGCTCTATGGTCCCCGGACTCATTTGAGCATTATTTCACCCATTTCATTCATCGTCCGATGTAGGAAATAATACTGTCTCGTACTACAGCTATAGGTGGTAAAGAAAATAAAAATCTACTAGTATGTATATCGTGTAAAGAGAGTATAGATGATAACGACTTATAAAAATATTAAAAAAAATATTTAGGTAGAATTGTTTACTGCCGATCTCCACTACCCCATCAGCTTACCGAGCAGAATGATGTGTATTTAACTGAGTTCCTCAGTGTGAAAGCAGCAATTAATGAAATTGAATGGAATGGTGTTGCAATCGACTGATCGTGACATTGCATTCCACGAACTAACTCCATTAACACAAGTTCACCGAAGTGAACAACTTCTTGATTGGTTGCTGCCGTCAGCTCTTCCATCTGGAGACAAAAGAACATCGGCAGTTAGTTTCCCAGAAGTAAGCACAATGCTGTGTTCACAAGCTCCAGAAAAACTCAGAAATGACCCATTTCAGTAAATTGTCTCAATTGTAAAACTGTTCTTGGAATGAGATTTACGAATTGCTGTATGTAATGCTTCACTCCGAAAGAGCCTCGCATGCCTCTAAGGCAGACTTGCATCTCTTTAACTCTAAATCATTAACGTTTGTATTTTATTTTAAATAACAGTGGTAGTGTATAGCCCGGATAATTATGTACGAGTACTCCTTTTCATAGTAGATTTTGAGATATGACGAGAGCCTAAAAGTGTAAACTTGAAAGTTCACGTAGTTACATATTTTGCTCTTAAGTTCGTATTATCACATGCTACTCTTCAAGTACATATTTTTACATATTTATTGATATGGCCTTCGATATGACATTTGCAGTTAATGAAAAAAATCTCTGTGTTCGTTAAAGCATTACACAGATGAATTTGACAATTTTTGCACAGATGGAAACGCACTTTTTTTTTTGCCAGATTTGTCAGAAGAACGGGCTTTGTTCTCAACTTTCTGAAGTTTTGCAACACATCGGGCCCATGCTTCAAGCAGACACCTCGGAAACAGTTGTACTGAATCTGAAGCACGTGTCCTCAAAAATCCAGGACCTCGAAATCACCGTTTGCATGCCATATGTGGCGTACTTTACTTTGTCCTGATATCCCTATCTGGAAATTAAAAAATGCTGTGTTCTGTGCGCTTGAGGAAATGCACAAATGAAACTTCCAGATGGGAATCTGCAATTAGAAATAACTATGAACCTGAGTTTTGCATGAAAATAATCAACTCAGTTTGTCTGGAAATTGATGATGGTCTCATTTGGGGTCTCAACGGAACAGCTGATGTTCAGGGAAGATATATTGGAATTCTATAGTCGACTCGTTGCAAGTTATTGAAGCAAGCTAGCCATCGCATAGCAGAACTGGTTCCATCTAAATTTTCTATTATTGACACCTGATTTCGAATACAAAGGAAGTATTTTTAAAGGTTTACAGATAAATTCAAATAACTAATTGCTGCCTCTTTAGACATTTTTAAAGATGTGAGGAAGCTGGACTGATGTTTTTCAAAATAAAATTTTCTCTAGAACAGCAAAGAAGGCATTTAGTAATGTAAAGCTTAAGTGTAATTGCTCGCATTTATGTGTTGCCATTAGGTTTTTGGAGACATCTTTGAAACCTTCAGACAGCCTTGCTATTTATTCTGTAGTCACTTCTCTGGAAAATCTGTTAGGGTCAGACGAAGTCGGAGAAAACCCCAGGATTCCAGGCAATTTAGTGCTATTAACAGAATGCTAAGTGGAGCGGTACTAATGTGTCTGAAATTTACTACACTCCAGAATAATTGTACAGATTTAAATATGTCCCCATTACTTCGTGTGAATTTGAACGATCGTTTTGTCAATAAAAAGCTATGTTGCGCGAGAAGTTTTATGTTTGAGAATTTGAATCACATTGTCAAAATCGTAATTTGAAAAAAAAAAGTAATGTGTAATTTCAATTTGTCTCCAAATTACTGTCCGCATTGTATTGTATCCGCATATTGTATTGGAAGTGTGACATGGAAATTGAATGCGGTATGCACTAAGGTAATGTGGTTTCCTTATTTGCCTGATTAAAACATGATATTTCAATGAAACAGAGAGAAATTCTGATATGACGGTACATATTTCTATTAAGGAATGTTTTTGTTACATATTTCAAGGTGCTTTTTTAAATACTTATACACATTTTATTTATTTTAAGTAAATGACCTTCCGGGCCCTGGTAATAACTCCTGCGGTCAGATCCTTTGGCTATATCTGAACGCTGTTCATGAGCTCAAGTACCAAAATAAATCTTATTTTAAATGTTCCTTTTAATTCTAAGAATTATATACATTTTATAAATGAAACTTGTGTAACTTTGGAAAGTAATAGTAGCCCCAAAAACGTTTTCTCCTCGACAGCCGAAGAAGTGATGGAAACACTAGCATTTAAATATGTTAACGAAATAAGGGACACGATACATTTAATGGCTAAATTTATTCATGAATAAATATAAATATTCCTATGATTACATAAAAACAATGTAGAAATTTATCAATAAAATTTGAGTATGTCAGTTACATTCTAACAGTTATTCCAGTTCTGCTTTTCGCACACACCAGCCGGCGCGATCTTTTTTCAAATTTAGATATACATTTTGCGTCGATAAACCTGAAACATGAATTCTAGTGAAGTCACGTTGAGTTTTTAAGTAGAAGGCAGCATTTTTAGCTTAATTATCTGTGTTAAAAAGAAGAAAATGTTGATGTCATGTAGTTACACAACATTTTTTTATCCATCACAAGTTACTATATGCATACTTTATATACTGTAGTAGTCTTTAAAAAGTGATTCTTCCATCCATGTTATTCAATTCACGATCCAGTTTCGCCTAGGAGATTTTTTAATTAATAAGTACCTACCAGCTAATTAAAACGTTCGGAATAAGCGTTAAAATGTTTATTTGAAACAAGGAGTTTCAATTCGGAAGTCACAGCTTTGGATTGTTCTGTATTAGTTTCCTCTCCTGAGGAAAAAATTGGAAACTTCAATCATCCTCCGCCATTTTCTTCCACTAAATAAACAGTTTAATGTAAATTGTATATTTTAGTGAGATCTGCGGTTTTTGATTTGTTTTCTTTCTTCGTGAAAGGTTTTGTCTATCTCTTATGGATTACAAGAACTATGCAGAATTCAGTCAGAAGATTATTTGGCATTCATAGACATGTTTCGTTATATGCTTTATTCCGTTAGTTTGCACAGCAAACAGTGGCTTAAATAAACTTGTGAGTGTTTCTCTATGGAAAAAAAATTAAAAAAAATATCCATAATTATGCATGTAAAGTGTAGTATGAGGTGAGGAACTTCGTGAAATTCTTGACGCGACCTAGGAATATACTGCTTGTAAATGCCAAGCTTGGTGTTCCATCCAACATCGTTAAGTGATGCTGTTCTCTCATTGTCTCACTCACTCACTCACTCACTCACTCACTCACTCACTCACTCACACACAGACATATTTTTCAAAGAATGCTTTTTATTTAAAGAACCTCAAGTATTTCCGGTTATTTCTCGATATCAAATTAAGTACAATAATTCCTGTACCCACTGTACGTAGGCAGTATGAAAAATTAAATTAACAATATTAACAACATAATAATGATGATTAATAATAGTAATAATAATAAATACAAGAAAGAAAAGGTAAACCCTAAGACATCGAGCACATCGACAACTGTATAAGTGCGCTTTTCTAATGTTTTGAGTGAGAAAGCAGAGTAGACTTTGACTGCATTAGAGAGGAAAAACCCAAATAAGGAAGTAACGCAGTTGGTAGCGTGTTGGCATAAATTCACATGGTTCGGTTCCTTCTAAAACCGAATTCCCACACAGCAGATAAGATTCGTGCTATGGGTCATAAAAGTTAGGGCTCGGTTAAAGGCCGCTCCTTTTTTGTCCAACAATTTAAAGACCCGAAAGGAATTCAAGGATAATCCTTATCGTATAGTTTATTTTATGATAGAGGTTAAATGTCGGAGGTTTTTGTATTTATATAGCTTATCAATACCTTAGTTGGAAGTAAACATCAGTATCTTGTGTTTCTCCCAACATTATCTTACGTCAGCCGCGTATAATTCCAACAGCGTCTTTTATATTTGAGGGTTTTGTAATGATTGCAATGGAAATTAAAGAACATTTCCATATTATCAAACATCTACCGCCCAACTTTTATTTCGTTCTGTGTTGGATAGTTTGGCTCTTGGCCCATTCCATTTAAACGAAGAATTAAACCAGTTGCCATATGGGCTTTTGTATGCTAATTTGCTCTTCCATCTCTCACTCTTTTTTATTACCTTTCTGTACTGTTCATAGTTTTTCGTAATTATATTTCTTGCTTTGGAAATGCAAACCTTCGGTGTTTGATAGCAAATTCGCAGTTAATACTAGCTTATGAGACAGGTAAAGAAGAAACAATGTCAAGGAAATATGACGAAGCACATTAATCAAGAATACATTCAGTTTTGTGATATAAATTTTGTTTTTCTTGTAATACCAGTGTACGTTTAAACTGTTAATTCATTGATATCATTTTTATTCCCATTGCATATTCTAAAGCTCTCGCGGGGAGGGAAGATGGTCTTCTCCGTTACCTTCTATTTTCTTGCTATTTAGGTTTTGCGGGATATGTAGAGTTTTGGGATCAACTGCTGGTTTTTCCTTGGTTGTATACGTAGTCGTTGTATGCTGTGACATGGCCTTACTTGCACAGATTCTCTACTATAGAGCTTTCGACATTGTAAAATCACAACAAATCTACGGGTTACTAATTTTGATCAGTTGTTAATAGGCAAATTTTAGTATGTATTTGTTTATTGAGGACCAATTTTATTGGCTTTTAATATGTTTAGTAATTGAGACATCTTAATTGGATATATAAATCCAGCTATTGTTAAAGTATCGACGTATTACAAAATCACTTCCGAATTTTTCTTTTTTGTAATTGTAGTATTATCAATAAAATGGAGAAAATTGAACAAAAATAGCTGATATAAAACGTTTTGAACTTCTACGAATCACTCTTATCGTGCAAGTAGAAGGTTGATGAGTAGGTGTAATAACTCTTGCGCAGAATTTTGTCTAGGTACAGAAAGAGAAAATTGCTTCTCTATGGTATACTTAAGGAAGTGATGCAGCTGGAAAGACAACCAAATATTAGTTAACTATAGAGAAGTTTTTTTTTCTTTACAAATAAAATACCTGAACAAAACGTTATAAAGTTTTTCTTGTAAGCACTTGAAAGGTACAAGTTTTTGTGCTCTTTGGGAGAAACCGCTATAAAGGTCCAAATTGTTTTCTCCATATTATTGGGGGCGCTTTTGTGCCTGTTGCTTAATAAATCCAGGGTTCCAGCAATTGGCCACAGTTGTCGGCAAGCTAGTATGCTGTAATACCGGCTGAGCTGCTACTGAACCTGCTTCTCTATTGTTCCGCATTCCCTTTCCTCTTCGGTTAGATATATTCCAACTTTTTTGTGTGCTTTAACAGAGACAAATTGCGGTTGATACCAAAGGAAAGAAAAACAGCCATTGAGTAATGTGTTCAATGCCTCTGCGTTGTGTTTAGTGATTGGTTTCGGCTTTTCAATAAATATTTTAGCGTCGGTCGAACGAAACGGTCCGTGCAGGGACGTCATGTTAAATACAATATCACGCGATTGCTTTCCTCTGTTGCCGGCGATTGATTACAGTTTACTCATTAGCTTGATTGCGTCGAGTAGGTACATAATTGATGAGAGAAAATGGTTTAGGGCTAAACTAGGATTTCGTTTTATGGCCCAGCACTGAATTACTTCTTAAAATCTCTAAAGAAGAGCATTGGTGGATTTCTAAATATCAAATAATTATCTCAACATCACCCTGGATGCTTTTTAGATGTGGATATTACGTGCAGCGTTCTAGAAGAGCAGGGCGAACCTTTATTATGTCAAACTAGAACGCTCCTGTTGTAAACATTGGAGTCAGCAAAGAGAGAGACATATTTTAACGTTACGTTCTTTGGCTGAGTTGGTGGAGGGAAATCCATGGATTTGTTAGAAACGATTCCTGTTCCTTAAATCATGTCTATTTATCCTCACCCATATGTTTACAATGGGATCCCTTTAAGTTGAGGCATATTATGTACGCGTCACTAGGTGTCACCCGGAAATGGTTGCGCCTCAGGCCACATGGATGATACATTATTGATATTTTTTGTTATTAATTGGCTTTGCCCCCTTCAAGCTCGTAAAAGTTAATTCAAATGCTGCAAACCGGAGGTGAATTTATTGACGAGTTTAATTAGCAGACCAGTCGGAAAAGGTTCGCCATCGCTGGTTAAGTCGGTCTGGGTGGCTCAGTTGGTTAGATGCTGGTCTGCTGATCCCAGGGCCATGGGTTCCAAACCTGGCCCAGACCGACGGCTTGTATCTTTAAAAGCGAGAGCCTCATATCAGTAGAATTACTGGCATGTAGGGTAAAGATGCCTATTATAATTCGTTGATACGTCTAAACACGTAACACGCTGAGAAATGACATAACTTTGCAGTATGTTGTTCAACATATGTTGATGAAACAATGAGGTTATCTATAGTCGGGCCAACCGTTCTCCGGCTCTGACATTTCTCGAGAGGGGGAAGCAGGCTGTTGCCAGTTCTTTAGCGGGAATTTCAAGCAGATGAACAATGCGTATTTTAAATATTTCACGCATCAACTTACATATTTCACGAACCAGTAACCATATTATTATAATAGCGATAATAATAGGATTTACAAACACTAAAATTGGAATTCACGCACACACAAAATAGCAAACAAACTTCACCAGCGCAAGCACCAAAAGCAAGTGTAGCCACGTGGTCCACACAAAATTAAAGTGGCAACACGGTGTTGGATTCGGAAGCCACGCCTAGTAGCGTCAATGCTGATTAGCGCTAGCAGAGAGTTTTAACTTCCTGACCACGACATCGGATGTACAGACTCTGAATGGTACCAAACAGAAGCAAATAGCGCGCGTGAAAGATGTGAAAGAAATATTCGAATAGAGTGGCGCTCTAATGACTGTCTTGCAAGATAGTGAAATTGCAAGCTGAATTTCAATGTTTTAAAGCTAATATATAGTCCTATGTTTTCATTCTAAAGATAATTTTGTGGATTTTTTTCCAATTACTCATTACTATATGTTGGTAATATTAACCTTCCCCCTCCGCCTCCTGCAAGCGCGAAACGTCAGAGCCGGAGATCCCGCGGCCGTACTATAAGCATTGGAATCATTGTTAAAATATTTTAAAGAGATTTTCTGAGCATTGAAATCATTGTTAAAATATTTTAAAGCATTTTTACTGGAGGATACATATTAATGTTAATAATGCCTTGTAATGTAGATGAAGGTTCAGAAAGTGTACGCGCCATGTTTTTTATGTAATTTGTAGGTTATTTACAATTTCACCTATACTGTTCATATAAAGTGCGATTCTTCCATTGGCTTAGCTTCATCATGACAAAATGTTTGGCTAGAAATAATTTCCAATTTAGTGTAATATATTATTTATACATGGTTATGCTTATAAAGGACAGAAGCTGTACCAAATAGTGTTTGTTTGTTGTGAAGTCGTGGAAGTTAAGAAAATAATAGCAATTTTTCATTTATTTCTGTGAAATGAATGCCTTAAACTTGGTAAAATGCAAGTAAATACAGGATATATTTCGAAAATGGTTGATGGTGGGAAATAACTGTCTCGGGAAAGTTACGTTTTTAACAAACTCAGTGTTTTCCGAAATGTATCTTAAAACAGCAGAACTGAGCTTTGCACATTGTCCTGAAGCCTAGGCTAAGACTGAATAAAAGTCTTGTTTGTAAGGGAAGTGTTACTTAGAGAAAAACAATCTCTTTCGCACCCTGAGTTTGGCATCGGTGACTCAGCACCAGGGACCACACAGCTCAGGTACATAATCCAACTTAACGGAAATGTAACAAAATCCCTTCTGTGCGGAAATGACATACATTTATTACGATTACAAAATATTTTATTCAAAAATTCAGTGAACTAGACAGCCTTACCCTAATGTACGAAATTTCGGCACATCCGCTTCGTTGACATGACCCTGGCAATTGAAGCGTGTTAAACTAATAAAACATGATGTAATGACTTGTTCAGAATGTTCTTTTATCCTAGAGGGCCGCCGTTTAGCCTCTTATATAGAGTATCTTGGACTCCGTAATGAAATCCAACTGGTCCAATCAAAATTGACGCAAATGGTAAGAAAGTCTGAGCTCCTTAAACTATAATTCCAACAGAATTATATTCGCGCTGCTGGAACGGTTACCATGGATTTATCTTTGTTAACAGAAACCTCTCAGATAACGCACTGATTATTCTGGTAAGAGTGAGAGGGGTACTGACGCGCCCCTGATTCTTGTGCTAAACACCAATGAACGCATCACTTCAGCCAATGGAATTCGCAGGAATCACAAATGACATGTTTACTCCACGTGGAGTAATTCAGTGCGTTATCTGAGCGGTATCATCTATTACCGTTCGAACAGCGCGACTATACTAGGCAATTCGAAAATGTCACGCAACTTATTACGCAGCCATCTTTCAGGGTTCTCAACTTGTGAGATAAGGGAAAGCACTACGTTTTAATGTTACATGTTATTCATTTTGATTCAACATGCATTTAATGTGATGAACGCCTCATAATTCAGGAGTATGATAGAAGCATACTTAGAGCCAGTGTTATGAAAACAGAGGTTGACTGAAAAACATTTCAGAACCCGCCGGATTCACCCATTTAAAAACACTGAATATGCGTATAGCAGGTGTGTTTAAATGATTGATAGTTAAGTTGTAAGCGAAAGTGTGCTTTTACAACTTTTTGGCGAAGGGTCAATGCTCTGAGAGAGGCTCTTTTGCATTACTGGCATCTAGCCTCTAATCGCCGAGGAAAAAAAAAACAAACAATCTTTAATTATGTATGATTTGCTATATCGATTGAGTCGTTAGTTATTGGGATTTCTCTGACACACTTATTCAGTACACACCTGCATGTCTTCACAGTATTTTTCTTTAATTTATGTCCTCCAACGTTAAGTTATATCGGACGATGAACGAAATGGGTGAAATGATGCTCAACTGAGAATTACCTGACATTCGTCTATCAGGATAAGGGAAAACCCCGGAAAACCCCTTATCCAGGTAACTCATCCTAACCGAGATTCGATCTCGGGACCTCTTGAACGCGAGGCAGACGCGCTACCATTTACGCTACCGATTCGGACACAGTAATGTTGATATATAAGAAGGAAACTAACATTATTCACTTCAATGCTACACAACTACTTCGTAAAAGAACCTTATTTGTGTAGAAATTTCAGATATGTCCACACATTCTGAGAGCTCTTTTTTCATAGGGTTTTGGTTTCTTGAATTGCCTTCTAACTTATTTTAGCTTTGGAAAGTGTCAGCGCTGTGGCAATAAACTGTAAACTATTTTAACAAATTAGAAGGGAGATAAAGTGATTTTGCAGAGCTAGAGAAACCAAACAACATTTATATAGTTTTCATAGGACTGATCGAAGGTGTCGGAAGCGCAGGTTTATTAGCTTCTCTAAGCTGTAATCTTATCTAGTTTTAGTCAAGGAAAACCTTGAAGCTATTACAAAACCCCATTACGTGTTGTTACCGATATATTCAAAGAATATACTTATGTTGATGAAGTTGTAAGCAATAAAGCAGTATTGTTACTAAATCCGCTGCGAACGAATTTTAAGCAGGTTCGCCGTATTGATAGTACGTTGAATTCATTTGTTAACCGTGTTTTCTCGTTAAAAGACACAATAACATGAATTCTTAAAGGTATTTTACGTAACCTTGAGCGTTCAAAGAATGCAATAGAACTCATTGTATTAGCTTTGTTGATGCAAGACTTCCAGTGCTCTGTTTCTTCGCCTTGAAACGAATTATTGTCATTGCGAATTGTGTTCATTGCTTAAAAATGTTGTGAAGGCATTGTGTTAAAATGCAGATTTCCTTTTTATAAGTTATAACAAGACCGGAGTTTACTGTTAGATAACTTCCATTGAAGGTCTCTAATTATTGTAGGAGAAAAATTCTGTGCGAAAGGTTAAATGTTACTGCAGCACTGTCAGAAAACCCGTTTTGTAATGACATGTCATTTGCACCAGTTCCTGCAGAAATTCCTGTTTCTTCTTTACACTGGTTAGAACATTGAGGGTTGAAAGGGTGATATAGAAAACATCTAGAGGTTATCTTGACTTCTAGTTGAGCTTTAGATATTTAAATTTACCCTCTTGCTTTCACAAATTCCAAGTTCAGACCGTAACAAGGACTTAAGTCTAGAAAGTCAAACATGCATTTTCGACGTCGTTTCCAACCATTGATAGGAGTAAAACACTTACGCTGTAAAAAAATCATATATGTGAGTTAATGCAATAGCTGAAACCTTACAAAGGAAGCGTGGTACGGAACATAGAGCTGTCTCTTAACTTCCTGTCGATCTGGGTGCGAACATCAGCGGCAGGCTGTCTAGTTTCCAATGCTAGAATGTAATGGCACATTGTACTTACACGAGAAGTTTTTGAGCTTTGTTTACCCCCCCCCCCCCAACAGAATACAGTCCTGGAGAACGGTACGGAGTTCTTGAAGACTTAAAATGTGCCATTCCGCCAACATTTGGATCTTCATTGCAAATGGTCGTCTTCAAATTGGCAAATTTTAAGGAAAATAAAATAAATATACATTTCTTTCAGAGTTCATAAGATGGTCCGAAGCTAAATTTCTCCGAATCTCGAATCTTCACAAGGGATAAAAGCAACATTAATTGAACAGATGTTTCCCTACTCTATTAATAAATAATGCCTTCAGTGTTCAGCAATAAACAGTTTTTAGTAATATCAGAATGGCAGATGCAAATATCGCTAAAACTTACGACGGGAAAAGTAAGCAGAAACGATTTGTGAATCCTGTTCTGTTTGTGCAACAAAGTCAGCTAAGGATATTGAGAGAACAAACGAAATGATAATACGACTGTATTACTGTTCGAGCCATGTTGCTCTAAATGTGTGCGACTGAATCACGTTTTTGGCATTGGCTGAGGCAGATATCTTCAGCTCATCTCCTTAATGCCAGCATCACAAATTAGCATTCATACCCGGTAATAAACTATCTCGAATTAGAACGATCCTTTTGTAGATCTTTGGGAGGCGAGAAAAAGACAATTTATTTAATGGAACGCTCTTAGTCTCCTTATTGAGGAGGGAAAATTCATAGATGTTTATAGAGGCTTTTTAGTGTTTATAGGTTCCATTCGGAACTGCCTTCTTTTGGTGGATGAAAATTCAAGGGTGTTTATAAAGGCGGTTCCCGGCAGGAACCCATAAATACGTACATAAAGTCTCTATGCATACTCGTTGATTTTCTTCACCAATCAGGAGCCCAAGAGCGAAACCTAAAGTATCTCTTTCCTGCGTCCCATTCCTTACAACAGGATCGTTCTAGTTTGATGCAGATTATACCATGCATTTGAAAGCACAGTGGCAGCTGATAAATATTTCCCTCCAAACAAACTGGGCTTTAAATCCTAAATCATGCAAGGTGGGCAAGAAATATGATGAGCAGACTCTAGAAGTGAAACCATAGGGCTAGAAATGAAATTTGAGTTCAGGGCTCCAAAAGTCTGATATTGATAGTATATGAAATATTTTAAGTAGGTCATTCATATTCTGTAACCCAGTGAAGAAAATACACTTACGTCGTTAGTAATATGTACATCTAACTAATCCGCAACGGAACAGCCCATGATTGGCAGCTGAAGCCCTGCCGTTCGACAGCTGCGTCCCCCATTTCTGCCCACCATGGGTGTCATGAGTGGGTTGCAGTACTTTAGGGTGGGACGTGGTCAGCGTCCCGGTTTCCGACGGCCTGTAATATGCGGTCGTTTCATTAGAGTCCACTACTTCTCGGTCAAGTAACTTCTCAATTTACCCTTCAGGAATCTAATGAGGCTGAGTTCCCTCGAACTAGGTTTCAGCAGGAGAAAACCCTCTTGGTACCGAGAATTGAACCCGGATTCCCGCGAGATAAACCACCTCTACCACCGTGCTAAGAGGACAACCAGTTTATATATCTAAAGCCAAAAATCAAATACGAAATTTGGCAGGACTAAACTTTCACAAAGTAAACTAATAAATCAGATTTTTGTTTTCCCCCTGTTAAAACTCAGCGTAATTCAGATATTAATGGTTTAATTCTGGGACTACCATATATTCACAAACACTTGTTTTATATACGTACATAATACACCCATTTCTTATAGGTCAGTGCAGGACAGTGACCATTCCTGTTCCATTGTGCGAATGAATGTGCGTGTTGAGGAATATAGATGTTTCTAAGGGAATCCTCTATATTACAATAATCTGCTACAAAAACCTTGGGCGTTTGCTACATGCACAATAAAATGTATATAAAATGTCAGTTGTAGAAAGTAATAAGTTGATATCAAAGATCGCTACACACTTGTACCGAATGTGCAGCTTTAGGTTCACTGCAGAGTTCGATGGAGAAATAATAGCATTTCGTGCCGGTCTTCCGTTTAGGTTGAGCTAACGGAAACGTTATTTTCAGCGCGTACTGTAATTTCCGTGATTCCGCAGCAATTTTCCTGAGATTGCCAAGCCAACATGGAATGGAATGGTAATATGCGAGGAGGAAGAACCGTTTCCATACCATCTCTCTGATTATTGCATCCATCACAGCTCATTTGTGTGCCGGTTCCAGCCTGTGGCGTATTTCTTATTTCAGAAAAACTGGAAAGCCTATCAACAGTCGGATACATATTTTTGAAAGAACTTATATGCAATAAGCAAAATATAATATTACACACCAGAAACATTTAATTTCGCTGTAAACTAGGGCAATCAGAGTATTTTGAAGTGGCTGTGTGCTGCGCTGATGATTATTTACTATTATTATTATTATTATTATTATTATTATTATTATTATTATTATTATTATTATTATTATTATTATTATTATTATTATTATTATTATTATTATTATTATTATTATTATTATTATTATTATTATTATTATTATTATTATTATTATTATTATTATTATTATTATTATTATTATTATTATTATTATTATTATTATTATTATTATTATAACCATAGACGTCATAGTGGTTATCACCGCTTCTCACAGAGTTCTATGGTCACAATATATGACTAAATCTAGAAAACCCGTGTTCAGATATCTTAAGTCATTTACTATTGTTCTGTGGTATCCTCAATCAGATTATGTTAATGCCACTAGCACTGTGTTGGGTTCTGGGTCATTTGTGCAGTCATTTGTTTTCATCATGCATTTATAATTTCTCTGAACCTTTAGTTGTCGACACGGGACTAATAAAGCAGCGGTTCAAATTCGTTATCTTTGACTAAGGTTTTTCCAGGTTTATTTCGTCTTGTAACTGACAAATGTTGGAGTGTCCACCTCCTGTGGTGCCGTAAGTAATAAGAACGGGTGTTACACACTACAAAAATCAAATTTACCTAGTTATTATACATATAACATAACATAGAATAATGTTACAAACTTGATACGATTATTACAATCATGATTGGTGTCCTTTTTATATAATGGGTAGCGGCTTGATCTGGTAATCAAGAGCGGCGCAGTCGAATCTCTGATGGCAAAGAAAATCCCTGTAAGGAATGTGCTGTGGGACAAGGACAGCGAATGTGTGTGGTAGAGAACGCCTGCTATACAAGGAGCAGACCGTTAAAAAACATGCGCCCTAATCACTCTGTACATTAAAACCGAGAAGATTCATTCACAAAAGTAGAAGCCGTCAGAACGTTTTTGAATGGTCTGTAACTGAACTGACATGGGGTGTCATAAACCTGTCCAGGGAGGGTGTGGGGACCTTCGTCCACCCCCTACGCCTCGTCCCCCGGAGACTTTTTCTTGTGGTGGAATATACGTGTGTGTGTGCGAGAGAGAGAGAGAGAGAGAGAGAGAGAGAGAGAGAGAGAGAGAGAGAGAAGGGAAGGAAGAACAGGAGAATTAAAAAATGCAAATGTTAGGTATGTTTCATACATGCCATTTAAGCTAAGCATTTTCCAAGTATCTGATACGAGGATAAACAAATTTTTATATGGAGTAGTTTTCATTGTTTTTCTCACTCTGCAAAAATGGCTCTATCGAATTTAGATACAATTATATATGTCTGAATATTGAATGAGGCAAAAAATGCGTTTTTATTTTACTTTTTATTTATTTTTATTGTCTTATCATTCCATTTATTTGGTAAATAGCTTTTGCAATCTCATACATTCAAATTGAGTATTGTACACTAAGAAACATAAGGTAGATCGAAACTTCCTCAAGAAATTTGCAGCATATAAAGTGCACAATTTGTGTAAACTAATTTCTTGTAGTCTTGGCGATCTTGCTGGTTGAAATTTTATGATATTTTAAACTACACTCTCTTTTGAAATTAAATGTTCATTTGTTATCAGACATCTAAAGAACATTCTAAACATAAAGTACCAAGATGCTATAAGCTTCTGTATACATACCTATAAAAATGTGTAGGTAGAAAAATAAACCTTCATATAGAATAATTTGCAGAATAGTGGGTAGGAAAGTCGTCTAATCGTAAGACAAAATTTGCCTTTATCATTGAAGAATGTCAGGCAGCATCGAATCTGCGGGGCCATTTGATCAGTGCATCCAAGTCGTTACATTCGTCATCTTTGTAAATCTGATATGTAAAATCATACTTAACCATACAAAAGGCACAAAGAGTTGCACAATATAAACAGTGTCTTTTCTTTCAAGTATAAGGCCTGCATTCTTGTAGTATCTCACAGTTGAATATTCAATCCAGTATTTCTTTGGTTGACCTAAATATCTCTTTCCATTTGAATTATAGTTAAGAGTGGCTCTTGGCATTTTATTTATTCGTATGTGAGGCAGATGATATATCAGTTTGTTCTGGTAATATAAGTACATGTACGTGTACAATTACAGGTTCCAGTTATAATTGGGCCAGTCATTTTTCATTTGCAGTTATCTGCCTTCAGTCTCTTTGAATGTCCGTAACAAATTACAGGTGTATAAGCGAATGTTTTTCTGTTTTAAAATATAATGCAACGATTGGATTATCGCCGTAATACGTGTTTCAAAATTCCATTCTTACACCATTATCATAAATTCTCTCGAGGTAATGCCCTGTAAGGAGGATAATATAATCCAGCATATGCGACAGGTATCGGATCTCTGTGCAGAATCTCGGGTAATGAAAATCTCTTATTTGGTTGATCTCTAACGAGTTTTAATCGTTTCATCACTTTAAGGAATCAAGGGAACTGGAAGATTCGGCGACTGTAAAAACTTTCACACATTCAAGTTCGCAATTCCTGGTCGTTTATCACATTGACATCTGAAAATGTCCAGCCTGTGGAACCAGTACGTTAAAGAACCAGTAGGGTGTATTGACCGCCGCCCGTTTGTGCTCCCCCCCCCCCCACTGCCACTTGTGCTTCAAAGTAGAGCGGATGAATGCCAACATTTTATTACAACTTTTCAATCGGCCCCTCTCTAAGACGTTTTACTGTCTTGAATTATTTATGAGATACAAAACAATAAAAGCACTAGCCTTGTGTTACCGAAATTAAGGGATGCAATAAGTAAACCATCGTGATGGATTTCAAAGAAATTGTGTATCTTTGTTACAACACGTGCAGGTGGGTGCATCGGGTTGAATAGTGTTTTAACAAAAGAAACGTAAGAAACAGTGTTCTTAGCAGGGTTCTAAAGGGATAGCACTTGACTCCGTTTGAATAGGTATTCTTCGGACCCTTAATAATGGCCTGACCGAGACCAATAATCACAATGAACAAAATAGTCACAAAGGAGTTTTGGATGAATAAATAGGGTTTTCGAGAGGTGAAAGTGACACACAGACACGCAGCTGTAGTGAAGGCAGTTCGCGGCTGGAGGCCGATTAAGACAGTCATCGCCTCTGTCTTGGTCGAGGGCAGACGAGAAGCGATGAGAAAAGGTACCTATCGGTTCATACGTAACGAATTAAGTGTTATCGCGTACTAAGCATTCTACATACGGTCACTCTGAACAGTGAAATATTGATAACCTTGGTCGACAACTTCGAGTTTGATGTGATGATAAAAAGAAGCAGTCATTAAATCAGTTTGAAACGGGCATTCCAGTATCATTAGAACTATCCTTACTCATACATATCCACGCACACTCTGAGAGTAATCTCTTTGCTTTACCCAGCGCCATCATCCCATCATGCATCACTTGATTGGAAGCAGAATGATGAAGTCAATGGCAGAAAATAGATCGTGTCCTTTCTCGCCGATAATCTGACTATAAACTCCAACTACAGAATTGTTTAGCTATACTTTGTTGGTGGCAACTTTTCGTTGTTTACACCAACAAGAACAAGATTGTTGATAGTGCAACGCCTTATTTTGTTTCAATATTAGGGAACGAAACATATTACAAATAATTTCCTTCTTGTTTCACTACACGATGGGGTACTGCATTTCCTTAATATGTGTTAGCTACCTTGTTTTTGAAGTCCAAGTATTTACAAGCATCGTCTTCTTTTGCTTAGAGAACAGATTCGATTCTCAGTGGGTTTTCCTGGACAATCTCTCCAATGGCCGTTGTCTTTTTTGCCGGAGGTTTGTGTGCTCTGAGAATTTTAAGACACGGACTCCTTTCCCTTATTTATTTCCCAATCTTGAAGAACTCCTACTGTCATTGGGGGTGGAGGGTATGGGGAGAAAGAAAATGTTTAGAAAAGCATGCCCGTCACAGTGAATTCATGGTTGCATATATTAATTTTATGCATCTGTATAAAATATAATAATTTAAAACACTTGCTATTTTTAATTTGCTAATCATATGGTAGACGATTTGCATCTCATTACCGGAGTATTATAAAATGAAATGTATGTTGTTTTGTTTCCGTTCTTGTTTACATCGTTTCCGTTCTCCATTGTACGTATCTGCTTTTACGTTTAGCATATTTAAAATATGAGTTAAGTGCTTATCACGTGTTTGTGTTTCATTCGTGTTTTAGGAATTATTGTGATGTCCTACGTTTTCACTTAATGTGGCACCTTCTTTCGCGTATTTCGTTCCCAATTTCAACAAACGACTCTCTTAACTCCTAGAAAAATTACTGCACGTTTCTAATGTAGATGTATGATCGAACTATAAAAATATGATCAGTGGCATAAGGAAGATAAAAACGCTGAACCACAGTGAACATGGCCAGCCTATGTAAAGTGGCTTCGCTGTCAGTTTGGTTCACTTTTTTACCGGTAGCTGGGAAAGAGTATCGACTTTCATGAGACGTGACGGGGTGTCGATGTAAGATAAAGAGACTGTTTTTCACTGCTTCATAGAGAATGGAGACTAGCGTCAGCCATGCGTTACATCACGCAATGCTCTCGTCACCTCATGATTACTGCAAGAGTTGCTCAGGTCTGCAACACGCATATCAACAAGGAAACCTTTCCTCAAAGTTTTCACTAATGTTACAAAATTTGGTTATGTTAATATTCATATCTCTAGATTTCATTTTAGCAATCGAATATTATAATATAGGTATAACGGTTGAAATTGGAGATTCGATTACTGCCAAGATAAATCTTAAGACTTGGCATGAGAATGCTCTGCCCATCGCGTCGTAAACGTAACTACAAAACTTAAATTTCATTTCTGAAAACATCAGTTTAATAATCTTTTGACTTTTATGACCTATATTGCTGAAACTAGTGTAAACAGACATATTGGGTTGTACCCAAAAGACTCAACAATGATATTTCACTGGAAATGCGCTTTTTGAGGTATCCTGAAACAACTGTTTAAAACAAAGGTTCATAAACGTTATATCTCGAAAACAAAAATTTGTTTGCCTGTAAACTTGACATTTAAATTGGAATCTTACAAGGATGACACACGGAAGATTTTCTGGAAAATCTCTCTACCAGAATTAATCTTTACATATTATCATGTACTTTTCTTGTAAATTGATAACTAATTTTCTTTAGAATATTGCACGTTTAAGAAATTGCCATGCCTAATGAAGTTATATTTTGAAATTTTCTGTAATTATCCTGTGTAGTTCTCAATCTGGATGAATTTTGAATAATGTGACTGTAAACCATAAGTGAGAAATAAAAACTTACATGAAAGTGTAGATCACATAAAACTGAACTGTATACCAAGTTTCTGTGTGACATTAAACACTACCTTAAAGTAGAAATTAAGTTGCTCTTTCGCTGGGTGTGTGCATTACTCAAAAACGAAAAGAAGGTTATATATACATTTGATATTTACGTTCAGCATCTTTAAAGGATGCGACATAAAGGTCTTCAAGAAAATCGCCCCTCCCCTGACTACCCTTTACGTGGAGCATTTTTTTACATTTTCTCAATAATGGTTCTAACGATTTTAATTAAAGTACCAAATGCTTAAAATATTTGCATGACAAACGAAATGTATATTTTGCATTTTCTGGAGAGGTCATCCGAAGTCCTCTTCATTCTTGTATGTTAACTGATTGACTTTTCATAACTGGTAAGTGATGACAAAATGTTACTACACATAAATGTAGATGCCGTTAAACACAGAATTTGTTGTAATTATGTTTTTGCGAAGACAACCATTTCTGAGATACTGTTTTGTCAGAATTTTCTAATACTCATAAAAATTACTATTCATTTTTATCTCTGGGTTATGCAAATAGAATGGAATTTCTAATGCATCACATTGCAAACAGGTTTTGAAAGAATTTGACACTCGCTTAAGCAATGCTTGTCTGCATGAACATGTAGATAAAGAAATAAAAATTTGCAAAAATCTTCATACAAGTATTTGTGTGTGTATTTGTGCGTGCATACGTGCGTTTGTGTGATACAGAATTCATAGTTCAGGTACAGTTGCGAGGCAGCAAAAATGTCATATGTTGGCAACGTTCTCTGTTTATTAATCCCTTAGGTATGTCGCTTTCGGATGGGGGTTACATAAATAAACATTTTGTTTGGTAAAGAAGCTGTCAATTATCAGTATCGCCGGTTTGCCGGAATTTTGTCCCGCAGAAGTTCTTTTACATGTCAGTAAATCTACTGACATGTGGTTGTTACTTTAGAGCACGCTTAGAAACCATGGACCTGTGCCGGATTTGAACCCATGACCTTGGGAACAGCAGACTAACCCCTGATAGTCGGCCAGACTGACTGGAGGGGGACCAGCCACATCAGAAATTGTTATTGATTGCAGACTAGCATTTTTGCTTATCGTAACATTACAGTACAAGTAAATACTTGAAGTCGTTAATGGAAAGTAATAAGAAACGTTGGCATGCATGATTTAGACCAAATTACGTTCTTTCGCATTATACTTCTATATCCCCTCCCTCCATTGGAAATGGGTCGGCGAGCTTTTAATGTTGTCGTTTGCTATGAGTACGATCCATTCCATTAAACCTTGGACGCAGATGGCGCGGCTTAAAGCCAAAACACTTACTGTCGGAAACTACAGTTAATTTGGCAAGCTCAACGGTGCTTGCGTTTAATCCCATTGCGGTTCTACTGCGAAGGCTACCGCATTTTAAGTGGCTAGGCAAAACCTACCTTTCTACCCAGTATATTATTCACTGCGTAAAATTTTAAGAGCTTCTTGAAGGTCTCTCCGCGTTTAGCAAAATAACAAACAGTTGT
Source organism: Mantis religiosa (assembly GCA_030765055.1). NCBI lineage: Eukaryota > Metazoa > Arthropoda > Insecta > Mantodea > Mantidae > Mantis > Mantis religiosa. The sequence continues at coordinate 122,333,302 of CM060951.1, read as the reverse complement.
AAGACTGATTTCATTCCTTCGCAATCGCTTCTTAAGATCAGTATCTCTTGACTGCTGTAAAAGTGTTCATTATTTTATCATCAACAACCTTGTCTTGCAACAGTACTCACTAAAGTTTTTCAGCTAGAGCACCCCCTTTAGTAAAATTGGCAATTGCTGGGTCCCCTCCATAACTATTTTCTCATTAACCTTTATATTTGAGAATGCAATATAAGTAGGGATTGAAAATCCTATAAAGTTTTCATCCTGAACGAGTTTTGTGTAACTATAAATGTAATGATAGACAAAATCCACACAAAAACAAAATGTGTAGATGCGTTAATGCACACGATTTTTCGTTTCTATGTCTTTGTTATTAACTTAAATATTCAACTGTTATGTTGATATTCGGTTTTCCTTTTTTCCCTTCCCTCTTCCATGCAAAAAAGCCACCACATATACAAAATATTCTTATAAACCTTGTTCTTCTACGAATATCTGAATATTTATTTCATATTAATGCTTTATTGCATACTTTCTTGTATGGAATAGGAAAATACTGCAGGTGTTAAGCGATAGTCAAATGTTTTAAGAATGGGTCCCTGTGGAAGACTTCGAAATTCCATTTTCCTTTACACAGCCAAGAAAGAAAATAACGAATTCCATTTGTCAGAAGTGTAAACATTTTATAACGCATTTGACAAATTCTGTGATTTAATGAGTTCTACTTTTTTCAGTTAGTTTTTATATACGTATCTTACATTTTACCAGTTAAGCAAAAATAATTCAGAATGAAAGGTCACAGAGACTAATTCACAGACAATTTGAGGTGTCAATTTAAATTTTCATGTGAATATACTACGTAAATATGTGCTATTTTAATCAAAACTATTTCCCCACAAACTTTCCATGTAAGGGGTAGCTTGTGATTGGCGGATTCAGTTGAAAATAGTCATGTCAGGAGTTTGGAGGACACTGAGCGTAAATACGAACATTTCGTTATTTACTTATGCTTTTCTAAAAAGCCCTTTATGTATTCAGGGACCTCAAACATGTATATGAGGTGAAATCTGAGTATCAAATTTTTGGTGGAATTCATCTCTACTTACTACGTACACTGCAGAGAAGATACAGATCTTTCGCATTTGTCTACTTTATTCCTTTTATATCTACGAAATGTGTAAACTTAATCAAATTCTCTTTCGATTAAAAGCTATTAGATAAGACTGTCTGTGTGTTTGATTTATGTCCTATATTTCGCTGTATAGGTGCCAGGTAGTGCTTCTGTTCTATTTTCTAATTGTTAGAGAGAGTACGGGAGTTTCTGACTATCCATTCAGTTTTCTCTAATCTTTTTGTGTTATAATGAAGTGTGTAGCGAAACAATATCTGAAAATGTTTTAAGAGAATGAAAAATGAGCAAGAGAATGAAAAATAAGGTTGGCCGTGCCTTAGCTTAGTAGTTAGACCGCTTGTCTCTCACCAAGGCGGCCCGGTTTGGTCCCAGGCGATTGCAAAGTTAGATTTGTGGTGGAAAACACGGCACTGGAGCGGGTTTTCTTCGGATGCTCCGGTTTCCCCCGCCAGCGTTCCACCAATTGCTCCACCATCACCTTTCCTATCATTCATCTCGCCATCATATCACTCCCTTCTTTCACCCTCCACCAGGCATTGGGCTGATCACCCATCCTGGTTCTCTGTGGATACAAAGCTTGGGTTCCTCAGGCCCGAACTTAAGGGATAGAGGAACAAGAATCCCCTAATACCACTTCAAATGGTACTACTAGGGATGAGGTGAAGAAGAACAACAAGAAGAAGAAAAATGAAGTTACGTAAGATTATGAAAAGAAATGTCAATGTGGAGAGAGTGCGCCATGCGAGTGTAACAGAGAGTGCGCCATGCGAGTGTAACGTAGACTTTCTTTTTCATTCAATGTATCTGCACTTTCAGCTATAACAATTTAATGTCGTATACAATTTTTGAAGATGCAAGCCATGTTTGTAGCTTTAAATTTGATGCGTTTCTTGGAAGGAAATACTGTGTTTATAAAGAAATTTACAGTTCTTATGAACACAGTTGATAATCATCGTTCACCCTTGCCACAATAAGAAAGAAACTGGACACAAATTTTAAAACATTTGTCGCCGAAAATCTGAGTTTAGCATTAGGAATGGAATATACCAGTAACTCCGACATTATTAGTATTTCTTGAAAATTAAAACATTGAGTGGACGTTTATCCTATAAGAGATGTGCATGTCTCTTTCCTAAGGTTTTGAAATTTGAAATGACTTTTTAAAGGCACTTTTATAAACTTGATATTCGCTTTTTACGAAACGTCTCCCCTCTTGGAGCGGACAGGAGCAGAGCACTGCCTCGCACCGAGCCATCATCTTGGTTGTGAAACACTTTACGCATACATGTTAGATGGAAGCGAAATTATTACATTAATTTAAACTAGTTTCAGATCTCATTATTTAGAACGCAAATTTTTGCTCTGTCCTCTCTCCCTCTGTCTCATTCCCTGCAGAAATATTTGAAGATTTTGGAGAACTAAACGGATACATTGGCAACCTTGTAGGATTTGTGGGGCCATGGTAGTGGGGTGACAGCTTTACCCGCATTCAGTTATATCGAAAACCATCACTGGTTGCTAAAACTCCGATGCAGTTGCCGCTGAAAAACTAAGAATTTCCTCAAGCGCTGTGTATATGCTTGGGCACCATACAGGGATATTAGAGGGAGAATCCCCTCGGAAACGTGTGTGAACACCTCGAGACCCTCGGGTGATTTGTAACAGTGTTTGGACAGCAATTATTATTAGTATCAAGAAAAGCGTTGACAAGAAGTAAAAGGTGGAAAACAACCCTGTTCTTCCACAGGGAAGAGCAGTAGAGGCCAATAGAATGGGTTATGTGCTGCCAAACGACGTATCCTTCCAACTAGTCATCTTATCAGACTTTGAAGAAATCGTGCCTGGATTTCATTTGGTCTGGAAGTAGGGGTTGTTCAGAGGTGGGCGGTACATTCTAGGGCATGCGGCACAAAGGCGCATGTGCATACAACTCAATAGGATAATATTGACAGAACAAAATTTTCTTATATAAATTATGCAATTATGTGCTTGAAGGAAAACAAATTGTAAATCAATATAACATGCTCCTGGTAAATGGACAAGATGAGAATGTTAATTACATTAGGGGCGAATATAAAAATAGAAAGCCCGGAGAAAGAGGTTTGCCAACCTGTACCAACGATATTAATCGGTAACTTTCCATGAGACCTAAACATTTCACTCAAGGAACCTGTTATTCGGCATAAGGACGAATTGTTCTCATTGTGATTCCACTCGCCTAATTCTCACTCTGAGACGAGTTTCATTGAAACGACATTGGAGAAGGACAGACATGACCTGTCTTCGTTTGGCAAAAAGGTTCAGAACACATTACGTGCATGACTAGTCGCAGGCGAGGCGTGTATTGAAAGCTCTTCCAAGAATCACAAATTACTCATTCCAAGCATGGAGAACAGAGTAAATTATGTGTTGGAAGGATGCTGTGCTATGACACTTGCAAGTTATTACTTCAACAGTTATTGGGGAAGATGAACAGTGTCACAGCTGGACTGTTTATGTGGCATTGGCCTCTTTACTGAAGTCAAGGATGTTGTTTATTGCATTAAATCGCCTCTGGTCGGTAGGATAACATTTAGGACCTCTATACTGGCTCCCTCCAATTTCCACTCAGAGCTGCTTTGCTGGATTGCAGGAGTATCTATATTATAATAATATATTGGGATTTACTGTATCATGCAAATATCATTTTAAATATTAAACTTGCTTGATCCAGATTGTCAAACGCGATTGCTGCATTTAATTTCCTATTAGTGCCTTCTTTGTGAAAAATGTCTGCACTGACATTTCTCAGCTTTTGGAACAGTTGCATACGTACACAATACTCGATGTTTTGGGCCACACTTTGGAAGAGATTCAGCTCTATAAGATTTATTTTAAAAAGTGGTCTAATATGTAATGGATACGCTTGTTATCAAATTTTTCAATACGTAGTGTGTTTTCAATACGTAGTTTGCCCTTATAAATTTAATTTTAAATTTATATTCCTGTAGTATATTCATGTAATTTATATTCATGTAGTTCGAATCCCTAAACATTGCGTGCTTGATAAAGTGGCAGAATGAACTTTAAAGTAATAGAATTCATTGAAATACGTACACATAAAACTAAAATCATCTAAATGAGTTGCTGAAATTGCTATCGTTTATTGCATATTCGCATCTAAAGGTTACGTCTAAAGGTTTCTCCCCCCCCCCCCCCAAAAAAAATGTTGTACCTACGGAATACGTAATGCTATACGATTAAGATTTAAAACCGAGATCTAAATCTCGGTAAATCACCATAAAACCTATCCCAATTGTAGCTTCTAAAGATAAAATTTGTGTATGTTTACAAGTTTATTGTTAAACCATAACGACATAATAACCACAAACGAATACAAAGTAAAATAAAACCTGAAATATTCTAAACTTGATGTATGATTAATTCATAGTTTGAATGTATATCTGCAGGAACGCTTGTGGACCACAACGAGAGGCAGTATTCCAATTTGTTACCTATGCTTTAAAATTGCGACCTTCGAACCGGTATTTTGTGAATTTATTGACCTTGAAATACCCAATTTTTGAAATTTTATTTTCTCTAACTTCTTATAGCAGCTACTACATGACAGATATGGTGTATTGACCTTCACTGACGAGCGCTGTATTCGTCTCTTATCTTGCTTTTTAGAAGTGCGAAATGTTAGTAATCTGGCGTACAGTAAGTGACGGAACTCAAATGAAGCACCTGGGAGCTATATGCCCGATATGAAAAGTTAGCCAATGACTTATTTTACGCGTTTATAAATTAGCCTTGCAGCTGCCCGTTTGTCGCTTGACACGAAGAGATTTTGATTCTTTCTTTCTGCTTGTCACAACATTGTCATGTTATATATTATTTCTTGCTCCTTTCACGTTCCTTCCGATACGCTTCCACGCTTACCGTGTAGTAGATGGTACAAGTATTGCATTACACCAACAAATGATAAATTCGCATCCAGATTTAATGGGAAATGCATGTTTTGAGTCCTTAAACAAACAAGTTTTAGAAAAATCCTGAGAGAGAACAGTTTACAAGCTTTGAATACCAAAGTAGTATATGTATTTAAGTCTTGCATTTTGCTAGATATGAAAAGATGATTTTCATGAAACACCCAGCATCTGAAACCGTAGTTTACACAGAAATTTTTTGGTTACTTTTTGTTTCTTTAAACATGGTTCTAGATTATTCATTTAGATTAAAATACCGTATATTTAATATATTTACAAGATCAATAACTGTATATCCTGAATTTTTTGGGAATAACATATTAAGTTTCCTTCATTCTGAATATATTCAAACAATAAAAATAACAGGAAAGTTAACGATAATGGCCAAAATAAATAATGCTAGTGTAATACTTATCATTTTGATGCTCTTTTGCCAACCAGTATCATTATTGAGTGTTCGATGTAGATTTGCGACTGTACATTCCATTTTTAATTTATTTATCGTGAGTTGTATAATCGGATAAGCAGACCGTACATCTGAAGGTCAGCAAGTATCAGATTTTCATTATTCCACTGTAAGCAGACGTTTTTGTTGGCTCTGCTAGAGAAATGTTTAATTTTGCAAATATGCTCGGTTATGGCACATGATAATTATTACGAGGTCGTACAAGAATTAAACTGTCAGTACCTTGGCACCTTGGCCTGGATCTGCCGCCGCCGCACTCTGCGACCTTCCTCACCAAACAAATCTCGTACAGGGGAAACAGGAGTTTTAAAAAAATCCATTTATTATAAATAGACCTGTGCCGTTATTTTTATGCACGACGGAGAGCAGGTCCGTCATAGGGACAGTGGCATTTCGCAAGGAGCCAGGATGCTTTTCTCGTGTCACCATATATAGTGAGGTACCTGATGAACACCCATCAATACATTCCGGTCTAAATGTAATGACATTGGAAAGGACGCTTGGCTACCACCACCCAGGAAGAAGACACCGCCAAGTGCTCGGGCCCAACGCCAGAATCAATGATTAGTAAGAGAAAGCATTTCTTTTTTCTTTCTTTGTTCTTTTAAGGATTGCAATTCCACGAGAGGTTGCGGTCTGTAGAATGAAGGAAATGGTAAAGCTCGTGGATTCTGAGGAAAAAAGTTACTTCTTTTGTATACAGATGAACACAATCTTGATTTAATAGTGGGAAGTAAGGCTAGAGTACTCCTCTAAAGAGTTTTATTTTTTCCAGCGAGGACACCTCCAATCATCATAACATGTCCAAGTTTATGTTCAGATGTACTGACAAAAGAACTAAGTCTCGCAAGCCGTATTCTGTCCAGCAGGTTACTTTGGACTCTTCCACATCGAAATTTTATTTCTTGAAGGAAAAGTAGAGCCAAAAACACCAGGTATAACAGCTCTTATTTCTTTAAAGTTGTGTAAGAAAATTTGCATCAAAAGAAAATAAATTAGATAAACGTGTCTCAGGAAATTAAAATTAAGAAAATACCCATATTTGAGTGAGTCATCAACACATAGGTGAAGTTAAATTCCGCCATCGCAGTTCCTTTAGCAGCAGTGAAACTGTATGCATGATGTTTATTTTCGTTGTATAAGGGAAAGTGTAGAATTCCAGCAAACGATTTGATATCGGGACTCAACAGAAAAGCGGTCTAATAGAATTCCCTGAATAATAATTGAAGGCGTGTAGGAAACGGTCCGCAATCGGTCGCTTTTGTTTCCGTGTTTTCTGTCCTTAAATCAGAATTCAAAAACGTAAAGTTAGATGGATATCAAACTTCATATTTAAGTTTATCTATATCAAGTATACAAAATGATTTATTTTTATCAAAATTTCCCATCCAGAGTTACTGTTTGGAAGGTTTTTATTTTATTTTCTAAAAAGTGGCTCTTACAATTTTGATTTAAAAGCCCTACATATGCATACTATGAGTATCATATATTCATTCAGTTCGAAATGAATTTTGAATGACGTGCATGCTTTAAACATAAAGAGACCGACAAATATTTGATACATAACTATGTATTTCTTTAACACACACAGTTTATTTCATAATTTTTCTGGCCTTCTATATTTCCTAGATATTCGTTGCGTTTATTTGAATGTATCAATCTATCAGTATATCAATAAGCGAAATAAATGTGTAACGAAACCATTTTTGCAAACATTTATCTACCCGAACGTTAAAATAAGCAGAAAGAAGAATTTTTAGAAGCTATATAAAATAAACGATGGCTGTTAGGAAAGGTCATGTGAATGTGCCATCAGATTTCCAGCTTCCGATGGAATTAAAAATAAAAACTAGCTTATATGTCTTATGTCAAAAAGTAATTGCATCGAAATTCAGTTCAAGAGATCACGGAAAATTTGATTCACTTTAGAAGTCAATATTTATTCCTTGGAAAGTTTAGGACTATTATTCAAATATCCATCGATATCTCCTGAACACTACTTCCATAATTAGGGGGGGGGGAAAGAATAGGGAAAAAAAAAAGAGAGAGAGAAAGCTGAATGAAAAGAGAAATGCGTAGACTAATGGTCAAATAATGAAACGGTGTGGAATTATGCAGAATTATGGAAATCGCTTGCAAACGATTTGTAACTGGCAACAGACATCTAAAACTTACCCCACACGAAAGATTGCAGTGGAGCTAATGGAAAAGTAATCTAATTAGATCTGCTTCATCATTATTTAAATTAACAGTACATTGTATTTAAAAATTCCCCAAACTTTCTTTCTGTGAAGTTCGAATTTGGTCTTGCAGATTGTGCGGGGTTGGAACATGCATATAAGGTAAGTACCCCAGGTCGTATATATCGACAAGGATCCAAGTTCATGAATAGTTGAAGCTTCATTTTCATTCGCCTGCAAGGGTTCTCGACTGAATCCCTGCTGTGTGCCGTCTTCTCACCACGGGGAGATTGCCTCACTAATGGGCCATCACCCCTACCGTGGGATCACTGAGAACTTTGACACTTTTGCTCGAGTAGCTAAGGATCGGATCGGTGGCGCCATTATGGGTTTATCTTAACCGACGCAGGGAGGGCACGAACGTGAACTTCAAACGGAAGTAGGTGGTGAAGAGAGGTTGTTGACGCTCCCGACTGAGCTTTTTTAGATCTCGAATCGTAGGAAAAAGATAGGCTCCGTGTGGTAGCTAAGATTCTTATGAAGAAGACAATTGCAGAAGTGTAGAACAAACGGTATTTGGAAGGAAGTGTTGCACAAAGCAAGCTTTCAAGTATTTGAACACCTGTTTCGTGCGAAAGCAGAAAAACTAGCTGCTCCAAACTTCAAGTTGTATCGTTATGCATAAGAGAGAAAGAGAGCGGAGGAAGAATTTGCAGCAATGCCAAATACTTTTCAGTTGAGTGAGTGAGTGAGTGAGTGAGTGAGTGAGTGAGTGAGTGTGGTGTTTAAGGGCCCGTCGACAACAAGGTCATTTGGGCCCCTTTTCAGTTGATGAAACGAGTGATCAGGTTAATGTTTTAGCATTTGCTTTATTGTGCTAATAGAACAGATGTAGGTTTTTATCTCCTGTTCAGTTGGAAGTACAAAATATATTTTTAGAATGCCGTATACGAACAGTTAATAGATCAAGAACCGCAAAAATATGGAAGCTTTTCCGAAATTTATTCCTTACCTTGCTAGGCAATTAATCCGCCAAGAAACCCTTTCAGTGGACAATGCTGAAGGTAAGCTACCAAAGAGTTTTCAAATTCTCTGTTCAGCATGCTACCAAATCATCGTCTGTGCGCTGTCCAAGACACGAATGGCCCCGCCAGCAACATTTCTTCCTGCCCGCCTCGGTAGCGTAGATGTTAGCGTATCTGCCTCACGTTCAAGAGATCCCGAGTTATAATCTCGGTAAGTTACCTGGGTAAGGGGTTTTCCTCGGGTTTACCTTATTTTGAAAGACGAATGTCGGGTATCTCTAAGCTCTATGGACCTTGGCTCATTTGAGCATCGCTTCACCCATTTCTTTCATCGCCCGATACGACTTAACGACTGAAATTTATAAATAATAATAATAATAATAATAATAATAATAATAATAATAATAATAATAATAAAAGCTTTTTCCCTGTCTGAGATGTTTTCTAAGTTATCCGTCATCTTGCAAATGTAGAGTATGCACCATAAACGTGTATCTGGAGCGTTTCCTTCCCAAATTTGTATCAACGTATGCTGTAAGAACGAAACTTAACAACATTGTAATAAACACCTTCCTTACTTTTCTCTCTCTTTCCCCGTCCCTCCCTCTCCTTCTCTTTTTTCTCTCTGTGCAATGTATGTGGTGTTTTAAACTGAAATGTCTTCTTAGTTAAAAATTATTGTGTTTATAGTAGTATCTACACACATTTGGAACGTGATCGCAGCTTCATTTTTTTCGTGTTATAACCAGAAAATCCGAAATTATATCAAAATAGCTGCAGTGTATGAATGATGATGATGATGATAATAATAATAATAATAATAATAATAATAATAATAATAATAATAATAATAATAATAATAATAATAATAATAATAATAATAATAATAATAATAATAATAATAATAATAATAATAATAATAATAATAATAATAATAATAATAATAATAATAATAATAATAATTGCTCATATATTCGTCCATTGCAGTCAATGGGAGCCTGTTGGGGAAATTACCCTCCAAGAGGAAGTGAAGGAAGCAATCGCAGGAGGGTACAGATCACGGCAGACGAATCACAGAAAACTTGCTAGCTCGAAGACCGTCGCAATGCTGGAACTACCCAGTGAGGGCGACAAGCATTCAGGCATCCCTCCAATGTCAACAGAAAATGCAATTTCCTTGCAGCAAACATCCGGGTCATCTTTCCAGAATCACGAAACCTAGCAACATACCTAGAATGGAAAGAGAAAGTAATGAAAGGGAAATAAGAGAAAGGAAATCAACGTAGATGAGAAACCGCTACAACATTCACCTAACAACCAGGGAAAACCGTAAAAACTCCTAGATAAGAGTGGGCGGTCGACGAGAATCGAGCTTGGCGGCTCCCAAATGCAAGCCTCACACCTTACCTGTCAGTCAATTCTATGTCTCCCGAAAAAAATTGTTTATATATAGGTAATGTGTTTCTATTTTCTGATGAATGGCAGGGGTTTCTCAGCTTTTATCGCAGTAAATCTGGTATTTTAATGGATGTGTATAGTAAAATCCTTACGCTTGTAGTAGGTTAAACGGAATAAATATTTTATATCAAGGAATGAATAACGCAGCAACAGGGTGCCTTCTATATTCCAGACTCATTCTTTGAAGCAGGCGAGAGTGTTTTCACGAGTAATCCGAGAAGCAGGATGACGCAAGTGAAGTTCTTTCGTGTGTATAACGCTAATCAGACAAATGGATCCCAAGGTCTCCTCGCAGATACCGTTACAAACAGATGGTTCAGAAATGCATCCCTTCGACTTGTTTTGTTTTTTTCCCAATCAATGTAGTGATGAGGGAACTGGACGTAGTCTGTAGTATATGCATGCAACGGTTGCCAGCGGATATGTCTATAGCTGCTTCTTGCAGCAGTAAGGCAGAGCAAAAATACATTTGTTTCTTAAGTAAAAGTCTGCTGATATTTTCTTTAGTCACTATCGTTTATGTTTACACAGTATGTACAAGCTGTTCTTACTAATCGTTTTACTTTCTCTCCTACATGTAATAAATAGGAAAGGTAATATCCCAAAAATTCGATTTGGAAATTTCATAGGAAAGATGTATTTTGCGTCTGCTTTAAACAAATAAAAAAGAAAAGCTTTTAGAAAAAGGTCCGCGCGCGCGCGCCAGTTAACGTCATACGTTACAAAATTAGGTATATAAATTCAGCATTTTCCAAGGATTCAAAACAAAGGTTTCAAGAAAATTCCATTTCAAACTATCTTTACATGGAAAGTACTTCGAAAATTGTTATTTGTCTCAAAATGGCTCTTAGCGATATTGATTAAAACGCCTTATGTTTGTTTTCATGGCAAATGAAATCTTTAATATTTTGGGAATAACCTCTGAAGTCCCCTCTTCATTCTGAACGACTTTTGCTGGAAAACTGTAAGAGATAAACAAAATCTTGCTGCACAATAAAGTTAGATCTTGTTAAAGCAAGCAATCCGTAAGAAATAGACTTAGCCTGAGATTCTTGGATTTTCTGATACTACTTTTCTCAAATGTGGAGCCGTATATTTTTCTTTCCTTCCTGCTCTTTTTCTTTCTGGTCATGCAGACAGAACAAATTTTTAATGCAGTTGCATAGTGACTGGCTTTGCAATAACTACTTGATTGTCGCTTAAGCCTACCCGTTAAATGGCTTAACCGGCCATTAAGAAAAAAAAGTACAATATATGTATAGATTTTATTAGGCATGTATTTAATTCAAAAGCATTATATCCAATTTGAGACAGTCAAAAGTAAAGAACATTTTTTCATGGAAAGGAAATTTGAATATCCATATCGAATATCGAACTTTTGGGTGTAATGCATAGGTTCCTGCACGTAGGTAATTAGTAGAGAAGCAAAAAACGAAATTTGTGTTGGTATCGTAGAGGTAACCCATTTTTACTTTTCCAGCTACCGTTTTGCAATCTCGGTTGGATGAGGAGATGGCTTGAATACAACCTCTCTTTAGGGCTAAGGTTCCCTGGCTCCTTTGTGGTATCATCCGAAGAGATGATAAGAGAAATTAAACACGTAAGATGTGTGTTGGACTTCTTGCTTCTCGGTTCTACATGGCTGTAGAAGAATATTCATTCCACGTACCATCGATCGGAACCGATGGCTTTTAGAGGTCTCGCCAGAACACAAAAGATAAAATCGTTTGGCGGCTGCATCTGCAGCTATTTCTGGTTTTATGGGTTCCACTAGGAAATAAACGATGGTGTTTGTAAAGCTAACGTGGTGGGGCTCAAAAACTGACGTCCTCTTGACGTCATTCAGTAGCGCACGTAATTTGCGTGTCTCCGTGATGTTGATATTGCTCCTATTTATTGGCTCATCAAATTGCCATTATCACATCTGGGTTGTAAATCTCTGTTGATTGTAATTTGCACATTTGCTTCTGGTTTTATTTCAAGGGTTTACAAAAACATTGGATGGCGTCTGAATCTGTGAAAGTGCAAAAGTTCTAGCTGGTCAAAGACTATAAAGTAGGGACATAGAACTGAAAAATATCTGATAGTTGACTGGCATTTAATGTTCCTAAACAATATCTAATGGCATAGTGTTGGCCAGATTGTAGGAAACAGAAGGTAACATTGCATTCCATTTTCAAGTATTGTAACTTATTTCGGCGGATGATTTCCTTTCACTTTACTGATTCTAAACAGCCAGTGGTGAATTTGATGAATGGATTAGCATGATTTTTGGAGAGGGAAGTGTGATGTAATCTGTTTTCTGATATACACAATTCATTACAGTAAGTGCTTGCAGTCAATAAAGAGATGGAAAGCGTGCAGTTCTGGTGGCTTAGACGGTTAATGAACATAAACGCAGATCGATAGACAAAATGTAACTGACACAAAGTTCCTGTTCTTGAGCTAATATTGTGACGACCTGACCATGGATTGTAAAAGCTATGGAGCACATGGCCAGATCGTACACGGGGGGAATTACTCAGGGTAGGAAATGCATGCTTTACGAGAAGTTGGGATTTTCTATTAGGTTACAAAAGAACTACAAAAGATAGGAGTGACATTAATTAACATTACAATCCACTTACTAAACCAATTAATTACGTAGTTGGCCATAGCGGCCGTTACCTTACAGAGCCAGGGCATCACGCATTACAAAAAAAGAATGAGATTCACACTACATTCAGTTATACCAGAGCTGGAGGAGTGGGGGAGTGACGTCACACGTCAACTAGTATTAGTATTCATTAATACAGTCACTTGTGACAATATAAACCATACGCTGTTTCTTTTTTGCTTTTTTTATTAATCACGTGGTTTTTGCCTTTGAATGTGCGTAATACTAAATAGTAAAATGGTTATCATCATTCCTATCGTCAGCAAGTTCCTTGCCTTACCTTCCTTGCCTTCACACTGTGTTGTTAATTTACGTCATCCAACCTTAAGTCATATCGGACGATGAATGAAAAATGTGAAATGATGCTCAAATGACTCCAGGGTCCATAGAACCTAGAGTTACCTGACATTCGCGTTTAGGATAAAGGAAACCCCTGGAAAAAAATTTATCCAAATAACTCACGCTGAACGAGATTCGAAGTCCGGGCCTCCTGAATGTGAGGCAGACACGCTACCATCTACGCTGTTGAGGCGAGCTGCCCTTATAGTTTACTGTCACCTAGTGTTAGTCGCAAATGAGACTGATCGTTCTGAAACCTCAACAAAACATGGTTTATTCAAGTGCTATAAAACCACCTGGAATGGAACTTATGTTATTAGAACAGAATCAGACTGTAAAATCGGAGTGTCATAGCCGGAATTTGAACTGCGAGTCTTAAGCTTTCTGTGCTACTGCTGTATCAGCTGAGCTACCAATGTCAAAGTGCCAACGTATGTGGATGAACAAATTGTCGTTGATTGGTTTAAGTTGTAATTCGCCGTTGGAGTATGATATATCCAATTAATTACAAAACTCCTTGTGGTTTACCGGGAGAAATTGAAAGTCAATTGGTGAATTTAAGGTATCTCTGTGGTAGGGCAACAGCATGGGAAGTTGAAGCCAGTGCTTTTAAACTCATCTAGACCGTTGAATTTTGCAGTCTAATTCTATCTTTTCATCTTTAACATGCTTCGTTTGCAAAAGAATTATTCGAATAATTTACTTGATATATGCATTATCCTTTCTCTTTCAAGCTAAAATAAGGTACCTGTTGTTTTTTTCTTCTCACGCGCTCTTACAGTTAACTTGGAACATGTGTAAATCAATCTGATTTCTCAATTTTGTGTGCTAGTTTCACAGCAAACTTCAGCATAGATATTTTTACCCCATTCTGTTTAGTTTTGAAAATAACATTAAGTCCCACCCAGCTCATATAACCTGTGACTGGCTTGAAATAAATTCCAAGAAACAATTGTAAACTACCAGGCATGTTATACGGCTATCTCTAAGTTTGTGATATGTGATTCGGCCTTAAAAAGAAAGGGATGAGTGAAAAATAAGCTAGGTTCGTCTTTTGCCACTCAGTTTTTATGTTAATGCGAATCCAACTGTATATATTTAGACATCTCAGTGCATACATATGTTATCGTAATTGAGAGCATGACTTTTGGAACTTCGATTATCTATGTTCAATCCTTAATTCTTTGAATAATGATAATCTAAGCTTATTGTTCCACAATCGTGATGTGATTAAAATGGTTGATTTATGTACAGCGTTGCACGTTTTACTATATAAAATTATTTATCATGGAGAGAGAGAGAGAGAGAGAGAGAGAGATAGAGAGAGAGAGAGAGAGAGAGAGAGAGAGAGGGAGAGAGAGAGAGAGAGAGAGAGAGAGAGAGAGAGAGAGAGAGAGAGAGAGAGAGAGAGAGAGAGAGAGAGAGAGAGAGAGAGAGAGAGAGAGAGAGAGGAATGAGGTATCAACATTTTGCTTTCCCCACCTGGAAGTTACTGATATAAACCATTTCTACTCCACTCACACTCTACCGTTCCATTTGATTTTCGTTTTTGATTACTAACTTTGAAGAAATTCCGAATTCTGTAGTTTTTTTTTTTTTTTTTCATGAGTTCCTTTAAATCAGCTTCTTAATGCATGGAAAGGGGTGCAATTGCAATATCACAGCCATTAACATTGTTTGTTGCAGGGAAAGGTGGAAGTAAACATCGTCAGCTTGTTTCATGCTGATAATTTACTTCACCGGCCGGCAGTTAATATTGAGCAATCAAATTTACAATCTGCGTCAGTTTAAGATAATCAGGTTAATTACACTGGGCAGCAATGGCAATTTTTCGGGCTTATAAATAGTCAATTTACATGTATTTCCATCTGCCGAATTCAAAAATCACCATAAAACTGATAGATTAGCTCTTGTTTTGAAGATAAAGTGACATTTCATATTTTAGAGTGAAGATTTTAAATTTGGGGGAATTTTTTTTGGGGAGTTGGCACACCTGTCAAATAACAAAACACAATCAGAGAGAAATTTTGGAAATTAAGTGATGCAAAAGTTAAGGAAGGCATTTTTGTCGGACCACAAATAAGAGAACTTGTAAAGGATCCTACATTTGACCAAATTTTGGAGGGGAAACAAAAGGAAGCTTGGGAAGCCTTCGAGGGTGTTGTTCATGGAGTTTTAGGCAACAAAAGAGATGACAACTACAAGCATTTGATGACAGTGCTCCTGCAAAAATACCGTAACCTTGGATGCAACAAATACCTTAAGATCCATTTTCTCCACTCCCACCTAGACTTTTTCCCTTCTAATGGTGGAGCTGTTAGTGATGAACATGGGGGAGAGATTCCATCAGGACATTTCTGTTATGGAACAAAGATATCAGGGCCGTTGGAATGAAGTAATGCTTGCGGATTACTGTTGGTCTTTGTACAGGAATTCTGCGGAACTCCATTACAAGAGGCAAGCTAAAAGACGACACATGATTCCCTTCAGACACGACTATCTGCCATTTAGAACCCTTAGCATGTAATTACCAGTTAAAAACATCAAATGCACTTTCATTGTTAGCATGTATGTAATTAAAATGTATCCTTTTCTCTCAATCCGTTAATATGTAATACTTCCGTCATGTGTATATCATAGAAACTAGAGCTAATAAAAAATTTTCATTGTCATATTTGTTTTTCTCAACCCCAAATTAGTAGGAATTGCCTCATGAAGTGCTCGAAACATTCAAAAATTATTTTTGTTGTTGCCCAGTGTTATCATTGATATATATTAATGTTCCATGTACACCCGCCTTTAACTCCAATGGTCATATATGCGGCTGTTCTCCTTTAGAACTTATCGAAGGTGTTAACTCGTATTCGTTGGGTTTTAATTATTAGATCACGCACACATTCGCACATATATTCATACTTCCAGACCCTGGGGAAGATGAGGTATTATCTTGGTCGGAGCAAAATCCCCACCCCCACCGCCGGGATTCGAACCTGTGACCCCCAGGACGGCAGGAAGGTGCTCTACCGACTGAGCTACGGGGCCAGCCAATATATTCATGAAATCGTTTCTGAGAGCAACGAAGGATCTAAAGACTATATTGTTAGGCAACACATTTGATCAAATTGTATATAACATGTATGTTATTTTCATGTTACCTATTACACATTTCATTAAGTAAACGGTTTTAGTAAAAGCACCCTTAGGTTTATTTAGGGTAGTTTCTGTTAATGCTCCGTACTCTTTTTTTGGTCAAGATAAACAAACCTACTTGTGATACTACTATTGATAAGATTTTTAATCAGCTTTTGCATGGAAGTTTTGCTGTGCAGACTCCGGATACAGGTACAAAAACAGGATGGATTTTTGATAAGAACTTCCTTTTCCTCTGAAGTTTGTCCTTCCTGCTATGTTCTTCCTTTTAGAGATGCGTGTAAAGCCAACATTGTTGAAACGGGTCTTTAAAATGTAACTTCTTTTCACATTTGCGTTTTATTTATGCATTACACGAACCCCCTTTTAACAGAAATTATGCACACGTGACTCAACTGGAAAGTATTTTTCTTGGATTATAATTTGTGTCAGCATCTTTCAAATAACCCCATTGGAATTTAACTGCGTCCTAACATTATGATAGTTGTTAGATTGTGTTCAGTGTTCCTTTGAATTGCAACTGTTGAACAATTTAGCAGATTTATTCAAACCATTGTTAATGTGGACCCTATTATGAATTTTAGTGTTTGAGAGACGTCATATATTAGCTGATTAGCTGGAATCCTGCGGCCGCTGTGAGCTCGGTGAGGAAATGTTTCCTATTTGTATCCGACCATTGTGTTTATTGATTTGGTACTGCCCATTCGTGTAGACAAACAGCGTGCTTGTACTTAGCTCTGTTAAAGCCACAGTACGAGAATTTGTGTGTACCGTAAATCAGTATGAAGTGTTCCGGAGTTTTGGTTGTCTGTTGTACCCTTAGTACACACCTATCTTCAGAGAAACGTTTAGGCTTCAGAAAATGGGAAACTGCTATTGTGGTATAATGTAGTATAATTATAATCTTCTGGATGCAATGTATGAACTTTTATTGACGTTGGTCAAGCTTAAGTTTTCATTGTAATGGAGATGCTGTTATCTAAAACAGTAAAATATTCTTCCTGGCCATCTTCATTTTAATACTGAGAAAGGTTGGCATACGATGCAAGGAGGGACAGAGAGAGAGAGAAATAATAGAACAACAAGTATTCAAAAAGTTATTCATTTGATTTTAATCACAAGTTCTTCTATTTAGTTCTTGTTAATAGTGATACAATTTCAGTTAACATTTACACAACTCTTAGGTATAAGAGAACTGGCTAGAGCAATAAACAGACTTTCAAAAACCGAACTCTTGGGTAAGGATTTGATATTCCATATTCTGCATATGAATACGAGAAAAAACAAACAACGAGTTTACTTAATAATTTAAATATTTGAAAATTCAAATGATTAACAAACTATGTATCAGAAATGGTTTAAGCACACACACATCAAGGAAAATTATATACTTTAACAAGATATACTTAAACTTCTTTTTGGTTGTAAGATTTTTGTATATTTCTTACAATTTGTCAGTTATACAGATTAATTCAAAATAAACAGGAATTCACACGCTGTTTGTAGAAAATATAAAACACCATTTTATTTTTTTATGAAAATGTCTTAAATTTATTCGAAATTGTTAGAGGCATGTTTGAGAAAATAAATAATAAGAGACATTTTCCACGAAATTTTAGTTTATGAGTTAGAGTGCATTTTTTATTATTATTGTAATTATTATTATTATTATTATTATTATTATTATTATTATTATTATTATTATTATTATTATTATTATTATTATTATTATTATTATTATTATTATTATTATTATTATTATTTTATGGAATTCAAAACGTGAGGTTCTGGGTATCGCAATACTTTACTTACGCGAAAAGTTGAATAAATACCAAACTTGATAATTTAAATTCAGAACTTTCCAAAGATATGAGTAGAATATGTTCATCAAGTTTCCTGTAGCCCAAGCTTCTCTTTATATGCAGATATTTTGTTTTATATTCGGTTTCACGAAAATCTGGATTAAATACTGCTCGTACATTTCATGTACAAGTCCGAAGATGCTACATTGACATTTTCAGGAAATTCTCCTAACCCTATACTACTGCTTACATGAAACGGGTTTTCTAATTATTTTTTTTTAAAAATAGATGTTCTGGTTTGATTAAATTGCCATATCTTAAAGGTATTTAAATGATAATGCCCTGTGGTCCACTTCATTTGGAAGGATTTTGTATAATCTTGCATAACTGGTAAACAATCTATAGAGGAAAACTGCACAAGTACAATATGATACAATTTAAAATACAATTTATTTCAAATAACATTTTCTTTGTAATCATTTCCAAATATCCGTTTTTATGGTTCGACTTGTCCAATACTTTAATACAACTATTTATGGAAAGGCGTATCTTGAAAAAACGAAATGGATAGAATGATCATTTTCCCCCGAGAAAACGCAAGTGTAATGTTTAAGGTTTTCATTTTTCGGTCCCATTTCTGGGTTCCAAACGTCGGTGCCTAAGGCTGCCTCACACTAACGAAATTTAACTCCCCTTTACGTATACGTACATTATTGGCATTATTTAAAAAAAGAATTGAAGGGGACTGTTCAAGTATTTGGCAAAAATGTTTGATTAATTGTACTTAAGTCGTAGATATTTCTCATTTTAGACTCCATTTCAAGAAATTAAAAAAGAAAAAAAAATGTGGCTCGAAATAATCCGATCTTTGGGGATGTACCTTTTCATGATATTTAAGTAGTTTTGGTATTTACAATTTGTTTAGCTTTTTAGTGATTGTACCTACATGGATTTGACAAAACACTTTAAAAATACCTGAAAACATTCTGACACTGAATATCCCTCTCCTAGGATTTTAGTTCAAGTGATATCTAAATTTCTAGAAACACAAATATATCGGCTTATTTAATAAATAATTGTAATAAATGACATTTACTTCTAGATCTAAGAAGTTAGTTGATTATGAAATGTCATTGCCAGTAAACTCACTCTTCTATTTTCGTGAGTATATTTACTGTGTGAAAGTTGATTTTGGCCGCGAAATCGCTAACTCGCTGCTTTACTTCGTGTTAGCTAACAACATAAGCCAGACATAGCGGACTATTTTAAATAGAATTTTTAAAATGGTTTTCCGCTGGCTTCAGTTCAAGCTCTGCTGCATTTTGTGTGTTTATGTCGGTTACACGTGTTTCCAACATAAGTTCCGCTTTGAAGATGGGTTAGCAAACAGTGAAAAATTTTGCTGTCGTTTTATCGTTGCTTTAGCTTGCATACGGCATTTCTTGACCTTCCAACTAATGCATGTTACTTTGGTTTTCCTTTCACACTAATTTTCTTGACTTAGATCTTCCTTTTATCTCAACTACACTTCTTCCATTACTTGTATCTATTACTTTCCACGTACATAGTAGGTAGAGAAGGTATTATATTTCATTTAAAAGTTCTATATTGAGATTTCACCAGAAACATACTTCTGAGACTCCCTGAACACCGACCCCAAAGCATTTTAGAAAACGGTCCACGAAAGAGATAGAGAACGTGCATGATATGTGTCCCTTTTTTGTAATTTACGTCCTCCAACGTTAAGTCGTATCGGACGGTGAATGAATTGGGTGAAATGATGCTCAAATGAGTTCAGGGTCCATGGAGCATAGTTACCCGACATTCGTCTTGAAGGATAAGGGAAACCCCCGGAAAAAGCTTTATCCAGACCGAGATTCGAACTCGGGACCTCTTGAACGTGAGGTAGACACGCTACCATCTACGCTACCGAGGCGGGCAATATGTGTCTGAACTCATACTCGAAAACGAATAGTCGCTTAACCACCAAACTTGTTATTTAACTTCAACATCTTCCAAGGAATCAACACACACATTTTCAAGAAAATCTTCCCATCCGAAACCAGCCTTTACCTGGAACATTTTCGAAATGTTTTGTTATACGATTTAGATTAAAATGCCGCACGATTACGGTATGTTCATAGCAAATGAAATATTTATCTTGAAGTTTCTGGAAGTAGCCTCTCCAGTCGTCTTCTATTTTCAATGACTTTTGCATAATTGGTAAATTGTAAGGGTTAGATAAAGTATTAATATCCAAAAATGTAAATCGCACATATAATCACACAGTTTATGTCAAATACTTCGTTTTTTTGTTTAAATTTTTCTGTACTTAAACTTTTCTCAGATGAGAAGTCATTCTTTGGAAAGGGGTTTCTTGCAAAGAGAATGACCCCAAAATGTCTTCACTTTTTTATGGGTGACCCACCCTTAAAAGATTTGGCTGTCGACTTAAGCCATTATTTCGTTTTCCTTTGTATCTACGGAGAAATCATTACCATGTATGTTTAGCCCAATTTCATGAAATAGAAGAATAAGATTTTTAATAAACTGTTGTTGAAAATGGGTAGAGAAAGAGAAGCCAATATAACACATGAGTGTCCTTTATTTTCCTAACCTACACCCTCTATAGATTTTTCCTAGCTATTTTTTTTCCAGCTATCCCTGGTTTTGCATTTTGTTTTGTGGTTGTTAATCTCAATGTAGCAGAATCTCAATTGATTATTGCATCTTTTGTTCCCTCAAGTTTTCCTTTGGCTTTTTGCATTACTGTTTTTCCTTTCCAGTTCTCTTAGCTTTGTTTTTCTTTGATTATTTTATAGCAACTTGATTACCTTCTGGTCTTCAACTTGTTTGTATCTTTGCCTTGTCCTATTTATATTATATTCTCCTTCCCACAACATGTACTGCTTTTGTCCCCAAATTTCTTTTGAATTCCTTTACCTCAAGTTTCCTTTGTCCTCTATTCTTCTGTTGTAAATATTCTCCTTTTTTTTTTTTTTTTTTTTATTTATTAACATGTTTAAAATTTTCACTATTTCTCTAAATATTGCCGTGAATTTTGCACGGAATTGTTTACTATTGTTACATTCTGTTTTCTTTTGAATTCATCTTATTCTTTATTTCGCTTTATTCTCAGATAATTTTCTGAAGGTTAGTAGCTTTAGATGTTACTCTAAAAATCCTCAAGACAGTGAATAAATGCATAGTGATGCATATAAGCCAGGTGCCAATAGCTCCTAACACTCATCTCTTCAGCAATTGCGAAAACTCCTGAAGAAACCCGCCCATGAAGTTCGCACTCCACAGCATTAGACTTCCATGTTTGTGCGTAGGCTTCAAATGCTGAGCGATTTTTGTTTGAAATATGTTTTGTTTGTATACACGAGCTTGACTAATGAGGGTGTTACATCATTATGTCTGTCCCTCCTGAGGTCAGTTTGGGGTCAGGTGATTTGGAGCACGGGTGGGGTGTTACCTGAGTGGCTACTATCACGTGACGTGGTATTACGGCGCCTATATGTCTACCAATCTCCCGCGTTCTTTACTTGTAATCAATACCCATAGGGCAATGCACTCCATCGTCGTAAAACAGTGGCGTTCACACAGAAAATAGAAATAGTGTTACACTTATAAATCAACTTGGTAGACTTCGATAGATTCTTGCATATGTGCTCTTGTCCAGTATCCGAGGTGCAAAGTCGGCAGCGAACAATTGCTCCTCACGGTATTGTTATTAGATTAAGCGTAGCCTAAAGAAAATATGCACCTTAATCAGACAGTTTTTAAATTTATAAAGTTACTAATAAAGCAAAAGTTCAAGAATGCTTATACCAATCAGACATGCACTACGCAGCTTTCTAAAGTGCACATTCATGTTTATTTTCAGTATTTTTGAAACAACAGGTGAAGTTAGGTATCACGGAGGTGTCTCCGAATCCGCACGTTGGCCACTGGTGCCCTTTGTGCTTCGAATGTGGCCCATGGAAAGGAATTCACCAGTGAAACATGACCTGGTCATTCTTCTGTTGTCTCGATTGACAGGCATTAATTATTATGTGATCCTTTAAACTAGCACACATCTGCTTGTTTTCCGAACGTGCCTTTACAAACTTATTGGTACACATCACACTTGACATGTCCATTCACAGGCAGTAGAGAGACCTGCCTCAGCCCTTTTTTGATACGCGCATATGAACAATCGAGTTAGAAAGCACAGTTCATAGTACTTTTATTTGACAGTCATATTATTAACTTAGAAATGAATAGCGAGAATCGTAATAAAATCTACTTACTACACCAGTAGAATAAAATTTAAAAAATAAAAATGTCTGTGCTGTAAATAGTCAGTTGCATTGTCAATTAAGATGCGCTAGAGCCATTGTACATTTACAAATTTAATAAATGAAGGCTGTTTGTTTAATTTTTTAGTTACCAAATTTGTGCGACATATTTTAATTGTTACTTCTTTTCTTTCCAGGTAAGCTGCAAAGTGCCTCGCAATGAAAATAATGAAAATGTTCTTTGTAAGTAAATGTTACTAACTTAGATGCTAGTATAATTTAAGTTAAAAGCCATATTTACAAAGCTGTTGTACATCGACGTGCATTTCATTTCAAAATTTACAAGATATAACCATATGGTGTGAAACAAAGGCTACTGTTCTAAATACAAATGATTCGTAAGTATATGTCTTACGAGACCCTAGTCCCTCCTGTTGTTCTTAGTAGTTATCCCACGGACGGAATTTATGCTAGATGTGGCATATATTACCAGAATAAATAGTTCCACTAAATCATAAATTTACAAATGTACTGCTGCGTAACATTGTACAATTTGAGGATTTGGATGAGACTCACATAGTTATGAAGGTTAACTAGGCGTTACAAAATAAAAGTGATAAGAGGACTAAAAAGGTATGTGTTTCACTCGGATGAGTTTTGCTTCTCGCTGTTGAGTAAATTATTCTCATAAAGGCGTCTGTCTAATACTTCATGTTAGTTGAGATAATTTTAATTGAAATAATTACAAAAATTGTTTTATTGCGTATTTCCCTGTAGGTCCAGCAAGAATAAAGAAACACAGTAGGCTTTAAGCGATAGTAAAATCCTTCAAGCCAGGTCGCTATATGATAACTGAAGTTTCATTCTCTTTGCATGGTCAAGAAGGAATGAGAAAGAGAGAAAGAAGGAAGGAGAAGAAGAAAAGGGGGGGGGGACAATAACGACTTTAGTCTGTGAAAAATGTAAAATCTTTAAAATGTAAACAAATTACAAGAAATATCTCGGAAGTGATTAATTCCAGGTGTCATTTTTATTGGTCATAAATTCTATACTTCATTCAGTTCTGCATTTTTTGTGTGTTAAGATTTGTCATCTCTTACGGTTTACCAATTATAAAAAGGGCATGAAAAGGATTGAAGCTATTTTCAGAAAATTTTAAATATGTGGCATTGCCATGGAAATAATTTAAACATTGGTAATTTAATGAAAACCTTTAAAATAATTTGTGAGAACATGAACATTTTCGGAAAACTTCTATGAAAAAAGTAGTTTCGAGTAGGGGATCTTTAAAAAACTCTTTGTATCTCATCCTTGGAAGAAGCTGGTATTTGAGCAAATTTTCATTTTTGGGTTTGATTTACACAACACATACACACAGGCAAAAAATGTGTCTTAAAACCCTATTTCCGGTACCGAAATTTTGGATGTAAACAATACTTCCTCTAGTACGTAGTAGAGAAATTAAAAAAAGATAAGGCCAGTGGTAAGCAGATATTGTTAGAGTAAAATGTACGCACTTCTAATGGTAGGTAGAAGAATTATATTTCGTTCGCAAATTCGATTTCGGGAATGGTTTTGAGATACCCTGATCCCCTGAAAGAGCATTTAAAAAGATTTGTGTGTGTGTGTGTGTGTGTGAGAGAGAGAGAGAGAGAGAGAGAGAGAGAGAGAGAGAGAGAGAGAGAGAGAGAGAGAGAGAGAGAGAGAAGTATACTAAAAGGGAACTGAGATAATTACCAAACTAGTATACGTTCAACATGAACGCGACATGAAAATATTAAACAAAATTCCTTAGGCCCAAGCTATTTCTAAATTGGATATTATTCGTTATTTTGTATTTACTCAAAAATGGCGCTTAAACGATTTGGATTAAATTATCACATTAACTAAGTTCATTCCTTTGTTACTGTGCCATAGAGAGAATATGGAATGTCAAAACCGGCATATAGTGATGTCTTTTAAAAGTGTCTGACGCTTCAGCCTCCTTTATCCCCTTGAAATTAAAATGAAATGTGTGATAATACCATTTCTGCAACGTTTGCTTGGATTAACATGGAACATATATAAAAAATAAGCTTTTCTAAAATTAATTTGTGAAGAGATATAAATTAGGGTGATTTTGGTCAGATAAATCGTGTAAAGTAATATGGAATTTCTTAGGTGTGCTAAAAGTTGGCTAAGCTTAACCCAAGTTGCGGTAATTTCCTCAGAAAGAAATCGTGAACGACGAAATAAATAGTACGCTGAAGATTCTCCAGATTAGTTTTTTTCTACCCTGAAACTTTTTTTTTTTTTTAATAGAAGGCTTTTCCTCTAAGGAAACGTACACAGGACACTCATACTCGGTAAAGACATTTGTTTGCGATGGCTGAAAATAATGAACTCTTACACTTAATAGTTTGGGAAACATGGAACGTTGGCCTTTGGTTGTTAGTTCCTTCTTGTTTTCATCTCCGCGGTGGGTGAGTTCGTGCAACAACTTGGCCCCAATATACAGGCAGTTGTAAATGTCGCGTTGACCGGCGCGGAAGGTAAGGTGTTTATATGGCTGAGAGTAAGGTAAAGGGCATTCGGCGAGCGTGCTAGTGCAAACTCAGGTGTGGAAGTGAAATATTCGTATCAGTGCGGTGTTGCAGCGATACTGACCTTT
This sequence comes from Mantis religiosa, assembly GCA_030765055.1. Taxonomy (NCBI): domain Eukaryota; kingdom Metazoa; phylum Arthropoda; class Insecta; order Mantodea; family Mantidae; genus Mantis; species Mantis religiosa. Next base: position 122,308,211 of record CM060951.1, on the reverse strand, counting down.
CAGGTATGTGGACGCCGACCCAAAGGTTTCAACTTTTAGCGCATGCAATTCAAAACTTCAGAAAACCAACATGTTGGAATGTAGCACCAAAATAAGCATTTTATATCTGCAGAAGCATTTTTACCACTCTACATACGTCATTGTTACATCCGTCATGTTAGTCATGGATGTCAAAACGTTGTGGAGTGTCACCTGTACAAAAACACGCTCAAAACAAACATACAGTATTAAGGCCTGTTTCATTTGATGTTGTCCAATATCCCTTTTCTGTCACATGGCCATATGACTGATCACCTTTCATTGGCTGTTGTACTACGATAAAAACTAGTTCCTTATTTAACATATTTAATTTATCTTAAAATATTCGAAGATAATTGTCATGTTGGCATTATAATAACCTATGAATTAAATATGTTAAATAACAGAGTTAATGCATCTAGAATACATATGCGTAAATTCTTATCAGCAAATAGATGGTACGATCTTTCCTTTTAAATCTTCCTTTCAGGACAACGAAAGCATGATAGAGTGTGTGTATGTGTGTATAATATTCATTCATCATTACCTATTCTTGCATTACAGATGGTTTGATTGACATAATTAGCGTAAAATAGTTTGATACTGGTTATAAACATTCAATTTTTGTTGATTCAGAGAAATTACAAAAGCCTTCTGTTCATTCCCAGTGTAATACGTATGCATTTCATTCAGAGCTTTGTGAATATGTTACAAATATTGTTTCATAACAAAATAGCAGATAATTTTAAGCATCACGGTTAAATTTTAAAACCGAAAACTGCACATGTAAATCGAAAATTACATAAAAATAAATTAATGTTTGTTTTGGGCTTAGAGCAGGGAAAAATGCAGAATTACGCATCAAGCATTATAGAAATGTACCAAAATTATTGTATTATAGCTCTCTACCTTTATCGTCTGTGTTTATATTTCTGAACTTACTTTTCACATGTACATGTACATGTTAAAAATTTTTACCGGAAGGGGAATAGGAAGTCCAAAAACGTCACTTATTGTGATATGTACTTCGAAATTCTATGTTCTACAAGACTAAAAACATTAACGAATGTGACGAGCACTTCAAAAAGTACCTGCAGAGTATTTAATTCAAAAGTGAATAGATATATCGAGTGCATTAATGTCCAGAAATAATGTTTTATATACATTTTCTATTTTAAAGAGATCTGCGTTTTTATATAGTAGACAGTTGTGTATGTTTTCCAAGTTATATAAAATTATTCAAAAATGTTTCTAAATGAAGAAGACTTGACAGGCTATTTGGAGAGAATTCAGTATTTATGTTTTATTTTCCATTAAATATTCTTAAAATGTGAGTACCAGTTTAATCAAAATCGTTCATTTTTACTTTTGAGAAAATAAAAACTTACAGAACTCAGTTTGAAGTATGGTTCTTCTTGAACGTTTTCGTATTGCATGTTGGAAGACGATGATTAGAAATGCGAAGTTTGGTATCTATCCATTTTTTTTTTCTTTTGAGTTATGCTATTTTTTCTCTCGTCCCTCTTTCATGTTTCCACCCCTACCCCAGACACACAAGCTTTTCTAATTTATTTTATTCTGAAAACCTCAAAACATCCAGTGATACCTCAATATATAGGTGGATTGCATTACTTTCCTACATATAAGTAGATAAGAGGAAGAATGACTTAAAATTGGGTGTATTACAATTACATGATTTTCTCTGCTTATTCAACAAACTTTTAGCAAAGCTTATTCTCCTATCTACTTTGTGTTAATCGAGATAAAAGTTTAACATATTTTTAGATATTTTCTTGTAGGTACAATGATAACAGGCTTACGCGATTATTAAGTCTTTTAACAATAGTTCGCATGTGATAGTTTTGATCCGTTCTCTTTGAATGACCAGACGAAAAACATATTTGAAAATTCAGACCAATAACAAGGAATAATTAGGAAAGGGATAACTCCACAAAAAATGTATTTGACGTAAACTTTGTGATTTAATAAGCTCTAAACTTCGTTGCAGTAATCGTTTGTCAATTTCTGAAGGTTTACCAGTTATGCAAAAATAATCCATGAAGAGCACATCTGAAGCTACTCCAGAAAAGACAACATATTCATTTCTTTTGTTATGAAAATATCCTACAAATATGGCGTTTAACCAAAATAGTTCGAGCTCTTTATTGAGAAAGGTAAAACTTTCGAAAAATGTTCCATATTAAGTGTAGTTTGGGGAGAGGAGATCTTCTTGAAAATCTTTGTGTCGCATCCTTGGAAAATGCTGAACCGAATACCAAGTTTGGTGTTTAACCTACTTTTTGCTTTAAGTTACATGTTCACACATACACACACACACACACACACACACACACACACACACACACACACACACACACACACACACACACACACACACACACACAGAGAGAGAGAGAGAGAGAGAGAGAGAGAGAGAGAGGGGGGGGGAGAGAGACATTTTCTAAAAATGTCTTTTTTGGAGGGTTCAAGGAGTTTCAAAACACAATTTCCGTGAAATTCCTACCTTGCCTATTGTAAATACGTAGTAGAGAAGTAAAAAGAGGAAAGTGTATTTGCCGAGTTTTACGGAGCCCTTTTACGACTTATGGCAAAGGAGGCACTTTAATAACTTCATGTGCAAATACATAGTTACAATTTCCTCACAAGACTTTACAAACCATTAAATTCTATCGTAATCTATTGTAGCTTAAGATTACAGATTGAATTAATCACGCTAAAGTGTGTACGGCAGCTATAATAAATCAAAGCTCTTTGGCTATCGATCATATTGGTCCTTCTTCGCTGGGCTGCAAAAAAAAATGCACAGCATCTGGACATAAAATGTTATCACACCACCAGTGACCTCTTGTTACCAACAGTAAATGGGCGCGAACATACAATAATGGACGTAAAGTTAACCCTCTTGCTCTAATTATAATTACTATTTTTTTTTTCCGTTCTATGAATGCAGAATTTGTGTTTCCCATCAGTGTGACAATTTTTGTGTATTAGTTCACATACTGAAACACAAATGGACTAGATAACTATGTGTAGTCCAGGGAGTGATATTTGTTTGATGCGTCTTTATTATGATACCAGGAAGGTTTTCAGCATGTGAGGCAAAAAAGCAATATACTGTCAAATCTTCAATACAATCCCCATTTACTCTACAGGTCATTTTGGCACCTTTATTGCACTGAGTATTTTATGCAAAATAGCTCTGCTAGAAAGAGGGAAAGTTTTGTTATAACAAAACTATAGTGTAGGTTTATAAACAGTATCTAGAACAGCGCTTCCTTCACCCCGTTAAGGTTTAGATGAAGTACAAAATTGCATGCAATAAATTTGTTGTGTTAACTGCTTTCCTGGCTAGCGAGGGCTTTTCCCGTGTGTTATACTTTTCAACATGCTTGTATTTTTGAGACCCCATTACTAAGAGCAATAAACCACACTCCATTGGATAGTGAAAATTTACCCTTGAGGTTTCCTATATATTTTTTGCAGGCATTGATATCACAATAATTGACTGATCACATGAAAAACTTTATAAAGAAATGATAGAGAGTTGGGTAAATAATTCCAATAAATAATTTCCATGTGTTAAAAAGCAACGCATAGCACACGCTGCAGTATTGTTAGTAAATAAGAAGAGAGTAGCCAAGTCCCATGTTGAGTAAAAGGAATTTATAAGTCAGAGTAGCTAAGGCAGTTTAGCGTGCCGGATAAATTAATCAGATATCCATCAGCTCCTGGTTCTTCTTATTAGAAATCAGTACGCTAAGAAATCCCATAGTTGCCTGTAAATATGCAAATTGGGAAAGAAAGTTAAATCCTTTGTATTTAAGCAAATGGCAGTAAAAGGTCGTGTTTCAGATGTGACGAAGAATCTTAAGATTTGACAACGGATAAGATAGGAACTTTGATGGGCTAGTAATGAATAAGGGGCGGATTTCTATTACTAAAAATGACAAATATGCAAACATTAATGATCTAAAGAACACCTTAAGTATGACCTAAAATGACATAATAACTTAATGAATTTATTAATTATATTATATTAGTTGACAATTTTTAAGTTATAATATAAAGTTAGTAAAGTTATTAAATTAAGTCCCTATATATATATATATATATATATAATTGCCGTGATAGCTTATAAATGAGCTTAGTTCTGTCAGCTACTTGTTTCCTTTTTTTCTTTGAGAATGTTCTGAGTCCTATGTAATCGTGGTTCAGCGCACGAGAAACACGCAGGTACTGAATCTATCATCCGGCCGGCCTGCAGTAACCAAGTCTTCCGTATAATTCAGAGATGTAAAGTCGTTATCAAGCGTTTTTCTAGTTTAAAACACAAAATGCTCTGGGATCCTAATGAAAGGTTGCTGTTCTGCCAGATCGAGGCCAGCTACGCGACTGTTGCTTCCTGTATCTTAAGGGGGATGGCAAGTGCGCAGTTTGCCCTTTCATATCTAATTAGCTCCTCCTCCTCCTCCTCCTCCTCCTCCTCCTCCTCCTCCTCCTCCTCCTCCTCCTCTTGCCCCTCCACCACCGCCTCTTCCTCCTACTGCTACTTTTACTACTACTACTACTACTACTACTACTACTACTACTACTACTACTACTACTACTGCTACTACTACTACTACTACTACTACTACTACTACTACTACTACTACTATTACTACTACTACTACTACTACTACTACTACTTTAAGTAATACCTAAAAGACAGCACTCCGCCATGAACGCCCTAAAAGCTCAATTGTATGACATGTTTGAAGGATTAAACAACACAATACTAGTAAGGATCATTCAACTTATATTCTGTAGACTCCGTCAATGCTAATATTCCATAACTGTGCCTGTTTCTCCTGTGAAGTTGAAAAAAATAGGCACTATACAACATATGCGTGCATACTATAAGCCAATCTACACACGCACACACACGCACGCACTTTTTCAAATGCCTGGAGAAAAATATTCGTTGTGCTCTCCGAAAATATTGGAGGGCAAGTTATTATTTTCAATAAATAAGTAATCTCCTGACCGGGGCCTAGAGAATAGTCCCGACCTGGTCCATAAGTCTCGTAGAAGGCGACTAAAATGGATATCCAGTGCTTGGGGGTATAGCTGAGCTACCCTGACTCTGGAGACATAAACAGCCGTCCTGGTCCTCCATGTTGGATGTTGGACGCTAGGTTAACAACCTAGTCCCGTAAAAAATTATTGTTAAAGAAACCTCAAGAATGCTTCGGATTAGAAGGATAAATCGCAACCGACCCAACGCATTGGAGTCCGAATATGGAGACTGAAGGCGGAAGATAGAGTTGGAGGCAAAAAATGAGGGAGGCTGAGGTCTAAAGTGGCTTTGAAAGTCATGAGTAGTAATAAATAAGTAACTACAATTTGTCATTTTGTGTTCAATGAGAGATGGAAATATTGTCATTTCTTGTAGGTAAGTAGAAACTGCAATTGCTTGAAGCAAGTTAAGTTCTGGTAGGGCTGTAACGTCATGTGTTTCACACTGTCAGTAAACTGGGAAAACTGAGGATATGATTTTGATATTTTATTTTGTTATATTGAGTGTAGCATACAAACTGATCCGTACGTTTTTTTAATTCTTGTAGTGTCATTGTTAAAATTATTGAAACGCACTGTCCTTTCTCATGCTTGCATGCAGAACTAATCTGCTTCCTGCGAAACTTGAAGGCTGTTTGAACCGCAGCAACAGTATTTCTTGTACAACTCCCTTAGTTGCTTGCTTGCTATGATCATCGCAATAGGATTAAAGATAGGATTTAATATGCACATGATAAAGGTTACCGAGAAAATCACTGAAAGCACCGATTCATCGATATCAAGCAATTGCAGCTTGTAGAGACAACCACATACAGAAAATGGCAAGTATGTGACAGCAAACACTACAGCCAAGGCAAAGAGAATTCTTGCACTTCTTCTGCGACGATCACGATGTGTAACTGATGCAGCACATTCTTCCACAGGTAGTTGACGGGCACTTTGATTCACCCTGCGAGAAGCTGCTAGGTAAGACAGAGCTGTTATAACAGAAGGTATCACTCCATACGTGAGTACTCGATAAGCACAATGTCCAGTAAGCCAATAATCTTCACAATATTGAACATCAAAGTTGAGGGATATTAATAGCACTTCAGTTCCTGCTAGTACTGCTCCAAGTATCCATATGCCAGCTAATATTAACAGACAGCGACGGTAATCCTTGCGATCCTCAGGAAGCCTGTTTGTGAACGTGATCAGACCGAGGTATCTTTGAATGCTTAATGCAGCAACTGAACTTATACTAAATGCCATTGCAAAACTACGGCAAAACGTGAAAAAATAACAGTTTCTTTTATTAAAAATAAATGCTTCGATGGATGGAGTAAAAAGAAGACTCAGCAGATATACAAGATCGCTGAAACAGAGGTTTATCAGCATCACGTTTTCCGGGGTACGGATCTCTGGATGTTTGACAAACACTACTAGAAACATGGCGTTCAAAACTACTCCAGTCAGGGTTAACACGATGTGTGAAGCATACGTAATGAAAAAGAGAACAAAATGATTGACTCCCATCTTGCAGATTTACAATATATTATATTCCATTCGGCGTCTTCTCAAGACTTGTCTTTCCCGCTCCCACTGAAACAGAAAATTATTATTAAGATGGTCACATATCAAACAAAGAATTCAAATGTCACACCATTATTGAATAATGGTCATTGAAATTCAGATATCAGATATAAACTAAATATAGAAAATATAACTGAAAAAAATCAACACCGTCAAAAAAGCTGAATGGAACATCTGGAAAGAATGGATGTATCCCGTATACCAAAAAGAACTCTCAACTACAATCCAAGAGAGAGAGAAGAAATGTTGGTCTTCCTAGGTAACATTGGATCCAGCAATTCTAGAGGGCACGGGACGGGTCATCATCATCATCATCATCATCATCATCATCATCATCATCATCATCATCGCCGTCGTCGTCATCGTCGTCGTGGGTAAAATGTTATACACCTATTAACATTTTTACCTAGTGACCGCTAGGCGTAACTCTGCCAGCCCTAAACTATCGCAGAAAACCTTCTCGACTGCACACCTCACGCTTATATTACTTGCTGACTTAAATTCTGTAACGTGCAGTTTTCCCGTTTAGTGTAGGTTTTAAACGGTTAACATTGAAGAGTTTTCCTTTTTTTTTTTCAGTTTATGAACTATCCGCAAAAAAAAGTTTTCTAGGAAAGGACTGGAAGTACCTATCACTTTTATATAATTTAAATAATTGTAGTTCTCTATGAAAGATTTGGTAAAGACTTTGCCTTCGTGGTTTCACAGGGATGAACTAAAAGGACTGTAAATTCAATCAAGTTAAGTCTGCAGGAATGCACTAACACATCACCTTTCAAGAACACCAATTAAGACATTTGCAGCATATATACATATTGCCTTATAAGTAAAGTAGCTTTTTTTTTTAAGAAAAACAATTTGAAAGTGTTCTGACAAGCAATTAACTAAGTTTCAAAGTATAGACCATTAGATTTTATGGTCGTGAGCCATCGTTCAGCGAGCTTTATTATCTCACGATGGTGCCAGTCTCTGGTTTTTGATGCGAAGAATTCGGTGATACCATCTTGCACTGCTTTAAGTTGTCAAAATGTCTTCCTCGTAGAAAATGGGCCATGGATCGAAAGGGATGATAATCTGGTGGTGCGAGATCAGGACTGTCTGCTGGGTATGGTAGAAGATCGATTCCTTCCAATTCCTGAATTTTTTCCATGGTTGTTCGTGCAGTATCGGGTTTTGCATTGTCCTATTGCAATAGAACATTATTTCGGTTAACTAATGCTGGGTATCCCGTCTCAAAATTTCACGAACTTGTTCCATTTGTTGAGAATAAAGATACGTATCAATCGCCCGCCCGTTTGGAACAAACTTCCAGTGAATCACACCTTCAAAAGTTCACCAGACACATAACATTACTTTGGGACCGAACTGATTTTTTTTAATGATTACTTTGGCAGATTTGCGGTGATCAAGCATCAGGGTTTTGGTAATATAACCATTTTTATCACAAATGACAATTCTCCTGATAAATCTATCATCCATGGTATCACGGATAAGCTGACGAAAGATATCCACTCTACGTTCAGCCTGTTGAGATGTCAGTTCATGAGGTACATCTCTACAGCTTCTGTATAATTTTTCAAGTGTCTTAATGTGGCGAAGTATGGTATCTTTTGATGCACTAAGTTCTGAAAGCCTACGGGTACTTTTTAGGAATTTTCTTGCAAAAACTTGGTGTGTATCCTCAATATTCCATAGTTTAGATCTTCCAGAACTTGGCAAATCTTTAGTGTTTCGTCTCCATTGCTGAAACGTTGGAACCATCATTGTGCCACATGCTTACTAACGTCTTTCTCCACCCACTTCACACATTCTTCGAGCTGCGGCAGTGGTTTTATAATCATGTTTCCAGTAGTGTTTTAAAAGGACTAGTGTTCAAGCTTTATCTCCATTTTGTGATTCTTTATTAATAACTGAAGACTGATACATGCTCATTATGTGCGCAGCACTAGCCATGGGATTCTGTAAATAGGATTTCCCGAACCAAAGAAACCCAATAAATTTTCCAAAACACCAAAATCAAAAAACCGACATTACTTATGAGAAGACCTAATAACAGCTGATATTAGTACCCATGCACCATGTAAACTAGTCGTCCAATTGGAAACCTCGTAGTCCAAACTTGTACAAATATAAGCTGTAGTAAAAACCAATTGCATCTTGGGAACTAATCGTTTTTCGGATATACTCGTTGAAATAAACGCATTTATACTTAACAAGAAGAGCATTGCTTTCTTCTCAGGTGAATTCTTGGTTATATGTGGCCATTTAATACTCTTTACATGGAAAAAGTTCTCATTATTTTTTATTTTATCAGAGATAACTATAGCAATGATGATTAAATGTCATCATACATTTAATGCATTTGTATCACTAATAAAATGTATATCTTGAATTTTCTACGAATGGCTAGTTAATTATTCCCCATATTTGTGCAACCTGTGAAAATTAATGTAAACCAAAAACTAGCTAGAGGCAAAGTTTAATTTCGTAAATTAAATTGTTTATGTACTTATTTTTCTAAGATACTCATTGCTGTATGTTTTAAGATTTCTAGTATATTTTCATACATTTTTTAAAATGTTAAGCCAGAATTCTTTTGTTTCTTGCATTGACATTCAAAGTCATGAAACTTATAAGGAAGTATATATAAAGGCGATGGCTTTAGTCCGTTAGTCTTTTGTATGTACGTGGAAAACCATAAGATAGTGCGTGTAAGTGTTGTGTAAGTCATAAATAAAATCATCCTTCCAAGTGAGTAACTGATCGTCAGCATAAGATAGTTGCTATTGTGATCGTTATTTTCTTCTGCATACAATACGTCCTTAGATGAATCTTTGCTCAATGTACAAGTGAGTATTCCTTATATGCCATCTCTACTAAAAAGTAAAACAAGCAGTAGTATAGGCATGTGTAAATATAATTCTGTAAACATTCTCAATTAATTTTTTGGATTATCTTAAAAATGAGTATTAATAATATTGGTTAAATCCTATATGTTTAGATGTTTATATTGAAATAAAATATAAATCTTGAATTCTCTGGGAGTAGTATGAGAAGCCTTCTTCATACACTCATTGTGAATGAATGATGTATGATTTTATTTAACTAGTAAACCAAAATAAATAGACTAAAGTGTAAGTACTACACAAAAATATAAATATCCTTAAAACTCATAATTACATATATAACTGCTTCAATCAGTTCCGAGATATTTTGTTATTGCTTTGAATTTTTCAATACTTTTGTTAAGTTTTTAAATATGTGACTATCGTTTAGCTTTCCTTTATTCCCTTTGCACCCATTACATAAGTAATGAACCACATCTGTAAACATTAGTTAGTTACTAACACTCCCCACATGGCAACCTTGGCCTTCGGTGTAACCTCACCCCACCAAGTGATGACCGGACCCATTTCTCAGGTGGAGGCACCCAGAGAGCGGTGTCCATTACCTCCGATGATAGGGTGATAGTGAAGATGGCGGTGAGGTGAGAGGACCTACAGTTTTTACCGTGGACTCCGAACCACGTTGGGCATAGGGGATACTTCACGTGTGCTAGACAGAGGTGAAGGCGTGGATAGGGCCGACTTAAAATCGCCAACCCCAGAGCCGGGAATCGAACTCGGGACCCTTAGAACGGGAGCCGCGAACGAAACCACCGCGCTACCCCGGCGCCCTCATCTGTAAACATTTATCTCGATTGTTATGAAGTAAATGGTAAAATACACTTTCGTAAGGTTTGATTGTAGCAGATGTGTAAAACTAAACTATAGATAGTAGAGAAAACCATGTGAATGTAACACCTCAAATTATTATTACAAAAAGTAGCGGCTAAAAATAGTGTAAGCTCCTACCTGAGATTAGGAAAGAAGTTAGTTCTCTTTCCTCAGTGGAACGCAGAATGGTCATGCAAAGCGTAAACGCCAACGGACATGTCACTTCCCGGAAGAAGAAATCAATATCAGTGTGCGTCGAAAAGTTTACTTATCAAGTATCGAAGCTGCTAATTGTTGCCTATTTGAGAAATGAACTCTTTGGCTTGATCAACTTCCTGCTGTTAGTCTTCTAAGGTTCACAGTTTTAGCTTTCGTAAGCTCAGAAATTAAGCCGCTCTCAGTTTTCAAATATTTAGCACATTTGAAATCTGTTTATATCTAAAGGATAATTAAACTCAAATCATCCTTAGTTATAAGTACTTAGCTTTAATTTTAGTTTTCCCAAATCTTTGTTTTTCATAATTCAGTTTTGTTTCCTCGGCAAGCCATAAGATACGCTTATGAAACGTTACTACCTATTTTTCGATTCTGTAACTATAAGTTGCATCAACATCCATAGCCGGCGATTTCCGTTACTTTGCATATTGAAGGACTTAAAGGTGTAATTAGAATTAAAATATTTGATATTGTCGCGAATACATTGTTGCGACTGGCGGCCGGCGCACACAAAGGGACAGATAGTGCGGCGCAGAGATATAAAAGCTTGCCGAAACAGATAAAGATAGATAAATGGAGGGTTCGTCTTTCCAGTGCCTCTTGATTGCTAGAGAACATTCCACAAATTTCTAGAAATATGAATAGAGGTATATGAAGAAGCCGCGACTCGCCAGCAGAGGGAGTCGTAATTGGACTCGTGTGCGTGCAGCGATGTTTTGAAAGTGAACTCTTTTGTTTGTGGTCGACGACCTTGAAGGTTGTATTTTTGTATGTTATGTAATTCTGCTTCTGTAAGGGTTTACCAAAACGTGTTTCTACGGAAACAAAGTACAATTTTTAATTTCTGCAACCTGGACTTTTACTTCTATGAACCCACAAAGTCGCAATATAAATAAAAGAAAAAGAAGTAAGCTTTGAAAACGTATTTGATCCGGAGTGAATTTTTTAGAAAATTCATTCCTATAGTTGCATTAAATTCGTTACTATTTTAAAAGGCAAAACCCCGTCATAGGTCTTATCAGTGTATCCGATTCCAATTTTTCATATTGTTACATGTTTTCTCATATTGAGCTTGTTTGGACAGTAGGTAATCTTATACTTATTGTGACTGCTAGGGTTACGTAGAATCGAAATTTGCAGAAATTTAGAACACTCTTTATTGCAGTAAAAACACGTGAAATTGACAATCAGCTGTCTTCAAGGTCGACTCAGTGCTCCGCCGCACGTAAACAAATGAAAGAAATCACTGCGGTACACCTCAAACGTCCACTGTCGCACAACTATGCTGACCATTACACAACTAGCATCTGTTCTGCACAACACACATCTCCAGCTTCTAACACTTGCCGGTATTTATACCTCCAATCATTATTTCTAGAATGCCGTAGACCTTCCGAGAACATTCGCGGCGGCAAGAGAAATACTGAAATTTCCGGAGCCTCTCTTGTCTCTTTCTTTCTCTTGGCAAGTGTCTAGCTCTCCTGCCCAAGCGCCCGGCTCCCGCTTGTCGTAGTTGCACAATAATGCCATCGGTGACATTATATACTCCTGAGAAATTTAGTCATTTACAGTATTTGAAAACGCTATATCTTTCGATAATCATATTTTTTAAGTCCATTTGTCCTAAAATGGCTGATTTCCCTAGTGTTCAGTAACTTTAAAAATCTCAACAGGTTGTAATAACCTTTGTGTGGCCATTCCTACGTTCATGGTCTAGGACCGTCCAGATTTATATTCTTCTAACATTTAAACGGAAGAATTTATAAGGGACGAGAAAAGTGGCTTTACTGAAGTTAGAATACTGTTTATATTGATATAAATATTTTTTTTATTTATCTCAAACTAAATGTAAATGTCGGCAATAATAAAGTAGTGAAACTCCTATCTTTAAAATGCAAGCATTTAATTGAATTTTTGTAAAACGGACATTACAATCGCCATTTCCTACTAATGCATTACCTTTCATTACTTCAGTAGAAAAGTATGACTTGTGGATACTATCCAATATTCGTTAGAGAGAGGGGGGGGGGAAGAACATTTGATTTATAGAATGTTTTATTTACCTTCTACGCAAACAAGTGTCTTTGTACAGATTATCCGAGTGCAGAAAATTGGCATGCACCGAATATCATAGTTAACCAACCGTCCCGTGCTTCCCAAAATAGACTATATATTTTTTAGGTATATAGAGAAAAAATTCATTCAAGCTTCTTCCAGTGAGTGATATACTCGTACTTAGTAACGTCAAAGTTGTCACTGCTTCACCTCTTAAAATTCAAAATGTTTGTCTAACACATCTTTTACTTTGAATGCACGTTGTCTGCAACTGTCATTTTTGCAAGTGATTTCTTTACCCAGATGTACTATTTACATTGTAGAATGCATTATTGTTGCTAATATAACTTGTGTATATGAACCACATAGATCTTGTATAGTCCTGCGATTGGCGTAGCGGGCTAAGGCAGCATGCCTTGGTCCTTGGCTACGGAAAGCGGCCCGGGTTCGAGCCCACCGGATTTTAGGTCCCAGGTGTAGGACCGGTGCGCACTCAGCATCGTTAGGAAAGTGAGGAGCTTACAATAGGTAAAGCGGCCCTGGTCACGAAAACCAACGTTCCGGCTGGGGCATGCCGAGATGCTAACTACATCTCCTCCCCGTAACGGTTGGATGATCGCCCACCTCTGCCTTGCGTAAGTGGGCGTGAAGCCGGCAGTCGGGTTGGTATAGTGGCCGCAAACACCAACCGGGGTCAGAGGTGAAGAATGTTAGGCACGTGTTTACAGCTGAGAATACCCAGGGTTGCCGTTGTTTAAAATAACGTTTTGAGGCAAACTATAAATAAATAAAGCAGAATTCACTGTAAGAAATCGTCATTAATCTTTTCAAATAAATTTTAAATGCTTAATGTTTCCTATAATAATACTAATGTTACAACTCTTTATAACAACTGAAAAGAGATATATTACCTATGCTGTTATGGTATTAGTACTTCTATTACGTACAAGAACTAAATGCGTATTATTAGCATAATATCTAAGGAAAGTTTAGTAAAACATCATTACAATTTTAAAGGGGTTAAATCGCATCAGTGTGCATGAATTTGCGAGGGATATTTACTTGCGAATTAAAGAAGCACTTGGAATATTCTGGTAGTTAATAATAATTTATAAGCAAAGATTGCACGTTAGAGCTTTGTTTATTGCAATCGTGAACCGATTTATCCTAAAACATGTTCCTTTATTCTATGGCAGCTACAGGTGGTGAATTTCTGTTAATTTAACAAAGCAATAAATACTTCAAAAGTATATAAACACCAAGGAATTAAAGAAAATCTACTAAGGAAACTCTTTACTCTTTTTAAATTTTCGAAGCTTTTTACAAGGATGTCTGCTAATTTTACAAGTTTGATTAAAGTTAAGCAGTGTATTTTTTCTTTGGGGGCGCCTTCTGCTAAACACAATTTAAATAATCACGTACATTCCGCATAATAATTAAACATGTCATAAACGCTTTAGAACTCCAGAAAGTTTAGAAATACTGTTAGGTATATATTACAATATGAATGTAAATCCATGTCAGCATATCCATGTTATAATAATAATAATAATAATAATAATAATAATAATAATAATAATAATAATAATAATAATAATAATAATAATAATAATAATAATAATAATAATAATAATAATAATAATAATAATAATAATAATAATAATAATAATAATAATAATAATAATAATAATAATAATAATAATAATAATAATAATAATAATAATAATAATAATAATAATAGGTTCGATACCCACGGTCTCCACATCTTAATTAAATTACGCAAGTGCTAAACGCTAATAACTATTAAACACTAATAAATTTATAAAACTCTACTAAGTAAAACACTATGTAACTTGTATAAATATAAGCTTAATTAACACACATAGGAAGCACGTTTGCACAGTCTAAGCTAATTTCTGAGGACACAAGGAACATATTGCAACAGCGCTGTAACTTGGTGAACGAATTAAGAAGGATCACTCATATGTTTAAGGGTGGAAAACCCTTATAATTGCTTACATGTGAGGAGGCGTGGTCAGAAGGGAAAGCTTTGACTTTGACTGGGATTCAATGGACGAGGCTACTATAAGCCTTGGCCCTCTTAGGGCTGTCGCCAGTGGTTAACTTAACTTTAGATCTTTTATAAGATATTATCTATAGAAAAAAGGGTCATGACCCAAACCCTTTTAAATTTCTGTTTCTGACTTCCTAGCATCCTTGTGGTGATTGTAAAATTGTAAAATTTCGGCAATGTGTGCACTAGAGACTCAATCAAGCTCAACTCAAGCGGAGACAATCCAAAATTCAGTCTGTGCCTATGTTGAAACATCGTTAGTTATGATAAAAATGCTTGTTACAGGTAACATTACACAAACTGATGTGCTTTTATAAAAGTATAGCAATTTGGTGTTTGTTATGGCACGACGTAATATCATTTTAGTAACTTATTGTGTATCAGATGCAGTACTGACTTATTGCTGCATTCTGTATTCCATCAGCATATTGGTGGTATTGATTCCATAAGTACATAAAGATCTCTGACTTTTAAGGTTATCTCTGCCTGATAAGGTTTCTTAAATACAAAATGTAAAGAAAAATGTTTGAAGAGAAGAATGTAGGTGTGTCCTCAAGTGATGATGTTGAAGAATATATGTTGCTGCTTATAAGGGCTAGCAGAATTATGTAATGTAAGTAAACAAGTTTGCAGCTATCTCTGGTTATGACTACATAAAGATCTTTGTACCTCTGTCTTTGGAAAGGTGCCAAATAATAATGATAATAATATAATAATTAAATTATAAATAATGTGTAAAACGGTTTGGGTCCTCCAACCTGGCGTGAGCCCACGCGTATTAAAAAATACGACGAACATGGTCGATCATCCAGCCGGAGCGTTGGCGTTCATGCCAGGATCGCTGTCGGTTGGAGCTCTTCAGTTTCTTCACCATGCCGACGGGTATGGGTCCCATATCCGGGACTTAAAATCCGCATACCCATGGATAGAATCGAGCCCCTGCTCATTCCAGGCTGTGGCTCACTGCAGCTCGGCGCAGAACGCTAATATTAACTGGTAAAATTTAAGTTCTTGTTTTATTTTGTCTGTAAACTTGTACTGCAGACGACATTTCCCCAGAAATTATGTTTTAAACAAATATCTTTCTGCCGTTTAACTGGACGAAGGCAGGGGTGATAAAAGCAGAGCCCGAAAGTTTGAAACCCTTTTTACATTTTAGCCCACAAAATTGTTCCTTATGGATAAATTTTGCAAAAGTTTTGCATTACAAAAATATTAATCTTTGATTGTAAAATAGGGTATCAGTTGTTAAAATCTTTAAATTTTTTACAATTTTGTCGTGTAGAATCTTTTAATATAATTGGATTTTCTTGTTTTGAAAGTTATTTTCTTGAAAACTGATTTTAATAATGTGGGATAAATTTGTGTTAAAATGCTCGATAAAATGTATAAATTTGCAGAATTTATCAATTTTGGTAACGAGTACGCTTAAATATGCAGGAGAGCGCAATTAAAAGCTTTACATGAAATAATGGATTAGCTATTTATTGTATATTCTTGAACATTTTTTTGCGCTTATATTATCTTGCTTTCCTTGGAATTAGCAATTGACACTATAGTTTTCTTTATCTATAAAGTTTTGAAACAGTAATTTTCGGATAGTGGGCGTTTTTAAGGAAATAAATGGAAAAAAGAAAACATAATGGACAAAAGAAGTAAACTCTTTCCGGAAATAAGAGGAAAAAATTGGAAAGTGTTTCAGATCATTAGGTTCATTTGTGTTCTCTTGTTACCACGAGGACCATTTGAGAACTTTCTATTAAAAAAGAAGAAAAAGGAAAGACGATGCAGATATAAAATGTAGGTACTCTCGTAAATGATTCAGCGCTTAGTTCTTAATTTTATTTCTTCCAGTAATGTTACAACTTTACGTCGAAATATCAACTCATTTGGTTTATGAACATAATTGTGCATGGAACAAAAGCGTATGGTGAGGTAAATGAGGTTTTAGAATGGCCAAACTACCATTTATTTTAGATCAGTGTTTTTTACTGGGAATTACATTTTGGATCTTGTTAGTTTTTATTCACGAATGGATTATTTATTTCTCCATTTACAGTAAAGTTTTCCCAGTCGCATAGCAATGATGTTTTATAGGTGACCATTTTCGTACACGTTGGTTAAGTAACAGTATTTTATTACCTGAGTTCAGTAAAGAAATTCCGGTGTCATAAACTTCATCAGACAGGTCAAGAGTGGGTCATTGACGAAGAACGCCAAAAGTTAATTGCAATACTAAAGTTAATATCACATTAATAAGTAACCATCAATAATAAGAGTAATGAAATAATCAAAACTATTTAAGTTCTCTTTATATAATAATGCGATAATAGGCCTTTAAGGAACGAAAAGGCACAGACTATGAAAATAAGCAACATAAAATTAGAATATTACTTCAGTAAGCATGAAATAAGCGTACGGTTCTTAACAAAGGAACCGATCATTATGAGCAATCTGCTAGATTAACAAAGACTTTAAATGCCGTTTGCCTTCGATAATCTTGTTGGCAGTTCTGTCTTTGAATGAGTATGCTATTTACCATGTTGACATTTTTCAACAGGATATGTTTCATAATGAAGGCCATTTTCCCCATTCTCTTAGTTGCATAACATTAATTCAGCTGTCGCTTTGCTGGCTACTACTCATTCCCGTGCAAGCGCATATATCTACCTGAATAATTGTACTTCATTGCACCCTAACAGCCCCTACCCAAATCTGGCTGGCTAAATATACCTTAACTTCATGCAATTTCAGAGTTAAACGCACTATAGGTAGTCTTAATATAGAGAAAGGCGGTGAATTTGGAGCGTGTACTTGAAATAGTTATTATGGGCATTTCCCAGAAGTGAAATCTCGAAAGCAGTCTTGATATTCTTCTGTTCATGTAAATCCCAAAGCGTTTATAATTTGCGAAAAACTCACTTACTTACTTGTGCTTTCTAAACATAGAGTGCATCTAAAATAAGAATACGAATACATCTGCAACAGAGATAATAGCATTACTGAAAACTGAGGTTAAAGCTGAAAAAGCTATGTACGAATAACACAGAGTCAGCAACGGCCTGATAATGAGTGAAACGATCGAAAATGTAATCCTCTCTAAGGTTTTTCATCTTACAGGGAAGCTATTTTGGTGAAACGTTTTACGGGGAAGTTTTGCCTATTTGGCAGTCGTTTGTCAAACCCTTCATGCTACTACGTTTTTACTTAAACATTTCCTACATAAGAAATTATACTTAAAAAGCATAACATGCAAGTCACTGCATCCCCCCCCCCCCCTATTGTAGTTTCATAATGATTCTGCAGAAATGTTTCATTCCAGGAATTATTTTATAAATGCCTCAGTTGATAACAAAGTATATATAACACAGTAATTAATGCACACCGGAGTATCAATTATCACTGCCTATATAGCGTTGTGGCCGCCTCGGTAGCGTGGTGGCAGCGTGTCTGCCTCACGTTCATGAGGTCCCGAGTTCGAATCTCCGTCAGGGTGAGTTACCTGCATAAAGTTTTTTCCGGGGTTTTCCCTTACCCTGCAAGACTAATGTCGGGTAACTCTAAGCTCTCTGGACCCTGGGCTCATTTGAGCATCATTTCACCCATTTCATTCATCGTCCGATATGACTTAACGTTGGAGGACGTAAATTAAAAAAGGGCTGTAGAGCGTGTGTGTGTGTGTGTGCGCGCGCGCGCGCGTGCGTGCGTGGCTGGGTGCGCGTGTGTGTAATTTAAGAGTGAATATAAAATTGGAAACGGAATATCCTTAATACACTTGGAAAGAGTAATTTGACAATTGCGCTTTTTTCTTCTATTTAGATAGCGGAGAATCCATAAAGGGTAAGTTAATGGCTGATGTGCGATAGAATGAGTGCTGAATTTTCAGATTGATTGGGATTACATGCGCTAATTAGCGTAGTATGAGAATTATGCAGGGAAGGCATAAACATGCATACTCGTCTGCAGATATGCAACATGCATGTAATATTACGGATAGACAACAAAACAGACAAGTTGGAGCTCGTGCTCACTAAGCATGAACTATACCAACTTTCCTAGTGGAAAAGTAGAATATGACAAACGGAGTCATCTGAAGAGCCACCTAGATCACCGAATTTTACCCCTATGGATTTCTTTCTTAGAAAACGTCTTAAAGATATGGTGTTTTTTACTACAAAAACACCTCATGCTGATATAATTCAGTTCATTGGTAAGGCATGCCAAGATATTAAAAATACTTGAGTAGTAAAATGTGCTTGATTGTCAAATCTGGGTTACAGAAGTTTCTTTGCATGCGTCATATTTCACTGGAGTATACCTACTGTACATCTTCTTTTATCCTGCCCTGTGTTAAGTATTAACTGTCCTTGCCATAACATCAACACTTACCTAACAAACTGAAAGAAATGTGACTTATTTAATACATCATATAAAACAACTAAAGCTGAAGTGCGCGTGTTTTAAATGAAAGAAACTAAATAAATTATTAACACAACAGCCTATAAAGGACCAAGCCTATCAGCTGACTGCTGGCCTCACTCTTACATTTATACAGCAGAAGTAGATGATCGATCACTTAAACGGTTCGGCAGGATCTGTGCTGGAATGTTGGTTTTCACTACTTCTCGAACTTCCTTATATTCTTCATTGCTGAATGGGTACTGATGCTATACATGGATGAAATATTCACGTCTTCAAACTCAGGCGTATTCCACGGCCGGGAATCGGATCACCATGCTGTAAGCCTCTGTAGCCACCATGGCGCAAAAAAAAGGTGAAATTATTTAGCTATTTCATAGAAAACGTAACATGAGATAAACAGAGTCTCTTAGATATTTAACAAAATTGAGCGTGCGATACCACAACTGTTAAAGCATTTGCCAAGTAAAGATAGCACGTGACTTACAAGCACTGTTGTGTTATATTAAATTAACTTGAACTTAATTTATATAAACTAGAGCAATAAATCCTTGCTAAAAGAGGTACTCAAAGAAACTGAAGACAAAGGATCCTCCAAAAACAAGGCTAGCTGTTACGTATTTCAGTTATTGTGTCGAGTAAAGAGCTTAGATATTAGATATAATGCCGTTATAGTCTTCAAACACTGTTACAGTACGCACCCCTCGCCAAGAAACAAACTATATCTAATATTTTAGTTGAGTAACGATGTTTCTATCGGATAAAGGAAGTGTGGTTCAGAATGACAAGAACTGTTAGCAAGATACTTTTTTTTTACCAAGTTAAATTAAAAAGTGACATTTTCGAGTCTAAGCCACATAAAGATGAAGTTATTACACCCCTCACCAAGAAACAAAATCTGAATTTCATTTATTGAGTGTAAAAATTCTTCTAGCCGATGACATTTTTACTGTTTCCACTCAAAAAAGACTGTAAAATAATGAGTTCGTAAGAAACAAGCTCATAACGAATTTATAGTTACCGTCATAGCTGTCTTTACTGCCCCTGTACATCTTACAGCACGTCACAAAATCAGCCGTTTTCACAGTAGTGCACCAAGTTTCAACTTTTGTCTAATGAAAGTGACTTTTAGGTTAGTGATTATTCGAGTCACTTTTATCGGTGCAAAGTGAGTAGTTCCAGAGTTGTGGGAAAGCCAAAATGATGCAGATTGATGCAAATAGCTTTGACAAATGTTAAAACGTGCTGCTGTAGGGGACGTGGAACGGGCGTGTCACTGAGCTGTCAAACGCAGTTCTCTATTGTCACTGTTGCCAACCGTATTGTTGTTTTGTTCCCATATACCGAAAGAGGAACATAATGGCGTTGCAGACGACGTTTCTGATGCTACACGTGCGATGTGAAAGGGCTTCAGAAAATATAGAGGAAGAATGCTAAATAATGCGATTGTTACAGATTTGTTAGTGCACGTGCTGTACAGTTAAAAAAGAAAAGAAAAGAATATCTACAATCCAGACAATATGAGAATATTAAAATGGAAATTTGTGCTTGAATGCTGTGATTGGTTTGTGATTATGAATTAATTTAAATTCTCAGTCACTGCCCCTTTTTTTAAAAAATTTGTATTCAGCTGGTTCTATCAGTAACAAGAGTATTATAACGTATGACCAAATACGTACCTAGGGGAATTTAGCACTGTGCGTGCATGCCTTTTAGAGAACGCCTTTTAGGAGGGATGAATGAGGTAAGAGGAGATAAGGCGCGACGAAATATGGACTACGATACATTAGTGGGCAAGGTTTGAAGCTCTCCGAGGTCAATCGACGCCGAGATTCCGAAGGACACTTGCAACCCTGAAACAAGCAGATGAGGGTGAAGTGAGGCGAAATGGAGAGATAGGAAATTCCTGGGATGTAGTTAACCTTCCCAGCATTGCCGGAGAAATCAGTCGTCCGAAAAAGAAGATATCTCACGGGTGAGATAAATCGGCCGCAGGAATCGAACCCCACCATCTCCTGCCCAGTAAAGAGATTATTAGGCAACCGATTAATTTCCAGACCATGTTCACTTAAACGTTTTTATTTCTCGTTCCTACATTTCGTACTATAAATAGGAAACAATCTGTACGGAAGAAAACACGAATTCCGTAATTACTTCATGATTCTTTCCAGTAGTCCAAGCATTCTCAGAGAGGACACCCTTGCGAGTGAACCTAGACTTCCAGAATTTAGTCAAGGAAGCAGACACTCCTTTCCGGAGAAACTTTAGATTTAACTTAAGATATATCGAAGGAAGATTGGCGAATTTTTGTGCAATTGGCTCGATGTAGCGCATACATAATGAAACTTGTTGGCACCGTTAGCAATGTGCAGCTGGCGCAATAAACTCTCTAATCTACTCCTGTGTCAATTCTGCCTCGAGGCTCCTAGTTCTTAGAAAAAGTACTATAAATCATCTGCCAATCTTATCTGACCATTAATACTGAAGGTGGCAATAAGGCGATGAAAATTACATTGCGCTGGAGGCTGCACCTAGTCATTACCATCTCACTGATAAAATTCATAGCCATTACCACCTTTAATATGAGGAAATGAAACATATAAAGAAACTTGAAAATATATATCTTAAAATGTATTACGATAAGAGCTGCTGAACCTGAAATCCAACAGCGTAACAATAATGAATCTCGCATATCGAAACATCCTGGCAACATCCTTTTGCGCTACTCCGCAAATTCAGAAGTACAGTCCAATGAATTGTGAACCAACCTAAGGGGGCTTTTCCTATCGGCGAATGCGGCTTCCTTCCTTTTTGCGCACATTCTGGATTAGCGCTAACAGCCAATAAGCACTCCTTATTTATGTTAATTTTTTTTATTTATCAGGATTCTTTGTTTTCCATTTATTTTCTGCTAAAGTTTAAAGTTAATCTTGTGGCACTACACATCTGGTGGGCCTCGACATACCGACATCGGCCGTCGACCTCAGGCCCACGTATACAAGATAGAGCTGAAGATGACTGTTTACCACAGTTGGTTTTCCTTAACTACAAACCGCTACCCTAGCTCAAATGGACCACGATGCTAAGCGGGCACCGCTCCTATGGTCCTGCACACGAGTTCAAAATCAGCATCTATACATGAGTGGACTTGAAAACCCAGTTGCTCCTGCGTAGGATTCGAAACGCCACTCTCCAATTCACCACGGCGCAGGAGTATTTGGCACCTAGCTATACATATTCCTTTTCATTGCCTGTTCAAGTTGACATGCTGGCTGATAGTTTGTTCCACCTTTATGTGCGTTAGGCTTGAAAATGTCACTTTTTAATTTAATCTGGTGTGGGGGGGGGGGAGACAGGAATTTTGTTAACAGTTCAGAACCACACTATCTTTATCCGATGGAAACATCGTTATCCGAGTTAAATATTAAATATAGTTCTATAGGCTTTCAGGCCGGTGTCAGTTTTCCCTTCAGTGGCTCGGTCGAAGTCTGCTCGGAGAAGTTGCGCTGCGTCTGAAGGCTTGGATCCTCGTACCACTGAAGATGTCCACAGCAGTTGTGAACGAAAAGTCTGAATCTTCTATCTATGGGTGATCATGTCATAACACCCGGTAATAATTTCCTGTTATATATTTCTACTTCTCTGCTTTATAGACTTTGCAGATTCCACTCATTAGATAATATGAGTACAGAACAAAACGTGACATGCATAATGTCTAAATTGAACTAGAACATTATTTAATCGATTTGTATAGCATACCTCTGTTGCACACAGCGGCACAAAAAGCACCTGTACAGTCTCAGTGGAAAAAAAAATTCGCAATTGGTTTATAGAAAAAAATTACGATGAAGTAGTGTTTGCAAATGTATAAAATGTTATATATAGGGAGCGGATTGTGCCCTATTTGCCTATTTTATTCCTTTGTTCAGAAACGTAGGCTTTTAACTTATAGGCACGTTTCCTACAATTATTAGCCTAATTTCTTAGTTTTATTAGTGCATGCATATAAATGCCTATTTCATACGTTTGTGCCTATTCTGCTTTAGTGTCTAAAACTGCCTTTTTAGCCAATTTCTTCTGCTTGTAATTTGTGAAAACAGCTTTTACATTTGTTGGATTCAACGTGAAGTTTTCGGGGAAAAGAAATTTCTTACTGCTGCACATTGGTTATACAAAAAGGGGTTTATTAAGGAGACACATCTGTGCAAATTGGCCCAAAACTTACAGTACCAAATTTAGTTTTTTTCCCCTTAAAATTAACATAGACATGCTTCAATAATATCAAGTTTTTTTCCCCCTAGCAGCACTACAGAAAAGGTCACATAACTGTTTAGATAACCTTACACCTGTATCGTAGCTGTTATGTATTTTAACCTCAGATTTCTCAGACTCCATATTTTCTACATTTTCCTAACTTCAAAATGTTCCACAGGATGCAGTTTTCTATAAATCTGTATGAAATTGTAAACATGCCTCTAAGGACAACTGTATCTTAAGTGTACCCATTTACATATGTTGTGTTTTTGTTATTTGTATTGAAAAACATTATACTGCTTACTTCTTACTGAAAACGCTTAGGAAAATAAAACTTGTTAAACAGGTATGATTATTTTTTCCCCTTCATTGATATGGCGAAGACAAATATTTCACATAGTTACAGGTCATTAATAGGTTAAAATGGGTGCAGAATCTTATACCCTAACCATTAATTTTTAAAATTACAATATGTGGGACATTTTGAAAATCGCCTGTAATTTAGACATAAACTGTTAATTCCTCAGAAACTATTGTAACTAGAAAGCTGAAACTTGGTATTATTCCATTCTTGATCGATCACAAAAATATATGGTATAAATTTGACACAAATCTAACAAAAGCTTCAGATATTTCAATTTTCACCCTCAAGGTCCCCCCCCCCCCCAACCCATGTTTTTGTGTTGACATAGTTAATTACTACACACCTTATGCACATTATGGTTCTTACTTAGTGAAGTGGATTTATATGTGTTTTAATTTTACGACAATATCTATTATTTTAACTTGCTGTGGAGCCATTTATGAAATTTGGAAGAAATGTAGACTATTTCCCCAAGGGAATCGCAAAGTAGTGTGCGTTTAGCGAATTTGTTGTAGCATATGTTGCGATGATTGTCATTTTGTTATCGTGCATTTATAATGCATTTTAGGAGCCATTTTACTAAAACTGTGTATTTCTAAGTGTTTACCGGGCGCTGATGACGAAGTTGAGCGCCCTTAAACAAGTTCGTCATCATCTAAGCGTTTACTTATTAAATTTTTAGTGGCTATATAAGTGCCTATTTTGCTCCTTTTTAGTGCCTTTTTGCTTGCCTATTTCACACATTTTAGTGCCTATAAATCCGCTCGCTAGTTATATAACTTTGTTACATTAAGTAGTGACTGTCACTGCTGATATGCTGTTTGCCACACGAATATGTGTTAATATCCATGTTCTAAATGAAGAATAGCTACTGTTTTTAGGTCGCAAAAGCCAGGCAGAGGTATTCTGTTCCTTATCAAACTTTATGATGGGAATAAAACAAAATACAATATTGCAAGATATTCTAGAATTTAAACGTGCCTTCATTTGGAGTTACTTCTCAGATATACCTGTCACAGTGATTGATGAAATTTCTTTCTATGGAAATACCTGTTTGTCTAATGTAACTTAAGGTCCCATGCAACTTAATTGCTACTTTGTTGAGGAAATAAATATTGTGAAATATGAAACAGTTTCTTTGTGTTGTTTCCCTTCATTTTTATACCTCGTTCCTACATTTCGGACTATAAATTGGAAGCAATAGTAGTACATGCTAAGTACATATGAATTTTCATTTCTAAAACTTTTTTAAACAAAATTTGGGTCTATTTTTTTAAGGTCTTAGTTACCATTTGAAATTCAGAGAACTTTAAGAGCATACTAACCTTTTAAATTATCGCTTTCCTTTTGGTGATGTTTGCGTGGAATTACGTTTGCCTGGAATGATACTCTAAATAGTTCGTAACTGTCTATAGCTGGTAGCAAAATCAAATTGTTCAAGACAATTTCAATTGTAATCATTTTAGCTATTTGTTCATATGACTGGGTTCTATTCATATGCGGGTCAAGTCACATGCAATTTCTACACCCTATCTCGGTGTTATTGATCCCACATACAGCTGTTTTGTTTTTGTTGTGCGCTGAAGCAGACGTACGCAACAATGTTATCTCTATTAAGGGTTGCAATGCAAGTTCTTTGGTTAATTCATATCGGAAAAAGAAATGGTAAAATAGAAGACTAAATGAACCCTAGGCAATTGAGCTTAGAGCTGCCCCAACATTCATCTTTTCAGAATAACCTGTAGTCCAACTCTCCGCAGCCGAGATTTGAACTCGGAGAATCCAGATTATGAAGCAGTAGCGTGGTCATTACACCACGGAAGTGGGTTGCCTTTCATTTTTGTTTTATCTCCGCCTAACATTGTACGATAGTGTACTAAATGACAGTATTTCTTTAGATGTAATTAAACACCTTTGTATGCCTCTTGTGTCAGATTTCGTAATAATGAATTTACCATTTCATAACTATTTTTATAACTTAAACACAATGCACGTTACGTATCATTTAATTAGCCTGTCATTTATAGATGCACTAATCAGGTTAAGTTTTGAGCCTACGTCTGCTGGAGTCCATGTCTACAGTATTGTTAAATGCAGAGTAAACCGCAGAAAGTTACTACAATAAACCGGCAGGGATTACATGTGAATTGTTCTCCTTAGCAGGCTGATATAAAACTAATGTACTACTGAACAAAGTCTGTTTGGTCTCTCAACCTAAAGTTATCGGTGTCGCGAGAGAACCTGGTGCGCGAGAGAGGGTACTTTAATCTGAATCATTATCTAGCATCCGTAGATTTGCAATGTATGAAAATATGGTATGAAGTCCAAGTTAAAAGCCTATATTTTGACGAGTTATAACCCTCCGTGGATTCTGAATAGCCTTAGATGATCATAGAAGTTAAAGAGGGCTATGCAATAATTATTAATGAAAGAAAGGAGGAAGCTGCTAAACGCAGTTGCCGGTTTGTGAGTTCATGATATTTTTCTTGTCACAAACTACACCATTGTTATGAGCGATGACAAAAAGTAGAAGAAGCAAAATAAGAAAGTACAATGTGTTTTCTCGCTTTTTTGCATATGGGAACATAAGCTTACTCTTCACGTTTATTGAGTGCAAGAAGGGACAGACAAGCCATGCACCATTAGTTTTTCTATGGGAATATTTTGCACGCTCACGTGCTTTCAGGATTTCCTATGTACTCCACCTTTGGTGGGCACTTTTAGTTAAGTCCATAAAAGGAGACCAGTGATATTATATTGTACTTGTCGTCTGGACAGTGTACTCGTTTTTCCAGTTCATTTTTTTTTTTCCATCGATGAATTGGCAACGGTCAGATTTCGGTGTACCATTTTGTTGTGCCTGTCTGTCGATGCCACGGTCATTGCAAACAAAAGCGGAGCTAACGCCCGTGCCTCACTCTTTTGTTATGTTTAGGAAGTGGGAATTGGAACGTTCATTTTAATAATAGACCAGCGTACCGTTTTGAACATTCCACACAGTCGCTCTCTGTCTACATGGTCCACACGTGCAGTGAACTGCTTGTTTCTATCCACATTCATTTGTTTGTATACAATAACAGTCCAAAATATAGCAAAACAAAATATTTCCCTCTTCTATATCGATTCAAAAGTATCGATTCGAAAGTATTCGTCTTTACTTCATAACAATTTCTGGCATGAATTAATGCAGAAAAATAACAATTTTAATATCCACAAAGAACAAATGGGACTACGATTTACATCTTCTGGCATTTTATTAGTGTCAATCTTTTACAATTGTATCGGGTTTTTCAAATATTTTCTGTGGACGTATACAATTTGTGGATATACATAAGGAAGAGTAACACCTGATTTTCTACGAAGTGGTAATTGGAACCCGATTGGTTTATCCCGAGGACTACAGATATACTGAGAGGAGAAAAGCTCCTGTTTTTACCCTGTTTTTGCTACGACTGGAGCAAAATTTCTTGTTTTAATTTTATTAAATTTCGCTAGTACGTTTAATTTAGGAAATACTTACAAATTATAAAGAGCTTTTGAAAGGATATCCATTGTTTATAGTGATTGCATTAGAAATATTGACAGATTAGAGGCATTGGGAATTCAAATAAAAACTGGATAATTTTGAAGAACTTCGGTGATACTGATAAGCTGCCGCAAAAATCCAGATAATACGAAGGAAATTATATTCGTTATGCCTCTTGCTTATCTCTACTTCCTTTTTGTATCGCTCGTGGCCTGAATTTGTTACCAATGCATTCAGAAAATGCCTTGGTTTGTTGAATAGAAAGAGCGAAGGAACACAACACGTTTGATACGTTCGTGACTTGCATATTATTCATTAAGATGAGATCGCTGTAAAATGATCCTGCTGTATAAGTAGAGTTGTTAATATTTTGTAATAATGATTTTAACTTTTGTAGGATGCTTTTTGTTTTTTTCTGCCGTGCACATAGTAAACAGATAAGTACTGCGTTCCCAAAAATTGTGTACAAAATGCCACTGGAAATACGGCTCTCCAGAAGAAAAAAAAAGCACTGCACAAAAGGTGTGTTCGTGCGTGTGTGTTTGCTGCACGACTCCAAAAATTCAAAATCGATTAAACGCGAAAATTGGTTTATAGTACTGCATATTTTAAGGATACAAAGAAGATAAAGATTTTTAGAAAATGCTGCCAACCCAAACTATCCTTTACGTTAAAATTTTTTCGTAAATCTTTAATTTCTCAAAAATGGCTTAAACGATTTTGGTTAAAACTAGTAAACCATAAGACATGGGAAAAATCTTACCGCACAGAATGTACACATCCCTTTAAAGCACATAAAAAGTAGATTTATATTATATGCTGCATATTATTGGTTTGAATTTTCAAATATATTAACCGGAAATTTAATGCGCAGTGATTGGTGCCGATGTTAACGTAAGTGCATACTTACCCTGTACACCGGTCTGGCAGAGCACGTGTAGATAGTTTTTCTGGCCGCAAATAAAAAGCGCAATGGTATCTGAGTAGCACTTATCTTTTCTCAAATAGGAAGTTACTCTTTTTCTTCCCCCTTATTACTTTTTTATGTCTTGACCATGCAAACAGAATGGAATGTGAAAGCCATCTTACAGTTTACCAGTTATGCAAAAGTCATTCAGAATAAGTACTTCAGAGGCCAATCCTAGAAAATTCAAGGTATACATTTTATTTGTCATGAAACTGTCTTAAAACTTGCTTTACTGTTATAAAAATCCTTATCCATAATTGAGAAAAACAAAAAACAAAAAACAAAAAAAATCGAAAATTTTTCCATGTAAGAGTTAATGTAGGGAGGGAAAGTTTTTAAAAAATCTTCTTGCCGAATTCGTGAAAGGAGTTGATTCTAAGTACCAAGTAACCGACTTGTAGTTTTGCGTTATGCTGTTCACAGATTCAGAACACGGACATAAACGTTTGAACTTCTCTAACAAAATTGATTTTGGGTTCAGGGGACCTCAAAACATGTATTTCCAAAGGAATATTGGTATCCATTTTTTGGCTGCAATGCAATACTTCTCTACCTAAAGAGAGAAGTTAAAAATTAACATCCTAACGGTTTGATATAACTCGATAATATTTTGTGTGTATTATACATTTTATCTTCTGAGTGTATAGTAAGAAATTCTAAACAATCGGAAGAAAACTATATTTTGAATTTTCACAAATCTACAGCTTTAAGTGTCGTAAAATTATTTTAATAAAGATCTTATTTTATATGATTTCAGACTGTTAATGTTTCATGCATTAACTGTGAATAACTTTCGATCATCGAGTCATTTATTAATTTTAGTATTAAAACTAAACTTTTGAGAAATCTTGATAGCCAAGAGACAAGTACTCATAATGCTTGTAACTATGAAAAATTCCAGTGGAAATAGTCTACAGCAAACCGTGTGTACCTATGTACTTATACTTTACCGCATATTAGGCTCATGGCATTTATTTTGGTCACTGTTAGAGGCAGTAAGTACTCTTGACATAATGTAGCAAAGCTTTTAAGAACGTGAAAACTGCGCGTTAAATATTCCAAACGCTATTTTGGCGAAAAAATAGAGTCATGCAACCTAAAATGTTAAATTACACCATATAGCAGAGTGCCTATGGAGAAAACGCTCCATATGCATGGACCAGGTGGCTCTCCGGCTCCGTAATTAAGATTAAGGCAGACTTCCCTGCTTACGAGTTCTGGGTCTTTGCTGAATTTTAATTGCTACTTTTATAACGACTGTTCCTTCTTTCATACCTACAGTTCTTATTAAATATTTCCATATCAACACAAGTTTGTAACATTTGCTTCACTTTTGAAGTGAATTTATGTGAAAACTTATCTTGGATTTCTTCGTTCATTTACTTTGCGACCCTA
The DNA here is from genome assembly GCA_030765055.1 of Mantis religiosa. Classification (NCBI taxonomy): domain Eukaryota; kingdom Metazoa; phylum Arthropoda; class Insecta; order Mantodea; family Mantidae; genus Mantis; species Mantis religiosa. Next base: position 122,278,556 of record CM060951.1, on the reverse strand, counting down.
AATGTCGGCGAATACGAATGTGCATTAGATATGTTACATGAGTAATGATTCTCAACCCAAAAAAGATAATGACTATTTTATTATTCTCATTTTTATGGAACTTGGGTGTAGATGCTACTTTTATTCAAAGCAAGCTAACGAAGAGTGTAATAACGTAACTTACTCAATATAATTTTCTAAATTTCTGCATTACACGCAAATGTTTTCTTGTAGGTTACTATATACATATCATGAGAATTCTGTCTTCTGAAAATATTGATTATCAAACATTTCCAAATAATACCTGTTAACCAGTTTTTCGTTTATGGTTGAACATTCCGTTTTTGTCATTTGCTTTCAAAATTAAATAAAAATCTCAGTATTAAACTAATTAACTAATGCCTGAAACATTTGCATATAGCCAGAGATGATTTAATTTTGTAAGCGTGTGTAGTCCCAGAAAAAGAATTCACCAGCCTGTTTTGATTGACCCCTTTCGATGTATAAAATAAAATTCAATGGGATTATGCAGGATGTTAGAGGAGCTTCAAAAGATAATATTTTATTTTGAAGTAATTGTCTCAAACAACATGTGAATCTAAATCTCTAAATTATACTTATTTGAGAAAGTATATCCCTTATTTCATGAGAAGGGTTGTTTCAAGTATGGGGAGTTTCATAAAAATCGTCGCGTTGCATTCGTGTGACATAACTTAGATATTCAGTCCCGAGAACCTTTACCAAACATTTAAGTAGGCAATTCCCTTTCTCTCTCTCTCTCTCTCTCTCTCTCTCTCTCTCTCTCTCTCTCTCTCTCTCTCTCTCTCTCTCTCTCTCTCTCTCTCTCTCTCTCTCTCTCTCTCTCTCTCTCTCTCTCTCTCTCTCTCTCTCTCTGTCTCTCTCTCTCCGTTTTGCGCATGCTTGTTAAGAGTATAAACGAGTACACTTGGTGTAATCTCGATATTAAATTTATGGGTGTGAAATATAAATTAATTCCTCTACCCACCTTATGTTAGCGGCAGAGAAAGTAATGAGTTTATGGCAAGCTGTGGCAAGCTGTATTTGGGCTTTTTGATCAACAAACATGACTGAACAATTATTGGAATAATTTAGATTAAGATGTTACTCGTCGGCAAATTCTAGACTCCGAGCATCGACACCTGCAAGATTTATCATCGTATGTCGAGCCCACCTCGGTAGCGTAGATAGTAGCGTGTCAACCTCACGTTCAAGAGGTCGGGAGGCCAGGTTGAGTTTCCTGGAAAACCCGGGGGTTTCCCTTATCCTGAAAGAGAATATTAGGTAAATTTAAGCTCCATGAATCCTGGACTCATTTGTGCATCATTTCACCCATTTCATTCATCATCGGATGTGACTTAACGTTAGAAGATGTAAATTTAAAAGATGGCATGTCTCGCCTGTCTTTTCTTGCCCTAAAAGCTACCTCACATCTAACCTCAATCAGTATCGCTGGTACAGCAATCAAAGACATCGTGTAAGCAAACGAATACATGTATCTGTATGACAAAATAAATTCAAAGCGAGAAAGCTCAATTAAACACATCCCTGTTTTATTTATTTGTTCATGGCTTGTTATTCATTGCAATCTTGCTGATTGGTCTATGTCGTGCACAGATGTATTTTTGCAATAGTAGCAGAGATTAAGCCTAAGACCTTCTCCAAATTATCATGTTATAATGCAAAAGTTAGGAAGAGAGAGAGGGGGGGGGAATTTTTTGGGACAACTACACTTACCTCTATGCGATTGAATGCTCTCCAGCTGATACTTTCTTATTAAGGCTAGATATAAGGTATTGTACTGGAAAGTTGGCTCCGCACAATTAACCTGTTAATATTAGAATCGGCGAGGTAGGTCATTTGAGCGCTTCTTAATGCAAAAAGCACTGAAATGTCTGTCCTCTAAAATTTTAACCTACCATTTTCGGAAATTAAAGCACATGTCATTATACTATACCGATGTTGAACCTTTTATTCTGATTGATGATCAATTAGTTAAACAGTTCTTTGTTTCTTTGATAAAGGTTTAAGAGTGAGACAAACATTTGAACTAGTTTCCTTATTTATAAACTCATTTGCTTTATGAATTGTAATTCTTCATTCCTAGGTAAAAGATCGTAAAAATGTATTTTTTTCTTTCGAAATTTGTAATGTAGATCATCTTTTGAATATACTTATCACTGTGAAAGATGTTCATAGAGTAAGATATAATCGTCATTTTTTCCATTGCAATTTTAAAACATGGGAAACGTCAATTCTATTTCTTTATAACTTCTCTCAAGATAGATTTTGAAAAAATGGAGAGTGCTGTAATATTTAAGTGTGAGAAAACAGGGACTGAAATAAACGTACTTCATATTGCTGGCTGTATAAAATTTCCTAGGATTAAGCAGGAGTATTTCAGTAAGAAGCTTTCTAGAATCTGAAATAAAAGAATTGTTGAAATAATAAATTACTAATATTTTTCATGTTTGATACTTGTTTAATGATTTGGGACGTCCAGCAATGTAACATATTTCAGATCACCCCCATCCACATTGATTCACCTTTGAATTTCCATTATATTTTGTAAAATGGCCAGTTCTTGCATTTGAGATTAATTAAAGTAGAGCATATCGATCGGGATGGCTCAGCCAGTTTCGTCTGTGGCCCGCATTCGGGAGGCCTAGGTTCATTTCCCGTGGCCGACCTAACTGACCCATGGGTTTTAGGGGGTTTTCTCGGGTCGCTAGGCGAATGCTGAGTAGGTTAATTATAGCCCCCAAATTTCCTATCCCTCCATTTCATCTCCATTATCATTTCACATCATCTCTCATCTGGTGATCTCTTTCAGGGTAGAAGTGTCGGCGGGTGTCTCGGCGATGTATGTCAGGACGATATGCTCTGAGGTAAACTAGTTCCTCCTCCGGTGGATCGGTTGCCGGTCTCCGCGCCTCTGCTGGGATCATTTCGGGATCGCCAGCTAGGGCCTTTGGGGCTTGGCTGCTGGACTCGTTGCCATCCCGCAATAGGGTAGCGTGTCCGTTGTCCTGGCCTGTCGGAGGAAGTCTCTAAGTAAACTGTAGGGACCCTGCCCTCTGCATGTTGTGGCTCCTTGTATCGGTCGCCCTCTCTCCTCTCCGCTCATCCTTCTTCCCGGGGGATGCCCCAATTGGGGCATAGGCACAAAGGGCCCAGCATGATGGTCTACGTACCGAATCTCCTCCGTAGTAAAATCCTAATTCTAGACGAGCATAATGGACCCAACTTAAATGCTAGATCGATTCTTTGATGTAATCTATTGAATCTGTCTCGAGTAAATTTATCATCTTTAAATGAATGGTGCCTTAGTTTCTTAGCTTTGAGCTTAAATGAAAGAAAATGCGTGTTTGTGCACACTTTAGCCTTATTGAATTGCAACGGGAAGGAACATTTTAATAACATCATTTATATGACCATAAGCAAATTAAAACTCTTCGAAGAAAAATCATGAAATGTTCTAGAACATTTTTTTTTTTTTTCCTTTAAAACATTGCATTCAGTACAGTAAATCACCTAACAACAAATGCCATTTTTGCAGTAATGGAAAACGCATTAAAGTGAAATTATCTTTGTGTAACATCAATATCTAAACCACGACTCAATTGAGGATTGCTATATTACGCAGTAACAGTGCAATTTGGTAACAGATGGGTATTCTGGTGTCGCTCTTATAAGCGAAAATATAAAAGGTCTCGTATATAACATGATTTTCCATTAGACGTCCCAGAATGCCACGCGTAAATATCCCGAAACCTGTTTACTAACACTATTATAAGTGCGCAGTTTTTGCTTCCTGTTGCTCTGTTTCGGAGCACGCATTCACCTGGCACTAAACATGATCCTTGCTGCGGTTAAGTAGGGAGGGAATCCTGAATGGCGATGCATAAAGAGTTCTGGTACAGACAACAACATTTTTGCTACGTGTGATTAACTGCGACTCCTTTTCTTTCTTGTTTACTTTAAATACCTGCTTCTTTTTCCTTGTGTATGTGCGCGCGCGTGCAAAACCTAACAGCAAGTGTTATTTGAGTGATTCGGGTCTTGGGTTCTTTCTCATTGAGTGGAGATTCCTCATCTGTTCCGAATATTTCCCAGTTCTTCTCCCACCCCCATCTCCCATCAAATCCTACATTCAGTAAGCATGTAGTCATTACAATCTGTTGACAACATGACGCGTTAGAGCTTACATGCTTTCTAAAATTACTGCTCACTTCATTTACGGTAAAGCAATTACAATCCTCATCATTGTATCAGTTCCCATGACGATGTTTGAAAACTGCAGCTGAGGTGATTTGCCTTTCGCATATTCGCAAGATATCAATTGTTTTGTTAAATCTGATTGGTCTGGAGATTTCAGTGGGCCTTTTGCTCATAGAAACTTAAAACTACCTGTTGTATTACAACGTACTGTTTACCATCAGAGGTCAATGGTTATGTTTCGCAGATCTAGAGTATGTAGGCCCAAATGACCTTGTTGTCGACGGGCCCTAAAACACTACACACACACTCACTCTAGAGTATGTAAAACAACTATGTCTGTTTAAGAATCCTCTCTAAAAAATTAAGCGGTCTTAACGCCCTGTAAGGAATGGGACGCTGATGGCACAGCAGCTAAAAGACGTCGATGAATAAAAATTTGATTTCATACAACAAGAGAATTACTTTATGATCCGGTTACAAACTACTCAAATGGATTGCATTAGTGTAAAGCTGGACAGCAATTTTTGAATTGAATAGAAATCCCAAGTTCTTAATTGTCTCTACAATGATTTGAACTATTTTGTGCTAAGACAAAACGAAGTTGTAGATCTATGAAACAAGTTTATACAACAGATGATTTTTTTAGTCTTGAATTCTATGCTCTTGAATTTAAACATTGAATTATTACATTTCTGATTACCTAAAAAATTTGCGTTTTAATTTTTTTCGCTGATAATGTATACACGGTGTGTGGAATCCATTAAGCAAGATCGCTTCATTAGCTGCTGATAGTTTGCCGTTGATTTTTATACAACAATCAGCATGCTGTTGTATTCTTCCGTTTTATATATTAGGAAGTATTTACACAAAATAATCCCAGAACTCCTTGTATACGATCACATTTTTGTCAAATTGCTTCCAAAACCCAAAATAAAAACAATAGAAATGTTATCTGGACTGAGGATAAATGCTGACTGTAGAGGAAGTCAGGCAGTTATCGTCCAAAATGGATTATTTACGACATATTTGCTGATAAATTTGTATTATTTATTACAAGCAATAAACCTGACGAAATCTCCAAGCATTTTGCAACGTTAAACAGGAGCTTCAACATCATCATAGTTACACTGATGAACAGGGCTAGGATTTATATGTACTAACAAGTGTCAAAATATATACATATCTATGTAGTAAAAATGTCAAAATATGTGCATATATATGTGCTAAAGAAATTTCAAAATATGTACACGATGTGCTAAAAATGTCGAATTACGTACATATATATAATGCACACATATTTGGTAAAATAGAACCTATAAAAATACATTACAAATACTGGATTCATAAATTAAATTATTCAATTTTTTTATCCTTTCACTTGTATTTATTGATTATTTCTGCTAGAATAACTATGCCACAAAATGTTGTTTTAAATTTTCAAACTTGAAGCTTCTCCTGCTGTCTCGCAAAAGTGATTTATATTGGCTGAAGCTTCGTTCTACTGCACATTAAGTGATTGGAGCGTGTTTAAAATCCAGTATGTCAGCAGGAGATATATCTGATTCTAGTTTTATATTTGACGAACCACTTAAGATTGCACTTATCTTGCACATTTCCTCAAAGCCTGGATTTTTTAAAAACACGTCCACTTTACACTTGACAAGATCAGCTAAATGTCCACGTGCACATTTGAGTTCATGAATAATTTTTTCAGAATATCAATGTTTTCAGGTAATGTGAGATTATTATTTTGTAGTTTCTGAATTGTTTTTGTTATATTACAAAAATTTGATTGAATGTGACACAAATCATTTTTCACACAGTCGTCACTCAACAAGGATTTCAGAACGTTAATAGAGGCAGCACTTTCCCAATTAAAAGAATCCACCACACTCTTGATGGCTTCATAGTTCTTCAAGTAATACTCCACAGCATCCAACCATGTACCCCATCTGGTTAGTACTGGTCGCGGTGGCAGAGGTACGTTGGGATACATTTCCTTCAAGAGTTGAATTCTGCTGGGGGCTTTCAGGAACACTTTCTTTCCACAAGAAATTAATTGGTCCACTTTTGGAAAATTTACCCTGATTGTTTCTGCAATACGATTTAAGGCATGCGCTGTACAGGTTAAGTGTATCATTTTCGGAAATAAAACCTTTAAAGCTTCCGCTGCTTTAATCATGTATGAAGCTGCATCAGTCAAAAGTAGCAAAACTCGGTCATGTTTAGTACCACTAGGCCACAGAACACCCATTGCATCGTTAAATAATTTTGCAACTGTTCTGTTATTGCATTTTTCTATTACTTCACACGACAATAATATAGGTTTGGAAGAGGTCTCACTGTTCATGGAACCAATGAAAACATTGCCGATATATGTCCTTATACGTCTGTAGTTTCATCTACTGATACCCAGATGGAACTTTCACCTATCTCCGTTCTTATCTTCTCCAGAGTTTCTTGATACACCACTTCACAATATTTTTTACGTAACGTTGACTGATCCGGAATGTTGTGAGTAGTATATTTCTCTAGAAACTGTCACAGTGATGGACTGTTGACTTTCCAAAGAGGTATATCAGATCCGATGAGGGCACGGCAGAGATCAATGTTGAATTCAGCATGTTTACTTGTTGTGGGTTGCGTCATAAAAGTTTGATGAAATCCGGTGTATCTTTTCTTGCTAGCTTGGTGTTTTGTGATAGAAATATGTTGATTAATTAAAAATCGCTGTTTTGAGTTCACATTAGTCTGGCATGTATTGCAGAATAACACTTTTTCATCTGTTGAAAATCCTTCATCTTTGAACTCGGTAACAAAATGTTTTAACTTCGCAATTGTAGATCTTGCTTCTTTAGGCATTTTAGAACCAGACCAGTTTAACAGATAAACACTGACTGAAAGGGTGGGTTGATTCTGAATTTGAGGAAAAGATTTACAGCTACATGTGACACCAACGTTTGGAAAGAGAAAGAAATACTCGCCATCTATTTCTAGGCTGGAAAAACCAGTGGCGGATGATACTACTTCCTCTCTCTCATTCTTCAAATTTGCTTCTTGATCTTCCTCAGGAACAATATAAATCACTAGAAAATGGGTTTTATAGATGCTCCTGGTAAAAAAATAAAGTCCAACAAATTTTCAAATTCTAAAAGGCGTTTAGTACGTTAATATCCAATGCTTCCAGAGTAACAACGCCACTGATGTCTCCTTGCCCTCATACCAGCGGAGGTAATTAGTACAATTGGACTTTAACTGGGACCACTTAAAGGTGGAAAACGCAGGTATTTCCACAAATCATTATATACAAAGGTAGTAGGAAAATTGCCTAATTATATGTACCTTGTACCCTATTGTAACTGTAAACTTATCCTTATTACCACATTTTTGCCACGAAAACAAAAATTCTGCATAGTTTTTCTCTTAAGAGTAATATTGTACAAATATTGCATTAAAATCACTAAATATGGACAAATATTAATTTTACATATAAATATGTACTAATGTCAAAAACATGGAAAAAATATGTAAAATAAATTTAATTTGAATAGAGGACAACATGATCGATGGACATCAGTTAAAAAAGTGAGTCTATCAGTGAAATTAAGGAATATGTATTTACATATAAATCCTAGCCCTGATGATGAAACACACCATATATGGAAAATGCCACTTTTAACACTAGTTTCGGTAATTTTCCATTATTAGCGTATGTGAAAACGCGCATATTCCATCACAATAAAAACTTCTTAGGTGCTTCTTCAACCTAGTAGCACAAACCTAAGGAAATGATTTATGAAAATAAAACCAGAACTTTTTGGCATCATTTAATTGTAAATTATGTTAGCGTTCATTAGAATATGTGAAAAATGCATACAAGTATTCATTTCTGTGTCTTTGCACACACAAATATATTTCCAAATTTGCAATTTTGCAATTTTTAACTTTCTGTACAGAGCGTATTTTCACATTAAGGCTATGGTTTACTGAAGGGACGGAAAATTCAAGTGTATTTTTCTTCTTCCTCTTGTTTAATTCACGTTCTCTTCATTACGTTTCGCATTTGTTTTTCCACAGCTTTCTGGGTCGGCTGATATCTCCCTTTCCGTTCCATTGTACCGAAATGTAAGCTTAGATAATCTTGGATCGGATATCGTTTGAACATGATGCATCCACTTTTCGATACTGTTGTAATGTTGCTATTTATTGACTAACTATTGTTCAATATCTTCACTTGTTTGGCTAAACCGTGTTGATCCTTTCACCCCCATAAAAAGTTCACACTTCACTTCCATATAGCAGTGTACGGACTATAGTTGTTTTATAGAACTTCAGCCTTGTTTCCCTTCTTGTTTTATTTCTCAATTGTAGATGCATTTGGTCATTTGATTTTTGGTTTTTCATTTCCTTTCCTGCCAAGAAAAACTATTAAGGCTTCAAGTGTACATCTTTCTTACCAATGGGCACATGGTCCATGCTATTAGCTGCAGGATTAGGGTAAGAAGGTAAAGTTCAGGGAAATATGGAAGTTGCCCCAGATTAGCCAAAGTATAACTCATTTTTGTATCCAGTTTTTAAAAAATTGAAGTTTTCTCGATGTTGAAGGAAGTTTTATGCATTCCCAATTGGAAGAAAGTTCTAAGGAATTTGGTAATGATATAAGCAAGTAATATTGTTCATTTACTCATTTCTCCACAAATGTTTTGTTTTTCTGCTGAAATTAAATAATCCGACTGGAGAGATTACTGCACTCAAGTCCGGAAGAACTTTGCAGTTGGTCAGGGGGCGTTAAACATTTTATCACCTGCTGCGCCACAATAGTGCTGATAAAACGCATATCACTACAGTTCCTTCCTGCTACTAGGGCAAGGCTTGTAAATACCACACAGAGAAGTCTGGATTTTAACCACTTATTATCGCTTGAGAACGACTGCTCATCATATGGTGAAGACAGACAAGGAAATGTTCATCTCGGCTGCAGACAAAAACTCTACTGCTTCTGGTAGCTTGACAGTGGCCAGAGCTTATGCCCTTGACTGAAGTTAAGTTAATATTATTAGTCGCAACAGACAGAAAGGTCAAGCCAGCTCTTCTGCGAAACGCCAGCTTTCAACTGTCATTCTCGAATGTGTTTGGTGAACTCTTTTGGCAAGAGCGAGTGACACATAGGAAGCACGTGGTTCGGGGACGGTACTGGAATAGATCTCTTTGTAGAGAGCAAGAACTGCGCAAGTGCTTTCAAGTTTTCGAGGTCGTAGGTCTTACCGAGATTTGTATATGTCAACAAACCCAGCTGTGACCTTAATTCCGCCTCTCAAAATTTACGATGGCACTTATTTACGCTGTACATAAAGCCTTGCTGGGCGCATCCTGCCAAGTTCGAACTTCAGTTCTTCCGAGCTTTCATTGGCAAGACTTTTTTTTTTCATGTGGCCAAATTTGGTTGTTCACGATTAGGAGTGGAAATAACCAATTGTAAGTTAGTCACTAAGTTTGTTCTGCATGCGGTCGACTGATTACTTCGAAACAATGGTTAATCACAATGTTGTCAAAATCGTTTCCAAAATTAGCAGTGAAAATTGAGAGTTTAACTTCGCCCACATTTTAAAACTGTTTCACCGCTGTCGCTTAATAACCTAGTTCAACGTTTACCAAGACTTATACTGCCGACAAACTCGGATAGTTCCAATTATCAATATCTGTTCACTTTTTCGCTAAATAGCGGCGTAGTGAAATACGCTTGTTACAGCCTCTTCCTCTTACGGTTTACTCGCTGGGAGACGTCTGTAATCCTTTGCAGTAACTGCACTCTATGCAAATCGCCATAGTCACAAACTTGCTCGGAGAACGGCATTTTCCGCAAAAGAAATGCCTCCACTAAATGTTTATGCACTCATTGACTCCGCTTGACTCCAACTTGCGAGAACGCTCACTGATTGGAGATTTCCATACAATTTCAGGACGTTTAAGACGACGAAACTTAAAGAAGATTCTGCTAGTCGGACGCATGACTAATCTCGTTACCCTCCCGACTATCAGTTCCGACTTCCAATAACCTTGGACCATAGGGTGACACAATACTTCTTTCATCTTTCTTTCCTCAAACTCCTTGAACGATAAATCTTCACCGTGGCTTTTGGAACGGGAGTAGATATAGATATTTTATTATGATCCTCCCCGTAAACCACTGGGTTTATATGTTTACGTATGCATTTTCTGTCCGCACAGCTTTCGCATTGTTGAGCCCGCAGGTCTTTTGTTAAAGTATCTAAAAAGAGATAAAACGAATCCGTGATCTTTAAGGGAACAGATTGAAATTAAGTAAATAAAAATGGAAAATTTTATCTTCTCACAAATTACTTCCATAAGAAAGAATAAAAGATACATAAGTATTAGGATGTTTGTGCAAAGTAATGTCTATTTTAGAACTTTTTTTACAGTTGATCTATTTAACACCATAAGTCAGCTGGCAAAGATGATTCACTCATTCGAAATGTGAGATTTAATTTTACTTGTATTAGAAATTAAAACGGTTTTGAGGGAATTTTAAGATCTTTTTTGAACGGTCAGTTTGTGGTCAGCCTCTCACACATCACTAACTTTTGAATTCTATGTTTACGTACATTCGTCACAATCACTTATAAATTAAAACGCCGCTGTGTGTTGTTTGGTGCCAAAACCTGTTCAGTTTCAATGAGATGTGTCTGTCAATTCAGCCGAAAGAAATTTCGTGAAACCCGAAAGAAATTTCGTTTAGTAAGAGTGAAGTGTTTCTTACGAGCCAACTCAAAATAAGTGAAAAGAAAAACTTGTATCTTAAATACTTGAGCCATCCTAGCTGAACTCAGTTCAGAATTGCAAGTTTTTCTCTTATATGTTTAAAAATATTTTGAATCCTTGGGGTCAGTCAGTTGTTACGCTTTTCTCCGTCCAAATTTTCATTTTTCTTAGCCTTTTGCACATTCAGCAGGTTTCTCAGATGCAGAGACAAAATTAGGAAACAAGGAATTTTAAAAGTTGGCAGTAGCTTTCACTACGCTTTTGAAACAGTAATATAACATTATTAAGAATAAATTGTAGGGGGAAAATAATTAAAATTTGGTCTTTGGTGAGAGTATTCATCAAGTAATTTAAAAAAACTTGAAATATATACTTTGTAATAAGTGCACGTTAGTGTAAAATAATTGTTGACATCACTTATCATTGCTAATAGGAAGGGAAAAATGGAAGCAGCATTTAAGTGCGTTCCACTAGAACCCTCCAGAAATGGCAGATTATGATCAGGTGGTACTGCACACTACATTCGAAGCCAAACAAATTGAAAAAAGTTGGAGTCAGTTAAAACGTTTGTTAAAAAAGAACTCTAGCTGTTGTTTCTGGGACGAGTAACAGTTAGGTATATTACCTCTCAAATGATCTTCAAATGTGAAGCTGTGGGTAGGAAAAGGGCTTAATAAACCCAGAAGATGATCTTCCTAAAATTAATTCAGTTAATAATCTGCTATCTCTCATTGGAACTGTAAAGTGAGGAGATAATAATCCGTAGGTTTAAGTATTAAGGGCTTAGAACCCAGCTCCTCTGTAAGTCAAGTCAGCAGGTATATTACCTCTGACGCAGAGGATCACTTGTTTGTAAGGACACGGTGTAACAATCTGGCACAGATATTTCTGGACCCTCATGATGGCCACCTAGATAAATCAAGGAAGCGGACAGAATTGATGATTTACGGATTACGCAGTAAGCAATGTCGGCGTTTCCATTCGCTAAATTTACCGCGTGGAGAAGCGCGCGGTGCACGTGGTGACGTGATGGTCAATCAGCCAACGACTGAGGAGCGCTGGCCAGCAGCTGAGCGCCAGTCTTAGTGTAGCCTCCGCCTCGAGAGGTTGTGATAGTTCGTTGCCATAGTGTGTTGCGTGCAGTGCTTCGCTTTGGATACCTCCGCGGGGTTCCTCCATGTCGACAGGTATGTTCCTGTGTTGTGACATCCCCGTAACAATATTCTTGTAGGCTCCTCGCATTTACTGCTATATAATCAAAACTTTGACTTTCGTTGATATTAGAGAATGAATGTTTAAACAAAATATTGTATTGATAATATATTTTACTTATAACAAACAGTACATCAATAACTAAACTGAAAGTTAAAGTTTAAATAAGCAATGGAATTAAGCGTTCGTTCTTCATACAAGTTAACATGGCAGTTTAATGCTTAAGATTAAAATACATTTTAACTTTAAAGGTTATTAATATAAATAATTTAACAATATAGAAATGTTTTGGGGGGTGCTTATATCGTATGCTGCTGATTTTTCCGTATTTTGTCTCAAAAGTTGTAACTGAAACATCGCGATGTTCCGCATATGACTAAAAGTATTATGCATTATTACTGCATTAAGGAAAACTTAGGCTGCTCATGAGAATATGTATCCAAGAAGGCGATTTTCAGATTACTGCTTAAAGCATGCACTCCTGAAAAGTATTGTAAGCATTTTGACTATTTCTCAGAGATAAATTCGAAGGAATTTGGTAGCAGCTTAGGACGTTTATGTGCCCTTCACGGTTTGAGAAGACTTAATAGTAGATATTATGGTCGTCGATGGCCTAAGATATGTTTAGAATTCTGTAACCTATTTATTACATAATGTTGATGAAATAACAGACAAATACTGCAAACTGCATGTATTTGGTATGAGCCAATACGTTTAAAAAATGTAGTTAGCTGTTCATTGGATAATAACAGTACTTGGTTTTGTTTGTTTTTGTTTATAATCAAATCTTAATTTATATTAAGTTTTTTTTTTTTTTTTTTTTTTTTGAATTAGTAATACTTTCCTCTGCAAGTGTAACTAAACGAATTCTACGTAAGTTAAAGTGAAAAATGGGCAAATCATAACGAGCGAAATATTATCTAAAATGTGATTACTTAAATGAGTTTTTGCCTTATAGCTTTTGTTTTTAAGGTTTAATAATGTTTTCAATGTTGCATAAAGCTACACTTTTCTATGCACATCTTCATCACGATTAGACCCTTTAATTATACCCTTCAAACAAATAATAAAATACGAATGCAAAATCTTGGATATAGTTTGCTCTCCGCCAGTTCTGACAATGGATGTGCATTGTTGCGTTAACATAGAAATGATGAGCAGCAGTCATGCAAAATGGGGTAACGTGCTTTATTGAACAAATACAATTTTAATTAGATGATATGCATTGATCCATAGTGCGTATTCCAGCCATAGAATTATCTTTCTCCTTTGTTTTCTTCAAGTGGCTAGGTAATTGTGCGATCTTTCTTCCAGAAGTTAGAATTTGTGCAGTGAGTCGTGTGGAAATTCCACTACCAAAACATCGCCATCCGAATGTTGCCTCCCAATTTTATCTTGCTAACCCAATAATATGACTGATAAAAAACTGGATTGATTAAGGATTGTACTCGATTTGATATCGATATTTACATCCTTTAGGTCCCCTGAATCTAGAAACAGTATTTAAAGAAACTGTCTGTGAGCAGCATAACCCGAAAAAAAATTGGTTAAATACGAACCTCAGGCGTCTTCCAGGTTTACAACACGAATTTTTTTCAAGAAAACTCCTACACCTAAACCACCTTTTATTGGAAAAAAATTTTCTCAAAAATTACTCTAGCAGTTTGATTAACATGATTTAAAATTTGTATGCTGAATTTTCCTGAAATAGACTGAAGTCCTCCTCATTCAGACTGATTGTTTTATAACTGATCAGCCCGAAGGTGTACATAAAATCTTACTATATAAAAAAGGGAAAACTTATTTTACAATTTATGTAAAATTAAAATAAATTTGTGGCGTTAACCATTCCCAGACTAGAGAGTGCAACATATCAGATTTTTTCTACTCTTGGTAGCTGCTTGCTATAAATTACGAATAACAGTCAGTTTCAGTAAGACATAGGATAGAATCAAGATGTGTTCTGCAGTGATCTTCGTCTTTGGTTCTGATGACTGCTTTTCTATAAAATATTAAAATCCTTGTTTTGTTTTTACGTTCACCAAAATTCTGACCGGTTTTATGTCTTCGCAAGAAAGTTTACTGTGACACATATAAGTACTTTTAATTCAATTGTGCTCTAGCTACATATTTTAAGCAGCCCTAAAATAATTATAAAACGGCTCTTAGATTTGCAAGGGATCAATTACTTGACTTTTGAACAATTTGAAATAGACAAAATGAATGAAAATTTTGATAATATAATTCTGTACTGCCTTCCAAAGGATACCTACATCAATACTTATTCATATTAACGAGAGACACCGCCCGCCTCGGTAGCGTAGATGGTAGCGTGTCTGCCTCACGTTCTAGAGGTCCCGAGTTCGAATCTCGGTCAGGGTGAGTTACCTGGATAAGGTTTTTCCGGGGTTTTCCCTTATCCTTCAAGACGAATGTCAGGTAACTCTAAGCTCCATGGACCCTTGACTCATTTGAGCATCTTTTCACCCCATACATTCACCGTCCGATACGACTTAACGTTGCAGGACGTAAATTACAGAAAAAATTAACGATAGACAAACAGAAATTAGCGGATGACTTTGATATTTAGCATTGCTACTCTCAAAGTGCATATTTTGAAACGTTTTCACGGAGTAGTTTTGCAGGTTGGCAAAATTCAGCTATTTGAATGTTGGAATCTTAGGAGGGAAAACGTTACCGGAGGTCCGTACTTTGCACAGGTAGCCTAAAAGAAAGAAAAAGTATTTATTAATGAAACGTGGAAGCTCGATTTCCAGATTCCCCACCTACGTGAATATCCAACGGCAACGTTTCAACATTTGGCAGCTATTTTAGCACGATGTGGGCGATACCTATATGTCACGCATATTTAAAAACATATGGTATAAATAACAGACTTATTTAAAACTTCTGGCATCATTTTTCGTAATTCTTGCATTTGTGATGCGATTGGAGCTGTTTTATATTTCACAATGTGACCATATGCAATTTCATTCACAATATAAAAGAATGACATACGATACCTGTTCCGCAATTTATATGTCCTCTGTAGAAAAAACAGTGCAAATAAAAATATAGATACTTTTTGAAGTTTCATTTCTAACAGCTATTTTGCAGTGTAGGTGTTTGAGCACTATTGCGAGATGCGTACTTGAAACTTCAAAGACTATTTGGATGAAGAAACTAAGGGAAAAAAAGCCAAGTGATTTTTACTTGCATTGTTCAAATTTGATTACTAGTATCTTATCATTGTGTACCCTTCTATGTAGTTAAGCTACCTATCATTTAGCAATTGTCCCAATTTAGTGAATTTTTTGTGTGAACTGATTAATTTAAGGCCTATAAAGACCTCTTATTTGAATTTGTGTATTTGTGATATAACAGCTGTGGCAGGCCATAGCCGACTAGACAAGTGCCAGCCTCACGCTCATACACAGAGAGCATCCAAATAATTTGGAAGATTTTGTGGTAGGCATTCCAGTTCCTCCAGGTGGAATATTGGTTTACGTAAGTTATTACAGATCGCTACTTATGGTAATTTCTCATATTTCACATAATCCTGAGTGGGTACTGGTCTTATAGTACGAAAAATGCTCCCTTATGTGAGCTTTGAACTCAAGTACATTTCATGGCAATGAATCTGAGCAACCATTGTAGCTCCCTTATGATATAACGTACAATGAAGTTGCCTATACCCTGATAGAATTCTCACTGCTTCGTCGTATAAAAGTGTTCCATGATCAGCTAGCGCCTTCTTAAAAAACTAACCTAACTTTTCATTTTCCTGCCTATTTGAAAGCTGCTTTATGCCGCTGCTGCTAGTAAACTGGCCTGAGCTTAAAAGCCGGCGCTGGCTGACTACTAGATATTTAATAGTGCTGAACTTAAGGTGCTATAAAACTTAAATGCATGAAATTATCTTATACACATTTTATAATTTTTTATAATTCTGCAGTGAAATGTTTATTCGAATTTTGGGGAAGCCTTAAGCAACACCTTGACCTAAGTGTTAATACCTGAAACCTTAGCTCAGAAATTTGCATTTCTAAAGTGTCCTAATAAAACAAATCGCAAGGATGGCAAATGTGAACATCGCATTTCCGTTTAAACCATTATTTTTTTAAAAATAATTTTGATGTGATTGTAAAGTTGAACCTTGAACCTAAGCTTTCGAACCAGGAACCTTCCGATCTCCTCGTTGAGGTACTCGATTGAGCTAAGGTGCTAGGATGTTAAACTTTTCGCATTAAATCTTCTCGTCTAATTCAAACAACTCGGGAGACCTCCGAGGTATATCTCAAGATCACCTTTACTGCAACACAGGGTTAGTATGAAAGAAATACTATAAAATATTTAATAGGATGTTGCTGAACATATTTAGGACTACAAAAACGAAATACAAGTGGCAGGTGCTCTACCGAATTTTCAGGTTTAATGCTTCTTTTAGTATCTAAGATTTGCAGAGTTGGAATGATACTCCAATGAGCTAAAAGTTGCTCGAAATTTGTCTACAACAATAAAGGAAAATCCCTTATTCAATTAACTCGTCCCCACTGAGATTTGAACACGGCCTCTCAGTTTGGAAGACAAGAATGGTACTCCAACTTCAGTGAGTTGTTGCCATCGCTTCAGAGGATAGAGGGAAGGGGCTAATTGTAATACAAATGTATTTTTATTCTGTAAATGACTCGTTAATACAAGTGCAGTAATTATATGTTGTTGTTTTCAGTTTTCAAGGGCTGTAATTGCTCCTTGCCGAATGATATAGGTAACATTGTAGATGCCGTGTAATAAATTAACACTATAAATGTCCAAAGTTTTACTACTGCCACCTACTACGACTTGTTTATAGGCACATATATACTCGTTTCTAAGGCAGAGTGCCCAGTGGGACAAGCGGCATTACGTTCTGTTTGTTTATCTGTTGTATTTGTTTCTGTGTGTTCATTCACCGATTTTTGCGTCGTAACAGTTCACCTGTTTTATTTAGCTTTCTGTTTGGCAAGTCGGAATAAATTATTTTTATTGTTGTAATTTGTTACTAGTTTAAAATACACCTAAGCAGATTAACCGTCCTGCGCCGTAGCAGGCTAAGTGGGCTAAGGCATCATGCTTTGGTTCCCTGCCACGGAACGTGGCCCGGGTTCGATCCCATCCCTGGGGTGCGATTTTAAGTCCCGGGTATAGGACCAGTGTCCACTCAACATCGTGAGGAAATTGAGGAGCTTATGATAGGCAAGCGGCTGTGATCAAGAAAGCCAACTTTCTGGCTGGGGGTGCCGAGTTACTGACTACGTATCCTCCCAGTATCAGTTGGATGATCGCCCACCTCTACCTTGCGTATGTGGGCGTGAGGCCGGCAGCCCAGTTGGCAGGTCCTGGCCCTTTATGGGCTGTTACACCATGTTTTTAAGCAAATTATCCAGACTCTTTAATTCCGTTCAACACTAGATATTACATAATTGAGTATTCGTAGTAAAGGAATCTACTGAAGATAACCATCCTCATGATATTAACAACATATCTTAATAGCTTTCATTACATTGTCTCTTGAGGTAAACTTCTCCAAGCGAGCCCATGGTACTAACGGAATTTGAAATATTCACTTTAACAGTGTTGTGTCCAAACTGCATGCAGTAGCAGAGGGAAATGGTATACATATGAACACGATATATACATATATACATATATTTATCCTTATTATCAATGTTCTTTGATGCCCTAAAATATTATAATGCGAAAATAAAAAACAAAAGCACGAATGTGCACGTTCAAGCTTGAATTTTACTTCTGTTTGTTTTAATGCAAGCTTTCTTCAATATAATGGCGGTATTTAATGTTGGAGGAGGGCGTTAGTACACCTGCATTACGTAATACAATTACAATATGAATCTCTTCCTCGTGTTGTTCCTGCGAAATAGCAGTTCATGTTTAATTCCTCACTCTTGTCCTCGCGTGTCAAGCGTGTCGAAACAAGTCCAAGCGATCGGAAAACTTGTTACGCCGTCGTGCATAGACCACTTGCAACACAGCGAAGCTTTGATGGTAAGGGCAGCCAAGGGGTGGAGGAAGCTTAGGGTAGTACTGCATTATAAAGACGTTAGTGGCAACTCTAATCCTGGAGATTGACTAAATTTTAACGGTGCATTATTTAACGTGCCATGTGTTTGTGATAATGACATTTGATTAATAGGTAGGTACTTGACAATTTTGGGAATGTATGGTTTTCTGGGCAGATACAACGTGTTACAGATCTTCATCACGGACTAACAAAGATTAAATATTGCATTATATTGTAGCTTAAGATTACAGATTGGATGTACTGCCCTAACTGGTATTATAGTGCCATGGTAGGCCACACCTTATATATATTATTAAGATGTGATGCCCCTTTACCGGGCTACAACAAAATGTATAACCTGCAGACTTGTATCTGTGAAATTCGGAAAATACCTAGTATTTAAGACAACTAATTGAAATGCATGCCACTATTTCATATAACTAATGTTTTTGTT
This sequence comes from Mantis religiosa, assembly GCA_030765055.1. Lineage (NCBI taxonomy): Eukaryota > Metazoa > Arthropoda > Insecta > Mantodea > Mantidae > Mantis > Mantis religiosa. Next base: position 122,259,831 of record CM060951.1, on the reverse strand, counting down.
ATGTTGCAGAATTCCAGCTATGTTATTTAAATGTTAATTTTATTTTGTAAATTAATTGTTCTGGTAAAAACGCTCCACACGAAGCATTTTATAAATATTCAATTGAAAATTTAGGTTACACAATAAATCAGTTTAGGAAAATATGAACCCCTGTTAATGTCTCTTAGCAAGATTATACCTTACGTACTCATTTTTCATTTTCAGAAACGATACCTAATTTATTTCTCAAAACAAGCTTGTGGTCATTTTATTTAATGTATTTTTGGGAAGCAGCGCAATCATTTTGAAACAAATCAGTAAATAATTGCAACGTGTGAGGTATCTGACGTATGGAAAATTCTGGGAAACTTTTCCTAGAAATCAGGTTCTAAAGTTGGGCGTGTCTAGTATGCCCCTGTGTATTTACATCTTCTGGTAATTGTTAGTTTTAATTTCCCAGTTGAAGAACTATATGCTTACTTTACTTTGGAATTCATATTTTATTTGGACCTTTTTTTTTTTTTTTTTTTAATATTTTGGCTTCTATTAACCAGAAATAAATGTGTTCAAGCTTCAGCAGTGCACGACGTGAACTGCATAGTTAAGTTGTTCAAGTAAATTACATATCTTATTGGCATTCTGTGCGGGATATGTTTTCCATTTTCTGTGACTGTGTATATGTTAAGAAGAAGCGCAAAACATGAACGAGTAATCTGTGTAGAGTCTAGGAAGTTGTATAATTTGTTATTTAATACGTGTTTATTGTGGTAGCAGGAGGAAATTTCAGCATGTGTGACAGACAGAAATACCTAAAGGATCTATAAAAACAATATTAATTTTATATGTACATTTTGTGTATTTGCTGTAATTAGCATTTTTTTGCGTTCTAAAGTTTATCTCATCGTTAAATGATGAAATGTTTATGGGGCTCATTTTTAGAAAGTTGCCAAGTGCCATAATCGTTAAAGTAATTGCTGTTTATATTTGTATAATGACACGAACAACAAAACTGGAAATTTGTCCTTGGATTCTGAAGGAGTAAAGTAATAAAGTGTGACAAAGTACGATATTAATAAATTATCGTATGACTTCTAAAATAATATTAAATCAATTATAAGTTGAATACTTGGTTTTACTTTTCACAATTTTAAATGATGACGAATGAATGATATGAATAAGTTTTATCGTGAAGTGTGACTAAGTAGTACAATATTTGTCGCTAGATGTTAGTCTAACAGATAAAACTTCCAGAAAAAAACTTTCTGTATTCCATTTGTGCTTCCTTCTGGTCGATCATTCGATTCTTCGTAAAATAGGTATCAATCGATTCACTCTTTTCCACTGTAAACCCAGCTGAAATAACTTGTTATGTAAACAATATACGTATTTGTTACATTACCTTTGGGGTCGAGCGGTCAGCGTTTGGCCTCTGAACCCAGAAGTCTCAGATTCAATTTCCTACTGGGGAGAGGATGTTTCAGTTCCTGTCTTCCGCAGAGTCTGAAAGTGTGAATGTGGGAATAAATGCTAATGTGTTTAATATTAAAAACTAATAAAATCTAACGCATGCAAAAATTACCTTTCAATGAGTAAAATACAACAGTTGTGTCTCAAATCAAAGTCTGCGACATGGATGCAATCGTACATGTTAGACTGAATGAGCAATGAACAAACGGTACGCAAATATTGTAGTTTTACTGTTTAGTGGCGGTAGATTTCATTCTTATAATGTAATCAATAGCTCTTTGCGACGATTCTATATAATAATTTTTCTTCGAAAAATATGAAAATAATAAAACAACTCATGCGTGAAATATGTATCTTTGTAATGTTTCCTTCTATGGAAACATGACTTACCTATTGATCGACCTTTCTATTATGTCAGTTTTATTAACGTAACTTATATAAATTTATTATATTAATTTGTAAATAATAGCGTATAAAGTAACACTAATAATATAAATATAATTTTTTCCGTTTGGAATAGTTTCACAAAAATATCTTCTTCTTTTTTTAATTTTACGTCCTCTAACGTTAAGTCATATCGGACGGTGAATGAAATGGGTGAAATGATGCTCAAATGTGTCCAGGGTCCATGGAGCTTAGAGCTACCCGACATTCGTCTGTAAGGATAAGGTAAAACCCCGGAAAAACCTTATCTAGATAACTCACCCTGACCGAGATTCGAACTCGGGACCTCTTGAACGTGAGGCACACACGCTACCATCTACGCTACCGAGGCAGGCAACATATCGTTATACATGTGCACTCCCAAAAGATGTCTGTGCAAGGCATTAAGAGGATTGAGCGGGAAAAATTATCACACACACTAAAAAATATTTATTTTTGTATTTCATATATCAATATGCCTGTGGTTTTACACAAAGGGACAATAAATGAGGTAGCCCTGAAAATGTTAGATATAGAAACAAATTAGGTTTTCCAAATCATCGGTAAGTTACACGTGAATGGATAATGGACAAACTGTGGATAATTGAACAATAGAACACCTGTTATTTGGCAAATTAAATTTCCTTTACTGGCTCTAGCGTGTATCGAAATCGATTTGGATCCCTTTTCAGTGTCGAGTGTAGCCACTGTTATATGTAACGTTAGATACGAACTGAAATCCACAATGCGTTCCATTTATCTAAAAGTATCTTAAGTAATTCAAGAAGTTGGTTATTAAGTCATTTTAATGCAGCAACATAGAGCGAAGAATTTACGATTCATGAAATGTTTGTTATTCCTGAAGTGAAATGGGTTGCATTTATTCCTTTATATTTATGCAGTTTTAATAGGGTTTGTGTTCTTTCTGCGTTGTAAAGGCAGTGTTCCATAAGTTGTTTTTTTTTTTTTTAATTTACGTCCTCCGACGTTAAGTCATATCGGACGATGAATGAAATTTGTGAAATGATGCTCAAATGAGTCCGGGGTCCTTGGAGCTTAGAGGTACCTGACATTCGTCTTTAAGGATAAGGGAAAACCTCGGAAAAAACTTTATCCAGGTTACTCACCCTGACCGAGATTCGAACTCGGGCAGTGTGTTCGATACGGAACCTATCAGAGGCGGTTCGTATTTGCAATTCAGTTAACATGTCATATTGAATACGGAAAGCAGACTTGATTTTTTTCTAACATCCAGGACGTGTGCGAGTAAGTTATGTACATATTTGTGACTAAGTTTACTTTCATATGCAGAAACGTAAATCTCAAGAGAATGTAATGTTTTTACCGATATTAACACATATATTATGCCTAGTAATTAATAGATCAACGTGCAATAAAAGCAAAAAATGTAACAAACCATTCAGAAATAAATAACAACTGTACTTCAGTTTTAGTTGCGCATTTAAAAGTTAAGTAGCAATTATTTGATAGAGTAGAAATTTAACTATCTCCAAGTTATCCATTTGTCATCAAACAGCTCAAGTAAACAAACTCAGGAACATGTTCAGGGTTATTTCGTGTCATTTCCAAGAGCTCCAGTTATTATCAGTAAGGTATATCTGTTAGGATACGTCTCTTGGAGTGGAGGGTAAAAGTTTCGCAGGTGCCGAATTGTCAGTCAGTCAGTCAGTCAGCAAGGCAGTCCGGATGTGAAGGTATTGTGGCAGTGTGTCTGGCTACGCCCTAGGTAATTACATGACCCGCTGGCTTACTGGGAAACCTATTATCTTATTGACAATAAAGTACCCGTAGTCCTAATGATCACGTCACATTTAGGAGTTGAAATACAACCAATCTCAAGACATTTGGAAACTAAGATGATTACTAGAGTAGTTGTTTTGAAATGTCAGAGTAGAGTGTCTGATATAATTTGTCATATAGCAACTGCAGCTATAAAAATTAAGCTAAACGAAATTATCTTAAGCTAGGGTATCATCGGTCTTCTTTTTCATGTTTATGCACATTGACTGCATCGCTTGGTACTTAGTTCGGTTTTGAGTGTTTTAAGCTTATAACAATCTGTTTTATTGCATCTATTCGATTGTTTTTAAATTATAATGAGAATCCGGTTATCCGAATTAATTAATTTGGCCCGGAACCGATCCAGACAATCAGATACCGAATAATTAAACAAATAATGCTAAATAGCATTGCTTAAAACTAAAGTTGTGAGTTATGTGATATTAATGTAGTAACTTCAAAGAGATGTTTACATTTTGTAGCGCTCTTACTTATGTATAATGTCATTACTCATTAGATTTTGATCAGTAAAGAAACCTATACTACTTTGCAACTATGCAGATAACTGTAGAAAAATCCGACTTGTTTATTTAATAAGTTAATTTTAGACATATAAGTGATCTCTCTCTCTCTCTCTCTCTCTCTCTCTCTCTCTCTCTCTCTCTCTCTCTCTCTCTCTCTCTCTCTCTCTTTCTCGGTCAGTCTGTCAGTCTTCTCTTTTAAAGCAATTATGATAATTGGTATCCGGAGAGTTGATTTTGGCACCTGCAATTCTTCTGTATTATCCTGATTTAAGGATTTGTCTATGTTCCGTATTCACAAACAATAGGTTGTACACTACCTCGAAAAAGTATTTATTATAACAAATTTATTCTTTTGTATTGAACAGCATATAAAAATTGCGGCATTGTTTACCTCTGCTTTAGATGTCACTCTGGGGTTATAAACATGTGGTACGAGTGGGGAAAAAGAGATTAATCTCTTTAACCTTATCCAAATTTATCTTAATTTGTTTTTATGGAACTTCTTAAGGTTAAGTTCAGGCTTTTAAATGTATTATTTGGGTGGAATGAGGAAACTGTTTATTTAAAGAATTTCTCCCAAAATATGTATGTTTTCTTTGTTTAGGACCAAAGTAACGAAATTGAAGTTTATTGTTTCTTCACTAAAACTCAAGTGAAAAGTGGTTACGGACATTCACATGGCTTTTATGATACTTGATGTTTTGGAAATTGAACGATATCACATTTCGTTGTTATGATTGTGATGAATAAGTTGTTAACTCGAGAAGGGCTTACACAATGCTTAGCATATTATTTAACATCAGAAACTGGATATTTAGTTCTAAAAATGAGTTGCATTGCCTGTTATATTTTTCTCTGCTTGTTTGAAGTACACACAAATATACGTATTAGCCCATCTGATCATTCTCGAATCACTGAGGAACGCTTGCAAACAGTGTGAACCAAACGTGTAATTAAATAAATTCTTCATTACTGTGTTCTCTGTTACCTTATGCGTTTTGCCCAAATAATAACTCATCTTGTAATAAGGACCTTCTTCTCTACCTGGCCGAGTTTTGCTATTGGGCCGCCTGGCAATTTACGGCTGTGCTAACCTATTGAAATTGGAAGGGAAGGCTAATTGGGAAGACTAAAGATTAAACTACCCAAACCAGACCATTAGAGTCGTCCTCTTTATAGCCTCCAGAAGAGAACTGGGGGACTCAGTATCTTCAGCTGCATATTATTGTATAGAAACTGTCAGCTCAGTGACAACTTTAGAGATCGTATCAAGCCTAAAGCTACGTCATACACTTTGCAAGGACTTCAGAAACTTTCAAATAGAACCGTAGGTAACCCAAGCCAACAACAATACATCTGTACTTCGTCAGGATACAAGCTTCGGAGGAATGTGTCCGCGTGTCGAAAGATGTAATGAAAAGTAGTGACGAAATTAGAAGTATCTATTCTGATTAAGTATTATATTGTATGGTTGTCTTATATACATATAATCCACGTGAAGGTATTGAAGTTGCAAGGTATGTTAAACATTTCCCGTATATTTGAAAAACTAAATTCTTCATAAAGTACTTCCGAAACTTTAATATTATACTGTAAAACAGATGTAAAAGCAGATATTCAGAATTATGCATTGTCCAGCGTTTGCGAGCCTCGTTTATCAAACTATGCTGCAATACATTCAGAGTTCACTTAATATTTTTTTGCTGTTGGAGGAGTTTTAATGGGTAATACTGGTTTTCATCAGTTTTAGCTATCCTACTCTCGAAAGCTCTTCCATTTTTGCCATTACGTTAGGTCATATCAGACGATAGTTTTGTTTGTACTACCAATTGCGTTCACGGGTTTCGCAGTGCAATTGAACACAAGACAAAATGTGCTCGCTGCATTTTTAGGCATGTAAAGTGTGCTTTTCTTAACGGCAGGTAGTTTATTCTAATCCGTATCAGAGCTCTTTTGCAGTGATAGATTTAGTACTATGTGTAACATTAGACACTAGGCACCCTAAGTTGCTTCGTACACAGATTTTACCATTATCGGGACATTACTATCGTAATAGGGTAAGAGTGTTTTATTTCTTGGTGAAGAAATGGTAGGCGGTGGGATGGATAAAATATTTTTGCTAAATTTCATGCAGCAATTGTTTTTCATGAATGTCTTAAAAAGAGGTAGATGAAGAAAACTATGTGGCTTTAATCATTGGCGGTATCGCTGTACGATGAAGGGATATAAAATTGGCGCCCGCTTTGACAAATGTCTTTAATAATGCAAATTATGTGAACATAGAGGCAGACCCAGTATTTCTTTACGAGTGGGCTAACATCCTGAAACCTTCCCAATGAGTAAAGTGCAATCAGTATCTAATAGGACATAGTATTTCTCAATTTCCATCATAAAAGCTAGTCCCGTTTTAGGCATTATTTGAGTGCAAAGATATATAAAAGTAGTTATTAAATATTTTAAAACCAGTACTAGATATTAATATGTATTTACATAGGTATGTTGAAATAAATATCAAACTCATATTAAACAAAGATGCCCTTTAAACAAATATTTAAGTAGTTTGGTTACCCTGTTTTCTTGTAAGTTACTTATGCTGACTTTTTTGAGAGTTTAATTTGAATTCAGAAGTTATTTAACACTATTTTATTCGAACTATCGCTCGGTGGTAAATTTAGTCATTGTGAGCAAATGAGTACTCATCTATAGCAAAATATGTTGTTTTTCGTATTACGAAAGTAAAGCATCACTATAACCTTAATTGTAACGATTGTCATACATTTGTATAACTGAGGGAGACTATAGCACCTTTAAGCCTCTCCCTGGCTTTGGCCAATGTGTGATAAAGTAATCGAGAGTGAAATAATGTGTAATTGATGTATGTAAAAAAAGTAGTGCTTAACTACGACAGGATCTCGGGCAACAACATATTAATTTGCCAGCTGTATAAGATGCAACCTTGGAGTGATAAGTGATATTGAGTTTTGTTTTGCAGCCTCAGTGAGTGCTACTTCGCCGGGAAAGGTGCCGCACTGGTGCTGCCTTCCAACGAGAGGTTGCGACCGTGCGCAGCAGCGGCATCAAACTCTGGTACTGGATCAGGCGGTGCCAACAGCAGCAACAGCAGTGCCAGTAGCAGCAGGCGCGTGAGTGCCACTGGCTCGGACATCCAGCAGCACCTCCAGTCCATGTTCTACCTCTTGCGACCGGAGGAAACACTCAAAATGGTAAGTAATCACTAATAATGTACCAGATAAGTTCGAAAATATCAGGTAGAACGGTTGCGAGATATACGCTCTACTGGAAGAAAATACTGGATTGTCAAAATAAAAATTGCACAATAAAAAACAGGACCGTAATATAACAAAGACTGTCTATTTAGTTTTCTGATGGACCGCTTGCCTCTCACCAAGGTGGTTGAGGTGGACGAAGCAGCGTCTAGGCGGGTTTTCTCCGGCTTTCTGCGCCTTGCTGCCCCATAATCACTTTTCCTTTCATCCATTTCATATCATTTCTTCACCTTCGTATCGTCGATCCCTCATCCTGGATATTCCATTGGATCCAGAGCTCCTGTGTTTCTCGACAGGCGTATATCCCCAGGTACCCACTAAGTCTTACATGCGATGAGAATAATATGAACACACACATAATGGACACACTGTTTATAATGAATTGCAGGTCTGAAGGCTTGTAAACTGTGATGTAGAATGAAAGGATGTGATATACTTGTGTGTATAGAAATCGTCTGCATAAAGGCTTTGAATTTGCATCAATCTTAGCCAGTTTTACCTTTTTTTTTTTTTTTTAATTTTATTTTTCACCTCGACAATGTGTAAATCGTGTTAATTTTAATCCAGCTTTTAGTATTAGCGGAAATTCAAATGTCAGATTTTCACAACGTTGAGTCTAGCTCATATAAAACTGTCTTTTGTATTTGTAATTCAATTAAATATGAATATTATGAATAGGACGATGGCTATAACAAATTCCTTCTTGTAAAATTTTCTTCGGCTGTTTTCTGCTTTCTCAGATATTAATGTTAAAACATATAACTTCCATGTGCTTTTGTCAGTTTTATGCGTGGAAATGATTCGTATCCTGTCCTTGCGCGTATAGTATTCGTAGGTTGCAGATCACAGAAGCTGAGAAAGACCCGCTTTTCGTTTTGCCGCATGCAACTTAGTATTACGCTATTTATTACTCCAAATATGGCATATATATGTAATAGCAGTGAAAGTTGAAGTTTCGTTCCCTTAATTGAATTCTAAATCCTTCAGACCTTTAAATGCGAATACACAAAATTAGACAGCCAAATCGAAGTGTAGGTTTTTAGAATTTACACCTGTATCTCTAAGTGGTTTATGCATCAACTTCCTCTATTGATTTAATTCTAAAAGCGTAAGTAATTTACAAAAAATACTACAGATAGATAGGTCGGCCCAGAGGATTTGAATCCCCATGTTAAACGAATATGAAATTCATTGAAACGCAAATGTTGGAAAGGGCAGATTTTCAACATGCTGTAGAAATGAAGGCGTCACTAGTCCTGAGTGGTTTGTCAACGACCTGCATGCATTCCGCTGTCATGTTCACCTGATAAGTCACTTATGTACCTGGCAGAAAGTGAGGGAAAGAATGGCAAGGTGAACTACAAGCTTATCGTCTAGACAGCTTCCTGAAGTGTAACGAGGATGATGAGGTCCTTTAAGAAGGTTATGGAACTTTTATCCGTGTACAGTAAGTGAATGTATCCCTGAAATTTCAGGAAAAATGGGCATAGGGTTGCCCGTGCACAATTAATTTTTTTTTTTTTTTCCCCATTTTTGATGTTGTGGACACATAAAATATGTTGGTGCATAATAAGGTATGAAACTGAAAACAAAGATTTAAATTGTCAAATCGTGATTTCTTGACACATTGTTTTGTTAGCACTTTTTGTTATTCATAATGATGTGCAAGCTTTTTGTGTTACTCACTTTGAAGAAACAGTAAGGTAAAAATTGAAAAATGTAATTGTGATACACCTTAAACAAAATTAAAATATAAATGTGATTTAGTTCTCCAAAATTATTCTCTTTTGCACGTATAATAATGTAAACAGATGTTGCACTGTCTTTTGTACGTTATTGGGTCAGATACGTGATATGCATGTTAAAAAAATTATTACATTTAAAGCGTAGTAGTGTGGAACATTTATAACAAGAATAAGTCATTTTTTTTTAAAATAGCGACGATATTAATGAAATAAAATGAGAAACGTATGATTAAAATTTCGAATAAATCTAACAAAAATGTTGTCAAAGGACCTTCATTAAAGAACCTAAGATTCATAGGGCTCGTGCTCGTAAACGGACATTTTGGTTGAAATCCATTCAACATTCACTCCTCCCAGCTCTCCATGCCCTCACCGCTTAAAGCTGACATGCCTAGATGAAACCCTAAAGCTTTGTTCCACAGCTTTCACTAATTATTATCATTTCACTTGATTGTCTGCACCAGTTATAGGAATATCTAAGTAGCAGTGAAATGAGTTCAAGTTGAACTGTTATCGAACTTCAATACAGAATGCCATCTCGTTGGAGACAACACTAGACCGTGTGTAGCTGCCATTAGTGACTTTTGACCCTGTTTTAATTCTTTGGTTGATATTGTTTTAATACAGATAGCTTAAAGTCCTTTGCTTAAGAATTGCTATCTCACATCAAAGTGCCCATACTCTGTTATGCCATGTATAGTAAGAACGAGCGTTAAACACTACACCCACACAAGGCAAGAAAAAGGAGAGGAAGCAGTAAAACTGCTGTCTAGTACTACAGAGTGGGATGATGCCAACGTTAATGGCTGTTTTGCCAAATTCTTTGAACACATGTTACCCTTGCGTTAGAAAGGACATATTTAAATTTGAAAGATATTTTCATCAATACGATATTTGGTGGTTACGAAGACATTTATGGACAGCATAATTGGTAGTGCTTTAGGCCAGGCATAATAGTGGCAGCAGAAATGTTATGTTGCAAATACGTGCAGTGAAGTAATTTCAACCACAGAAACTCTCTTGCCGAACTCGGAATTGGAAATGAAAGACAAGAAAAACTTCTCCACTTTATTTTATGTACGTTTTTCCAATGTAACTTGTTGAAAAACTAGAAGTCTAATTTATTCATTGGGTCAACGGATTTTCCTCCTTACATTTCATCAGGAATTGCTATTGAAATACAAAACACACATTGAAGAGATAGTAAAAGATAGTGATCGTATTACGCGCTTTATTTCCTCTAACGCAGAAAAACAAAACAAAAATAGTGGGACACATGCCAGCAGATGGGAAATGTCTCGCAGAAGGCAAAAGATAGCATCTACCAGTCCAGTTGTAGGAACTCACTATATTAAACCAAGAGCATAACACAGATGTTACAGGAAGCTTGGACTGCACAGCAAGAAATTTTATTTGGGTTAATTGCTGTACCCTTATCAGAGCAGAGATATCTGTCTGGATCATTGACCTTCCTTCGCCTCTCCAGAGAGCGCCTCAAGAAGCTCTTTGAAGACGACTCGCTGGGTTAATTGAGCCAATGAAGAACGAAGATGCAGATAACAAAACATCTGCCAGTGGTTGGTTCGACTGCATGGTGAATACAGACTATGAATGTTACTCTTGGCTCCATGAAGAGGCTTGATGGTTTTAACTAATATGATGCGTTTCGCTCACAGTTTTCTTTTCTATAATAAGAAGCATCTAGAAAAGGTATTCCACCAAAAAATTTCTTACCGATATTCTACTGAAAATACATATTTTGAGGTGTAATGACGGTTTATGCATAAGTCTATGAACAGCAACTAAAAATGAACAATTGGATAAACACCAAATATAGATTCGTCATCAAAACATTTACATGACAAATAAAATTATATCTTTAAATCTGTGTAATAGATTGGCAAAAGAATTGCAAAGGAATGTTGCATAATTTTAACTGTTAAAATGTAATTGTAACATCAGATTTTAATAGTTTACTTTGATGTAAGTTCATGATGTTTTTTCTTCTTCTTTTATGCATGTAAAATTACGTTTAGTTAAGCACATTACTGTTTCATTTTTGCCTCTGTACTACTTGCACACTATCGTGAGCCCTGGGATCTAGTGCTACGAACGGTCCAAATCAAGATCTATACTCTGCCAAATAACAACAAAGAGTTGTCCACATTCTTTTGTTATCACTTGGCATTTCACTTTGTTGTTGCTTCATACCGGTGTTTTTTTTTTTTTTTTTAATTTACATCCTCGAACGTTAGTCATATTGGGGGATGCATAAATGGGTGAAATGATGCTCAAATGAGCGCAGGGTCCACAGAGCTTGGAGCTACCCGACATTCGTCTTTTCAGGATTGCCGGCCTTCGTAGCCATGGTCGTTAGAACGTATGTCTCTAGCGTTCCACCGCGTAGAGGGTCGCGGGTTCGAGTGTTTATGTTCGGGTGTTTATGTGTATAGTGTATGTGTATGGAACTACAGAAAACAGATAGGTAATTAAACGGAAACAATAAAAATACGGTTAAATAAGGAAAAGAAAAATATATATCTATATACATAGATATATATTTTTTATAATAAAAAATAAAAAAAGGATGAGGGAAAACACCGGAAAACACCTTACCCAGGTAACTCACCTTGACCGATATTCGAACTCACGACCTCTTGAACTTGAGGCAGACACGCTGCCATCTACACTACCTAGGCGGACATACCGGTGTACTTTTGTGTTTAATCAACTAAAACATTAATTTTAATTACCAAATAGCTGAGCAGATTCAGAACCATCAGCATCGAATAATCCTAGGGTAGCATTTTACTTCAGCCATTGGCTAATTTGGTAAGAACAATTATGGAAACTGCCACGTATGGCTTTCTGTAATATAATTTAAAGGAGTACTGTATAAAAGACGTGAAAAATATGTTGCCGTCTTCGACAACAACGCCATCTGATAGTTTAATATAGAGTGTGCGAATTGTATTCAAATTATAGCAGGATTATTTTACCTGCACATTTACCCGCATTTCCTGATTTAGTCTTTTTATTTCGTTACATTGGCCTCATATGTTGCCAGTATATAATTTATTCACAATGTAAACTACATACAAACATAATGTAGTTATTAATGTTTGAAATGCCTAAATGATCCTTGAGCACTGCTCAAGTACTCTTAAAAACACACCTAAAGATCATTGAAATAGCAGTTCAATAAGAATATATCCAAATAACTCATCTCATATTTGTTTTTCGAAACTAATAATAGCAAATTGCGGACTTCGTTAGTCCGCAACCAGTTAGGACTAGTGCCTGCGCCCAGTTCTTTTTTGTCGGCTCTTGTCCAAGTACCGTTACATATTGGCGAAAATAACTTCGTTTGTAAGTCTGAATGTATACAATGCGGCATAATGTAGCAACATCAACTGACTATAATCTGTCTCATACTAAAACATCGCTGATGCAGCCTAAGAGCTTTCCGTTTATCTGTCTCTTTCTTTCTTGCCTATCGGTCTAGTTTGAGACATATAGTTAAGGAGCCTCCTGTGAGCCCAAGTGCCTCGTCAGCCGCATTTTTTCACCTCTACTTTTTTCCTAGAGAGAAGATTTTATTCAGCTTAAATCAAATTTTAGACTCGCCATAAACTTATACTATGCCACTTGTATGTCATTATGTATGAGGAACTTAAAAAAGCAGTATTATGGTACTCCCTGTATAATAATTCTCATATGTTGAAAAGTGTTTTGTCTTAGTAAAGTTCACAGAATCCAAAACCTTTCGGTTGTAATGGATAGTTGAAAAACTATCGTATTTATATGCTGCTGTTGAAAGTTAGTCTCTAGATGAGCGGAATCGGCCGAACTGAAATTGAAAACCTGGATAATTAGGAATTAGGATAATTCGAAGTATTCTAATCAAAGAAATAATGCATTATAGGAGGAAACAAGCTCACGAAATTCATTAGTAAGATTGTTTACACTGCGTTCTTTAGTTTTGGTCATCCCTGAGAGAGCACTGAAAAGTACGTCGCTACCTGTTAGAGCCACAGCCTTTGTAATCCCAATGTCTCGTTTCACTGAATAGCGTTTAAAGAACTTCCGGGATTCTGTCCATAAGACGTGACGAAAGAATGCTTCAGGATTAGAGGACTTTTGATTTCCTCACACTTCGACAACCACATTATTTGCTGATGGAACTAGAACTCCAGTAGAAGCAAATGGCCGAAGGACATATACACCCAGAAAGGAGCGATGACTAATTTGAAGTCTTTACTTTCATCTGCCAGACGCTTAAAGCGTATCCTCCCCGCCCGCAACAACCTCTTCATTGCTGAAGACGAAATGCCGCCGTTTCCACAAATAGTAACATAGTGGAGCCGGTCGGTTACACGGGCAATGCTCCGCGGAATAGGCCACGTGTGCCATCCAGTCAAGTTCATTATACAAGTGGTTTGATAACGTCACAAAACACTATGATGTATCGATTATTACGAGCAGTGCAGGAGCCAAACCTGAAGACCGTATCTGTTTTGACGCACTCTTAAGCGGAGTTATTTATGTGAACTATTTTGTTGCTCATAACTCCCAAAATACAAAGGTTGTATGTTTACATAAGTTTAGTACCAGAAGTTTACTATCTTAATGGGCGAGGTAGACGCACGATAGCTGATGGAAAATACATTTGATATATTGCACTCATGATTTTTCTCTTATCTTGCACAGCTATTCTTAAAAACGCGTGTTCTTTTATATACTTCATGTTAATCGAGATAAAATGGTTTTATTACATATTTTCTTGTAGGTACAGTGGATATATGGGAATTGAGGTAGTAAAATCTTTTAAGAGCTGGCCGCTGTGTGGTAGCGTTGAAATTCAACGCATGGCCAGGACATACAATAACGACTTATTTGTTGAGAAAAGTATAATAATTTGAAAATGCAAACCCATAACAAGCAATAATTAAAAATGGTTAGCTTCACACTAAGAATTTGACATAAATTGTGGGTTTTAACAAAGCTACTCGTTTCTTTCAGTTTATCAATCCGTTATGTAAAAGTAATTTACAAAGAAGAGCACTGCAGCAGCTATTCATAGAACATTCAAGATATACATTCTATTTGTTATAAAGTATTTGAAACATATAGTGTTTCAGTGATTAGAGCCAGACTGAAAAAATTCAATGACATAGCCGAGATTTGAACCACGGATCTCCCGGTCTCCGTCCGGTTGCTCTTAACCATTGAGCTACAATGGCCATCTGTCGACATGACATTAAATTCTCCAACTGACTCGTTTGTTTCCCGGTAAACCACTAAGGGTTATCATATACAATGACATACGTACCTTTTTGTGGTGATTTCCTGTGTTTCAATTTTTCAGTCTGGCTCTACTCATCCAAACCTTAGCCCACATACGGCTAGTGTGGAAGAAATGATTAATTTCCACCAATTTACCTAAAAATAGTGGCTTAAGTATGAAGTCTGGGACTTAAGTACTTACGGCATAATCGCTATGCCACAGATTCAGTCAACTATTTTATTCTAAACAGAAAGCTAAATTTAGGTATTTACCATAAAACATGTCCAAGCATTGCAGTTGTCTTATTCCACTCTTTTTTTTAATTTACGTCCTCGAACGTGGTACTATCGGAATATGAATGATATGGGTGAAATTATCCTTAAATGAGCCCAGGGTCCATAGAATTTAGAATTACCCTGGGAAAATCTTATCCAGGTAACTCACCCTGACCGAAATTCGAACTCAGGACCTCTTGAACGTAAGGCAGACATGCTACCCTATGCTACCGATGCGGGCACATCATATTCCACTGGTGAACCTTATTGTACAGTGTTAAGGAAAACAAACACTTAGAAAGAAATACTTTAATTTCATCCAGATTAAGAATATTAGACCATATTGATGGTTTACCATGTTTAATCATAGATCGAAACTGCGCAAACTGATAGCAAATGTCACCACTTGAGCGGTCTAAGTTTTGCCTACTTTCCATCAGTTTAAGGCCATATATATTTCTGCAAATGTTTTTCTCATTTAGAAAGTAGTCTCACCGGTGTACCGTTTAATAACACGGAAAGTAATTACAGACCGGGTTGTGGTCCCGGGTAACGGTTCGCGATTGGCGCACCTTGGACCTTCAGTTCAGGGCTAACAGAAGGACGTCGGGCTTTCACTGCATCTTGCAGGTATCATCTGTGCATTCAAAGATTGCGGGTGGTGACATATTTATGGGATTGGTGGTTGCCCGCCTGCTTCTAGGCGCTATTTGTTATTCTTTTCCATTCTCTTTCATGTAAACGGAAACAACCTCGTTGTCGTGCTGTAGTTCACTACTACTACGAAGTATCAGTAAGCATGAAAGAACCCTCGAACTACTGCATGTATATTTGGGAAATAAAGTGTAATTTTCGAATATTTTTGAAATTGGTACAAAATTATATCGAGAGCTTCCTATAAATGTTGAGATTATTTCTGAAGTAAGTCTAGCGCATGCCACCATAGATAATTATTTACACCAACAACGCAACGCTTATCTTTACACCTCGTTCTTTACAGAGAAAGATGGATATGATTATTTGATACATTAGTAGACCAAAAGGGGTCTAATGAAAACGAATAAGCATTATAAAACATAAATAAAAGTATCGAGATAAACTACTTGGAAAAAGCAGCTGTATATAGCAAATAATAGTTACTTGTAATTTTTCACAGTGATAATAATGGAACGCGATTTTTCTCGTATTTCACTTGGTTGCAAAGCCTAAAAGGCTCTCAGATTGTATGAATGTGCAGAAGAAGATCTGTTAGTACAGGAATTCCAACCTCTTTTTCCTTCGTTTGTCGTTTTGTAAAGAATATAAATCCCCTTATATTGCAATTCTTGATTTTCCTCTGCTGTACTTTACTGTTATTCTCAGTTACTTTTTTAACTTCCATAACTCACTGCTTCTCTCTCTCTCTCTCTCTCTCTCTCTCTCTCTCTCTCTCTCTCTCTCTCTCTCTCTCTCTCTCTCTCTCTCTCTCTCTCTCTCTCTCTGACTGATTGACTGTCTTTCTGTCTCTCTCACTTTGTTCACTTATTTTATTTCTACTACTTGCAGTTTTTATAACGCTTTTAAATCTTCTTCTTTTTGTCCATTTTTATATGTTTATTTAACCCTCATCTCATGCATTCTTCTGCAGTCTACTTCATCTTTCGTCCATGGGTTCATTCACTTCTCTCTTTTGTGTCTTTTCTGGTTCTATCGCTTTAGTTTCTGTTAAATCTTCTTTTTCTAGTGAATCTTCCTTTTTCTGTAGAATTTAACTTCCTTCGAGATTTACATATCGCTTCCCTGCTTTCATTATTTCCGCGCCCTTTAATTGCTGATTTTCATCCTTTTTACCTTCTGCATTTTACTTTTTCTCTGCTATACTTCTCCCTCTACTTGTAATGCATGTTCTCATTGTCTAGATGTTTGTATGTATATATTTGCACACGCTGCTACAATGTCGAGTGGTCGCACAGAATTTGTCAAAGACAGGTGTACAGAAAGTAGTAAATGTTTAACAAATACTGTCACAAGAAAGGAAGGAAGTGATTGCCGTGTTCTCAAAGGGAAACAAAGCACCCTCCTTGTTGGGGTCGTACTGTTATGATTAATGCCCATTAGTTCCGCCAGCTCCCTGCCCTTTCCTTTCACAAACAATGTGAGTTTGTGTTAAGGGAGTGAATTGGCGGAACGCAGTTCTGTGTATCATATAGCAACAGAAGGTAAATTACCTCCTTAGCTTATGTTCAAAAAGGAAAAGTGTTTCAAGCTTTATAAATAGGAAAATGGCAGATTTATCAAATGATAGTGCTTCAGGGAATTAGGTCACCAATAGCTTGTCTCGCAAACTACTGGCGTGTAGAAAGATACCATGTATGCTCTATATTTTTAAACAGGCTAAATGAATGGTAGGTAGGTCTAAAATAGTTTTCTTTTATTGAGTCACGAGGAGTTGAATTTTGGACGCAACATGAGAAATGTCTCTTAGGTCACATTTCATCTTTGAAGTACAATCAACGAATCCGATGTCTGATCTGCAAAGTTTTTTACGGTGCACATCTTGCTTATCCCTTCCTGCATTCCAGAAAAGCTATTAGAGTCATAGTGATTACACATCAGAGCTAACAGATTTTTTGAGACAAGTAATACATTTATAAAATTCGTGAAAGCAAGTATAGTTTATTACGTAAATTCCATTTTCGGAATTGAAGTCCCCCCCCCCCCCCCACATAAAAATGGCTGAAGGCATAAACTGTGTGGTACATTCCGGAATTCAGAAATGTCACAAGGGAATAACTATCCAAACTGTATCACAGATATCTGCGTCATTGGCAAAGAAAAATCTTTAAATGAATATTGCAGTGCTATGTACGAATATTTAACCACCTGCAAGGAGCTATAAAATGACAAAAAAAATGCATTAAAAGCATTATATGAATATGTTAAGTACGAGATATTATAATTGCAAACATTGAAATTTGATTTGTTCACAATATTTTACCAAATGCACAAGCCGCAAGGATGCAGTTTTCTCCTCAAGTTTGAGGAGTGAAATATGTCCTTCAGCGGGATATGCAGCATGCAGATAGTGTAGACTTGCATACTGAAATGCTGCATGACGGGATTTGCTAAGTATCCTTCTTTTGACCTTATTTAATTATACCAAAGTTTACCGTAAATCAGGGTTCCAGTTTTCAGGGCCATGCTAAACATTTCTCGTGCAAGATAAGTTTGCATCCATAAGAATTCCAAGGTGAAGGAGCAGGTGTTGTGGCCTTGTTACAAAGGAAATACCATTGGCTGCCTGTAGGGACAACATCTTAGCTCGTGTTTGCTAAACACGTGCTCTCGGTGTTTATTAATGGTCTCCGTCTATGTTGACTGCAAGTTGCACTGTGACGAAGCCCAAGTCACATTGCTTCAGTTTTAATTATAAACCTGTTCCTTTAGTTTGCTTTGATAACTGTTCCTAATACTTTTTTTAATATATTTATTAGATCGGTCAGCAATAATATATGCTTTGCAGATCTGAGAAAACAGATACAAAATAATCACAGAGTAATAACATGTTCCTAATACTTGATTTCAATAATTAGAAGGAAAAAAATCTATTCGGTAAGTGAGTCTGCACCGAAACAAGTAGCGGAGGTCGTTAAGGCAAAAACTTGTAAACGGGAGCCCTGTGGTTCAAATCCCGCTAGGATTTGTCTAGTTTTCATCCTTCCAGAGGTTTTCACTTTCTCTTTTTTCTCCAGTGTTTTTCTCAGTTCTCATAACTGGGAAACGACGGGTAGTTACAGTTTACGTAGGCCTTGTGTTTTCAGCTGTTATTTCATTCCATGTGTCAGCGTGCATCGCTTGTGCTTAATGCAGTAAGAATAGACGTTAAACACACACACACACACACACACACACACACACACACACACACACACACACACACAAACACACACACAATGCGTTTGTTCTGGTTCTCCTTAAATTTTATCAGAGCGATCAAAGTACGAAAAGTATACATTGTGAAGAACCCGTGCAACCTCAGATTTTAGTGCACTTATGTTGGATAATATTTGTATGGTTGACTTAATGTTTAACACATATCAAACCATTCCATAACAGTGGTTAATATACTGATCAGTCCTTGCCATATGGAGTCCTTGGTACAAACTATAAAATTGACCCTTGACAAAAACTGAATTCCTCATATGTGTTTTGCAAATCAGTGAATGTTCTCCATTAAACTTTTAAAAAATCCTTCTGTTTGTCTTCCTTTTTCGAAGAACGTCAACCTCTTTTATGTGGCCTTAAACGGTTCCTGCGATATGCACCTTTTACCCAACGAAAGTAAAAATCGCCATACTGTTGCTATTGGTTTGAAAATGTGTTTCATAAGAGAAGTTTATAAGAATTGTGTTTCTCAGAAACTTTATTATTCAAAAGCTCTTGATGCGATGAATATTTAAGAAGATATACAATTTTTCTTTGTTACTAGTGTAAATAAATAGTTATTAACTTCATAGATCAGAATGCTTAGCAAGCGTGTGGAAGTGACAGAAAGTTTTGTTTTGTACCCTGTAATTTGTTTTAATTGTAACGCCACAGAAAGTTTCATAACGTAACATCCACAAATGCATTGCACAGAAATCAGAGAGTAAAAAGAAAGGGACATAGCGATGAACCAAATCAGAAAGATGAACAGGAAGAATTGGTGGAAATGAGAGATAAAAGATACAAAAATGATAGGAGGGATTCATAAACTATTAATTTAAATAATCTGGTTGTAACGAGGCTATTTAAGAAGCGCATTTTCATATTTCTTTGAGCCCAGCGTCTCTTTCGGTGTGGCTTTTTCGGTTGAGCCATCCACTTTAAAGATTTATTGTTTCTTCAGTAATTATTGCTTAACCCAGAAGATGAAAAGAATCACATGAAAACTCTTCAGTGGTAACACATGTCGTTCATCTTGTAAACAATGACGTCTGCAAACCCGATGTCGCCACGAGGAATGGCAACCATATGTTTACTAGATGAATGTGTCGCGATTTCTTGAACTTCTGTATTACGAAAGCATTTTATGTGTCACTGTCATAACAAGAGTGAAGAAGTTAGGTTCTTATTTAACGGTATTCTCTGAACGCCTGCCTTTATCAGCACACCCCTTTCATCGCTGACAAGAACAATCCATGATGCAATACTTTTGCTTTATGCAGGTTCCCTAAAGCCTTCCGCGTTCCATGCTTTCATGACTGAGCACTTCTATTTACACTTGAGTATTGTGTGTGTTAAGGCGTTCCAAATGGTCTTTTGTCTCCATTTACCCAATATTTTCACCATTCTCTTGACCTTATTTATAGTTTTATCATTACTGACTTTTAATCTAAGGAAAGATCATATATCAACACGTATGTAACGCTTAAAGTGAAAGTAAGGGAATATAAGTACACATAATTATTTTATCATGTGTCTCGCAGCAGATATGTATCTAAAGGCACGAACTGGACATTTTACTGCCACCTATCAGCATGCAGGTCAATCTCTTGTAGCCTCCAGTAGAACCTGTCCAGATTGTTTTGTTCCTATAGCGATGTAGACTTGTAGAATCCGCCGCGACGAGTTCCTGATTCCATACAGTAAGTTATTGCTACACGCGCATTCCATACAACACAGTTGTAAACGAACGCCCTGCGGCATCCGAACAACATGTTTTTCTTGAAAACTAGACAACCTAGGCGCCGCGCTCACCTGCAGCGTTTCAAATCCCTTCTGAAATATATGTCTTTACCTTGCTCATCAGTAATTCGTAATTTTCTCTTGTCATTAGCAAGTAGGCACAGAAATACTGGAAACAACCACTCTCCATCACATAAAGCATTATAATCACCGCTGGTTAAAAAACATTTCTATAGTGTCATGCAGAAATAAGTTATTTTCATGCAGTGGCTATAATTCTAGCCGAGAGCGAAGACAGTGCTCTATCCTTACCACATTATACCCGTACTATATAATAGTAGTATATATTACTATAAGATATGCATTTATATGGGTATTTCATTTGTTTTTAGCATTAGTTCTCAAACACTAAGCCAGAATATGCACATAGACATTCCAAAATTATTAGAACCTGCCGCTCTTCTTGCGTTACTGCATTAATTATGTAGCATGGTTTTCTTTCTTCGTTCCATTGTCTTCCTGTTTCCTTCGCTGTAGTTATGTGTCTCCGTTTTCCTTTCTTTACCTCCGCGCAGCTTAGGTGTCATGTGATGTTTTGATGACCTCCAATAAAACGGCTTCTTTCTAGAGTGTTATAACATTTTAAACATTACTAAACTGTGTAACCACACAAATTAGTGATCCCTTCTTACGCTTACAGTGCGATTGGAAGTACGTTGTGTGTACTCAAAAAAATGTAAAGAACAGTTGTTTAAATTCTAAAATATCTCTCTTTTTTGTTTTCAAGAAGAATATGTTAATCGAAATGCAGTAAAATAGAAGATAATTTAACCTATAATCTGGTTAATCTGAATGAAATTCTCATATGGTCCTAAAATAAAATAAGCAAACAGCACATTTTGAAGGAATTTTATGAAGTTTAATATATCAGATAAACTTATTTTAAAAACCAGTCGCTTTTTATGTAGCAGTATTTGCAACTTAAAGCCATACTGTACTCAGCAGAACTGCTGAAATACATAAATTGGTGTAGACCTGGGGGTTATCTATGCATGATCGTGGACTGTGAGGTCCGTATCTTCTGGTGTGAAAACATTATGCTGACAAAAACATGAGGACAAAACAAAGTATCTGGTTAAGAACTGTGATATTCTGTTATGTCTGTATGCCTATGAAGGATATTTGTATTCAAATGACGTTCTGCGAATACTAACACCTCGCCCTGCTTAAAACACCAGTGTATGTACAGTAGCAGCATAATGCGTGAACATAGCTCAGAATATTTGCAAGTAATCTCATGTTCTAGAATGTTGTTCTGAAAACTACTTTAATATGTAGACATGCCTGTACCATTTATTTTGATTTAGCTATGCTACATATTCTTACGAAACTTGAAAATAAGTTTTCTATTATTTTTATTATTATATTTAAGGCAAGGATAATGCTGATTCAAGGAAACTTCTCAATATAATTTCATCCATTTTACTGCCTTCTCGTCACGATGAGACAGCACTTTAGAGTTTGAGGTGTGCATTATTCTAAACTGCAGTGAGGTTGATAAATACATGATGCAAATAAGGCATACCTAAATGTATTCAGTAATTTGACATATATCTGCTCACCATGGGAATAAGGAATTGTTCAGTTTAGCTTAAATGCCTTTATGACCTTCCGTAGTGATGATGTTGCTGCAGAATGATGTCATTTCAGTAAAGGTTACGTCTGTACCTATACCTGCAGTATCGCGTAAGTCGCATTTAATAGATTATAGTCGTGAGTGAAAGCGAGCAAAGGTATCGCAGGCAGCAGTTATGAGTAGCAAGTTGTTTATACGCCTTCTGTTGACAACGATATGCCTAAGTAGAGCAGATCAAATTAAATAAATGGATATTCTGGTGAAATACTTAAATGCACATATTTTGAGTTGATTATTTTAAAATTGGCACACCACGATTCTGTTAGGCTGCTTAACATTTGAACAGTTTTTGTTCAGTAGTTTCAGAATTATGAGATGCTTTTGTACTTGCAAAAATCTAGAACTATAAGAAATGCTCTTTGCACAGTTTTGTTGAATGTAGGGACTTTCTGTGATTGATTCGTCAGTTTCGTTGACGAGCTAAAGGACACTGCACCATCACCTGATCCCTTCCCTTTTTCGCGAGTAATCTTTTAAATAGTTCAAAAATAGGCATATCTGCAGGGCATTGATCCTTAGATTCTGCTTCGTATTTTGCGTTAAAGATCAGGTAACTGAACCACTAGAACTATAATTTTGCTGCTGGCTTTCTTGTAGTCATAGTTTCTCTTGAAGAAAAAATATTATACATTGTAGAAATGAAAGGAAAGAACGCGTTGAAAGAATGTCACCAGAGAGGATCCCAAGAAAAGCATTTTACTACAGGCCGAAAGGAAGAAGACATCCGGGAAGACCAAGAAAACATTGTCAAATACACTTTGAAGCCACAGTAGGCATTTTTGCATAATGCTTTAAGTGTAGAAGAAGAAAAAAATCTTCCTGCTAGAAGTAGAGCCTGCTGGTCTTCCAAACTCAAGTACGTGAAATTATTTGTGAAATATAGTTTTTGACACATTCGCTTTAAGTTTTCGGAAGCACTGGGTTCATACCTCTGCTAAGCTGATGTTATAATTTTGTCTGTTATACTACGCAATTCAGTTTTGAGGCAGTCTGTTGCTAAATCGAACGAATTCATGTACCCTTACCCGAACAAACGCTTTGGTAATGTGCGCATGGGTTTAATGTGTATAGTATGTGCACAGTATATATGTACAGTGTGTGCACAGTATCCATCACGGCCAAAGCCCCTCTTATTACCCCTGGGATCCCCAATGTGAAGTCTGCCGATTGTCAGTCCTGTGTCATGTGCAATCAACGGTTCATCTCGAGTTCGTTACTACCTACTTTTAAGACAGAAAACGTCTCACGATGTAACAGGATGTCTTCTCAAGAACTTGCAAATTGCATGTTATTTCTACTGGAAGTAATTGCCGAGAAGTTGTGGAGTTTGTCGGTTGTTAACTGTAATACGGGATGAATCATTACTGTGACTGCTTCAGGTAGTTAAGTTTAAGAGAAAAGTTTTGTTTGTTTCTCCTGAATATGTAGCATAGCTCCGGTACTTACAAACAGTTTACATACAGTTGAGTTAAAGTATTCAACACTGAAACTTGATTTCTATAAATTTCAACAGCTGAGCCTATTTTTAATTTAATTATAAGCAGAAAATTAATTTTCATTGCCTAGGTACCCAACTTTTCAACAAAATAGTTATCAAAAAATGAAAGTTGACTCTTGTGTGAATTTTCCAATGTCAGGAAAAGTTGAACACCAAAAAAATCTTCGAATACAGTTATTTACAATCAAACATTAAATTTTATATTAAGGTTTAAACTTTCATTATAAAAATAAAATATAGGATCTTTCAATAGTTACTTCAAATTTTAAGCCGTTGTAATATAATATTTGAAATAGGGGGCAAAAATAACTTGCATACTGGACAAACCGAAGGTTTTAAAAAAATAAGGAGAATGTGCTCCGTTCTCTTGTTCAACGTACACCATTATTTTTGTGACTCCATGCATATCGTTTTGCAGATGATGTCTTGGAACTTGTGAGATAACATATTTTAGTTGCTGTCGAGTTATTGAATATGTCTAGAAAACTCGTTCTTTGAGGTAACCCCACAATCAAATGTCGGGAGAGATCGCGGCGTCCACTTTGTTGGAAAGTGTCCATTGATGATACAGTCGCCAAAGATCTGGATAGTTGTTCTGCGGGGGTTTAGACGTCTTGCATGAAGATGTTTTCCATGCGGCGATTCCTCACTCTAGGGATAACGAAGTTTTGTAGTATGCCACAGTAGTGCTCAGCATTTATAGTGACAAGCCATCTTACCATATAATTGTCTTCTTCGAAGAAACAAAATCCAATGATGAATTCTGAATTGAAGCCACAGCACATGGTAACTTATAAATCATGAAGGTCCTCTTGTACTAAAATTCGAGGGTCATTTTCGGACCAAATTCTACAATTACGCGTGAAAGAGAGAGAAGTGTACTTTCGTCTAACCAAAAGACAATGTCCAACCAATCATTATTTTGAATTTCTGCTAGCACAAGTGAAGCAAAATCATATCTGTCCAAGTTGTTACTTTCTTCTATTGCAAACGTTGGTTTCAGTTCATATGAATACAGGCTAAAATGTTTTCTTAGAATTCTCCCAACTGTGGTATCATCTATTTGAAATAACCTAGATACCTGTGCAACACTACTAATTCCATAATGATTATTTCTGCTTACTTCATTATTTGTGGAAAGTATCTCAGCAATGACAACATTGGTTACCTTTGGCCTTCCAGATTTCTTATCAAGAACAAAACCAGTTTCCTGAAACCACCTGATTAATCATCCATAATTGCAATGGAACATGGCCCTGCTCTTTTTTCAGACCTCAAATCTCCAATTGTTTGCATAATAGTAATGAGTCAGCTGTATCATTTAATGATAGAGCAATGATTTGTAGATTACAAAGTGTTATAGCAGTATAAATAAAATCACTATTTTTTTCAGATCTATACTTATAGTAATAGTGAACTGTAAAAAGAAACAAAAGAAAACTAAACCCCATTGCTTGCAGTATGTGACTTTTTTTTTATCCTGTCTCGAATATTATATTTGGTGGTTTAAAGTTTGAGTTAGGTTTTGATGTACCCCATATATAGCGTTTATACGTTCATATATAGTCAATAAAATATTCAATTATTAACCCCTTTTCTTAGATCATGAAAAGATTTTAGAACTTTTTATTTATCGTCATAGAATGTATACCGAAAATCTGCAAGAAATGTAGCATTTTAAAATGGCAATAATGCAATGAAGCAAGGTTACTTGAAACTCATATTTTAATTTTCCACACACCAACGCTCATCATCGGTTTGGACATTTAAAAATCTAGAGGCAATAACACATAGTTCTACACTTTTTGATGATTTTGTTCCGATAATACCTTTAAAGTGATAAAGATCTTAATTTGGTTTTAATAAGTAGATTGTTCTACAGACATTCGTTTTGAAGGAGACGCGAAAATCTGGAAGAAATCCTTATCCAAGCAACTCACCCCAAAGAAGATTGGAATAGGAGCAATGAGTTAGCTGGAATATTCTTATAAATCAAATTATTTTGAAATGTTAAGTGAATTTATTTGGACTTTTATCAACTATTGATTCAGACTGTTTCTAAGCAACTCTTTTTGAACCTCTTTAATTTAGCAAGAGTCTGATCAAAGAATATTTAACATAAAAGTCTAAAATAGTTCGTTTGCTTTTTAATACTTTGCTATTTTTCTCTCTGTCTGCTTGACACGGGTCTATACTGGCAAAATGTAAATACTTTGTGTAACTTCGTCATTTAGACTTTTCTCGTATACATGCTTTTTAATGCAATGTTATTTTATGAAATAATCATTATCATAATTGGTGTGCTTGCCACCACCAAGATTCGTAGCTTTTTGTGAATACCATACCAGTAATGAAAACTCACATGAGCTTCATCAGAGCGCCGTAGGATTTAGACTTGCTAAGCTACACCAAAGTTGAGATAAATAATCAGAACATGAAACATCTGGGGAATGAAATCAGTTGCTGTTTTAATTGTTTCATTGGAGGAGAAGTGTTAGAGAACCGGATGGGACCTTGATTCACGATATTTAAAACGATGACGTTAGTCCTTGTTCGCTGCCTGCCAGAATGTCCTTGAAGTAGGAGTTGATCTTTCATCAATAGAACGTTAAGACCGGGACTTCCGCAACGAATGAATATTGTTAAGGTATAGATTGTCTATAAGTGATGTTGGCTTTTGAGCAAACCTTCATTTCAAATGAGTCGTTAATCTTCATAGAATAAACTACTAGATTCTATAGTTCTAAGCCAAGTTGAGCGAGGTTTGTCATCCTGGAACGGTGCCAAATCGTGGATTTTGATGTGAAGAAGAAGTCATTGATAGTCTTTTCAACTGCTTTAGCGTTTTCAATCATTCTTCTGCAGCCATGGATTTAAACAGATGGCAATGTGCTGGATGTGGTAGCAGTTTGAATCACCCCAATTCCTCAATTTTGTACATTGTTTTTTAAGTTGTACTCTGTTACAATATAACTCCGCTTGTATGTACTAATGTCGGTTACCTATATTTTCAACGAGAACTAGTTCATCCAGCTTTGAGGCAAAGATCTGCATCGACTGTACGTCCCTTGCAACAAATGTCAGTGAATCACACCTTCAAAAGTCCATTATATTGGGGGAGAACCTCTTTTAATGTATACCGGCTGACGGGTATCCAACCACTGTTTTGAAGTGTCAGGTATACCCAAATTTCATGACACGTGAAATTCTCCTGATAAATCTATCATCCCAGGAATTAGATAACACGACAGATATCACGCTACATCGAGGTTGATAGTTGTCATTTCTCGTGGTACAAATAAACAGCTTCTGAACGATGTTTCAAATGTCTTAATATGGCAAAGTATAGAATCTTTCGAAGTACCATGGTCTAACAGCTTCCGAATTCTTGACCAAAACTTTGCGTGTATTCTCAGTATTTCGTAACTGATCTTCTAGAGCGTTGTAAATATTTAATCTTTTCGTTATTGAAAACGCTGGAACCATAGTCACTCAGCAACGTCACCTTCAACTCAGACTTAATATATTCTTCGAGTCGCTTCAAAAGCAGTATAATCTTGTTTCCAGTAGTACTTCAAAAGGACTCTAACCTAAATCGTTGTTGTCCCCAATTTAAAATATTGTATAACCAACTTATGGCTTTCAGTGTGTTAACAATACTGAACAATAACCATAATACCCTATAAATAGTACTGGCAAAAATAAAGGCATATTTGCGTACGGCATGAACTCAATTAAAACAGAGATTACGTACTTAAGAGTCAACCTAATAAAATTGTATAGGTATACTCATTTTTGTGAGTTAACTCCCAAACAGCGTATCATTTAAATTGGTATTTACATTAAATAGGTAAATATGAGGTAAACTGCTTAAATTTTATTTCTCATTTTCTGAGAATGCAATATTCTGGATTGTAAAAAATATAAAAATACTCATTAAACTTAAAAGTAAATAATGGAAGTTCTGTCACTTATGTACGTAAAACAATTTGTTGAAAGAAGCATTTAATTTGGTTAACCTTTTGCTACCATATGAAGTTTGGAACATTCATGCTTTCGTATGCAAGCAGATTTAAATTTAAAATCAAGATGCAAATTGTAATTTCACAAAACGACGCTTGAATGCAAACACGTTTTAACGAACGTAAAGTGTATGTGTACCTTAGAGGATGAGAATGGTATCGACTGTAACTGAATTATACAGAATAGTTTATTGTTACCCTTTGTGCGTTTTAATTAAAATGCCGGAGCGTACATGGCGCTTGTATCCAAACTTTAGTCGCGAAGCATATCTACTTTTAATTGAATTACCAGGAGTGAACGCTTTTACCCATGATGTGCAAGTTGTTAATGGATTTTCTCGTTTTGTTTACTTCACACACTGCACTGTTCTAAACCTTAGTTGTCTGCAATGGCAGTTTATAGTAATACAATTGTGATATTTTCGGAAAAAGAGCTTTTTATAGTTATGGTTATCTATAAGAAGGTGCTTCAATTTAGAGAAGGGTAGAATTTGCGCCGTTGTAAGGTTTCCCCTAGCATTTCTATAAACGTAAGATATTCGGTTCTCTGTATGTAAAGTCAAAAATAGTATAATAATCTGAAAATTTCAGAAGCGATTGGTGGTCCGTTTAGCGAATTAAATATTTTAGTCTGATAGTGCATACCTACGCCTTGTAGGATTTACAATGTGACTTAAGTTACATGTGGTACTATGGAATCAAACTGTTAACCAATTAGATTTATTCAGTTTTAAGGTTATTAGTGAAATAAAAAAGACTAAACTCAATTCAATCAATATTTCAGAAAGTAAACATGGCTCAATTTTGTTAAGTGCCCCCAAAGTTGCAGAGTACGGTACTATTTTTTTAAGTACACAAAATCAGTTCTTTTTGGAACTCAGTTTTTATCTACACTTCATCATCAAAGCACGGGATGAATATTATCATTGTGAGTTAGTGACTGCAAGGCAAGTGCATTTAACCAATTAGAAGTACTTCTGAAATATTTCTTTAATGGTCTTAGCATAGAAAAACTTATTTCTGGGAAACACTGGAAACCGACAAAATGGTCAATATCTTAAAAACAACATAGCCAACCAAAGAAGCCATATCGTCGAAACTTCCATGTTACCAGATTGTCTTTGAAAATATACATTTTTCCTTTATGAAGCAACAGTTGTCTCTGGAGCAGTTTGTAGATGAAATGATTGGTTTGACATTCCTTATCAAATTACTTCCATTCCTGTTTGCTTGGAGAGACGAAAATGTGAAGCAACTTCGGGCAGGAGGGTTTTCCTTGCCCCTCCCCCCGCTAAATGTGTCCTTGCCTGCCATTTTTGACCCGGGCAGATTCATCTCACGATGAATAGTTATCGGATCTTAATTCCTAAAGCTTATTTCACGTCCCTGAAGGCAAGTTCGCATACAGTTAATATAGTTAATCCTTCATTAATGATTAAATGCGTTGTTTCCATGTTAGGATAACGCCTTTCACCATAGTGCTAGATTACTTAGGCAACCCAAATAAGGCAGCGAGGACAGTTGTAGAGAATGTCAAGAGGGAAATTCTTAGTGAACCTTTTTGCTGTAGGCCAAGAACGCAGGTTTTTACGCTCCTGTGAGATTTTGGCGAGACCTTGCAGTCTCTGAAGGCCGCTTTTTGTGAGGTATGTTGTTGGCAAGCGTCCAAGAGTGCAGCTTGGGGTTGGTACTCCTGCTAATGATTCATTGCCGTGAATGATGCGATACTCGTGGTCTGTGACCGTGACTTTGACATCCACCGGGTGGCTATCTTGGAATGTTAGGTGAAAGGGAACAACTCCAAGGTCGCTTCTGTTATTGTTTCAAACTGTGATTTTATTTATTTTCCCTCATGTTTTCCTATCTCTATTAGATCATTAAATGTAAATTATCCATTTTCCCCTCTATTCTCCCATTTTTCGTTATACCTGCTTTATTTTCCACATCTCTCTTTTCTTTAGATATTATATTGTACATATCCTCCGTTTTCCCATTATGTTAATCTTCTTTAACCTTCCTCGTGCTAAGGCCGCACCGTGGCTCAGTGGTTAGACCGCTTGGCTCTCACCAAGGAGGCCCGGGTTCGATCCCAGGCGACCGCAAAGTGAGATTTGTGATGGACAACACGGCGCTGGGGCGGATTTTCTCTGGGACCTCCGGTTTTCCCCGCCATATCATTCCACCGATGCTCGATCTTCATCTCATGTAGCATCAGTGTCACCGCCTGCGGTGCCGTATGTAGTAAAAGCGGGCGTTAAACACTACACACACATTTCCTCGTGCTAGTTGTATTCATCTTGTTTTCTGTTTCATGTTTGTGCTTCTCATGTTTTATCACTTCCTGACACTTTGCTCAAATTTCTCACCGAGCAACTTTGTTATTCTTAATTTCATTGTTTCAGGTTTTGATTTTTGTTTTCATCTTCTGTGTACTATTTCTCATTAAATTATTCACGTACTCAGATTGATTCAGATTCTTCTTCTCGTTTCCCATGGTCTCCTTCATTTCCTTTTTCATTTTCTTCCTTGATGTCTTTCTGCTTTTTTTCTTCCATTTCATATCCTATACCTATTTAATTTGATACCTCCTCACCAAGGACAGAAAAAGCACTATTGGATATAAAACGAATGTCGCGATGTCGCTAAATATGTGTTTTGAATAAACTTTAAGAGGGAAGAGCTTAACTTAGAAGCACGGAAATTGGTCTCTTAAATCGGGTGACCTCCACTATTGATCTTTGGATTTAAACATGCTAAATTGAAGATAAGTGGATAACAAGTATCACAATTGTTTTGGATTTTTTTTTATAAAATAGTTGTCACCTTCGTTCTTATATTCATAAACTCTTAATATAAGAGAAAAAATGGAGATCTGATTAAAAGCTCTTCACATATCGCTGTAGCCAATATTTTTCTTGTGTTGTCTTGGGTATGTAACGCGCTGAAGTTAACATTTTTTGGTGTTTCATTAACACTCAAGCATGCCCTAATCCTTTACTATTCAACCTGTCACATAAACGCGCTTTAAGGGACGTCTATCTGTCATCTGAATTGCTTACTTTCTCCATTGGGAATAATGCTGCACATGGTCCATACAGCAAAAACGTCTCTTTTATTACTACGTAAAAAAATTTGTACATAACTGAAAAATTTAAGCATAATTTGTCTGATTCGTTTCTTTGATTATAATGTTGAGTAATAAGAATATTTAAACGTAAATTATTTTGTACCTTTACAGTAATCGTTTTTGGTAGCGAGAATTTTGAATGCTAAACATGCGCTGTGTGTTTACATTGTTTTCTCTTGGAGGTGGACCAATGTAATGGTCTTTTACATCACTATGACAAAGTTAACCTTTTGGGATGTTCTCATTTATAAATAGACCCAATTTTGTTTCCAAAATGTTAAAATATATTTTCCTTTCCTAGTTGTGTGGTTTTAATACTTACGAAACATGCCGAAAACAACTAGTTTGCTCTCTACCATTGCTTCACAAAAACATTGTGAGTTTTATTCATGTAACGTTCTCTACTCACTCTTTTATAAACTAATCGTACAAAATTCTATATGCGCTTTGTTTCTACTTTATTCCTCTGGATTACTTCTGTTAATCGAGATATGCTTTTATTGCACATTTAAAAATTTATCTGACACAGTTACTAAAGTGATGTTTGAATTGTTATGCTTTTTGAATGACAGAAAAAATAAAAAATGCCTATGTATTCTCAACATATCTCGGAAATAGTTAACGTCACAAAAATCTTATTTGACTTGAGTTGTGTGACTTAACGAGATATAGGTATGTTTTTTGTATAGTAAGATTTTGTGTTTATCTTTCTCTCCTCTCTCTTATGGTCTCCAATTAAACAAGTAATTCAGAATGAACTGGACTTTACAGGTTATTGTCAGAAAATTAAAGATAAACATTCTTAATTTTTTTCAGAAAATCTACGAAATATTTTCTATGTAAAGGGTAGTGTAAGTTTTTTAAGCCTCGCACTGCACCTTTAGAAAGTATGAACTTAATTACTTAGTATAGTTTTTATTCGATTCTTCCGTTGTTTAGTAATTCTGTTTGTACAGAACTAGTTGATCAGGTACGTGGTAGAGAAAGCTCCCCTTGCCAAAGTTACTGAGTTAAAACCATTACGGGTAGAGAGATAGAATAATGTGAGAGGGTTTGGGTGGTATATAATGTATTCTTTCGAGCAACTTTCTGTATGCTTGGAAATGTCAAGAGGACTTTATTCTTCAATAAAGAGCACATTCTGCTGGGAAATAGGATTGTTGTTACTTTTTTAAAAAAAGAGCTGAACATCGTAGCGAATGGAAAAAATAACTTATATAAGATTATCTTTATTTTTTCTTCCTTTTCTTCTTTCCTTTCAACTGTTGTCGATGCTGCTGCAGTGCCACATATTATGAGAAAGCTTTTAAACAATCGTACACATTGAGAAGTGGGATGGATTCGTTAGTAATGATAAAAGTGTATCAGATTTCTAAAAACCAGTCAATGAAGGTATCGTTTTCACAAGGACGGACGGAGTCATGAGTATTTCCACGTGAGAGGTCACAGTGAGAGCACTGGTGAACCCTGTGGGTCCAGATTTCTTGCGACATGCAAGTGAGATGGTAGTTACAGTTCTCCGTGGGAACTGGTGCCGTTTTTGGAAGTTATTTATTGGTGCTGTGCGTGTGTCTATTGCAATATGGATTATATCAAACCGCTGACTTTTGCTGAGGTAATTACATAGATTTATATTTAAACGGTGCTTATAGCCATCTATGAGAATATATTGTTAAAAAGTACTGTTTTACGCTGCTGCAACAATAGAAGTACATGAATACCGACTGCGCATTTTTATTTCTCTCCTTATCCGTAAGTAACCAGAGGGAAGTATCGCATTGCACTCGAAAATTCAATTTCGAGATTTCACAGGAAGTACGTGTTCTGAGGTCCCCTGAATTCAAACCATTTTTAGAAAATGTCCGCACGAGCGCGTGTGTTTTTCCTGTTTTAAGTTTTGTATGTGCCCAAAGATAGGAAACGAAAATTTTCATAGAAAATCCCCAAACTACCCGTTATATGAAATATACATTTGATATATTTGCATGGCAAATAAAATAATATATTTAATGTTCTGGGAATACCATGTGAAGTCGTCTTTATTCTGGATGGCTGCATAACGGTTATGGTGTATTAATAGAATAACAATTAGAGAAAGTTATGTAAATGCAACACAAGATTTTTCTTATCAGTGGTGTTAAAACTGTGAATTTAACCGATGAATTTGGTAGTTACAGAAAATAATGCCAAGTCCAGAACTACAGTTCTCTGGTTCTGATGTCACTTAATGGTTAGCTATAGTCATCACTGAATTGAGCTGTATCCTAGCAATAAACAAATACATCATTATAAATCCATTCAGGAGAAAGTCATCATACTCCATGAAAAACGAGTTATTCTGACAAATTCAAGGAAATGTAAAATTGTGTCATATAGGTATTCGGTCCCTTAAACTGTAACTAAGCTGAGTGTATATTAGTCACGTTTATTGCAATGTGCGATCGACATTTTTATGTGAGTGAAACGTTGTATTTATCCTAAGAAAATGTTTCAGTTCTAAATTTCAGCAGTTTTTCTCCATAGATTTTAAAGCTAGAAATATGACAACTTTATCTGAGTTTGATGTATTTATGATGCTGGTGGAAATACTTGTAGCTATTTGTAAATAGCTACATGTAAGTATGAGCATAAAGAACATTTCAGTTTAGCTGTAAAGAAGCGGAGATATTAAGTCACATGTTTAGAGAAATGTAACTTTTATAAAATTTAATCTCAACCATTATTTGGATCTTCCTATTGGTACTTATCTTTCAGTTTTCAAAATCTCTATATATGTGTTCTTTTAGCTCGATTACATTTCAAAAAGCGATTTGACGTTCTAAATACTGTAAACATTTATACCAAAGTATGTAGTTTATAACTGCAGTGGTATCTATTACAATTAAATCAAGCACATTGTTTTCAGCCATTAATCACATATATAATGAAATAGGTATTGCCAATAAACACATAAAACAATACATGTATAAAATAGATTATTAACATTAAAGCAAGTCTAAATGTAGATTTTTTACATAAATTCATCAGCATATAAAATACTTTCGTCTTTAGCTATTTGAGCCAAGTTTTAAAAGTACTTACGGGCAATTGCCTAATAAATTCAATCAGAGATACTAGATACAATATTTACCGGGCTTGTGGGCCGTGGTCTATTGGGTTCCTTCTTCTTCCCAAACGTTTCGTCTGCGACTGCAGCAGACATCTTCAGTGGCGGCGAGGTCGAAGTTTCCTAGTGGAGATTTCAGCAGTCGGTGCTGAAATCTCCACTAGGAAACTTCGACCTCGCCGCCACTGAAGATGTCTGCTGCAGTCGCAGACGAAACGTTTGGGAAGAAGAAGGAACCCAATAGACCACGGCCCACAAGCCCGGTAAATATTGTATCTAGTATTGACACCGGCCGTGAAAGCCTTAGAACTTTGGTCAATCAAAGATGTTTCCGATTTCATAATCATAATGATGTATTACTTTCATCGACAAATTCTTTAGATTAATCTAAAATCAGAAACAAAATTTCATTATGGAATCTTCTGGTGTAATGAAGCCTTTAGCTAAAGTATTTTGACAATTTTCCACAAAAAGGGTGTATAAGTATGACAGAATTGATCTCGGTAAAAATCTATTTCTTGTCTTGTAGCTGTATGAAAGTACAACGATTATATTTATTTACTGTCCTGAACAATAATGTTACTATTATCATTGAGTCTGTATGTTTATGCTGATGAAGCACTTTTGATAACTTCCTGTATTTTGCTTCAAGCCGTGCATTTTGTAATCCCTGAATAGAAGTTTACATTCCCCGTTGTGTTTGTATTTTTATAGTCTTTGCCCCAAGACACGCTCAGCTGACGAAACTGTATGAGTAACAAGGTTGTTGAACGAACGATATTGTGAATGGTCGTTGCTTAATTATTATATGCTGTCGACATCGAGTTCAAGATACTCGGGACATTTTGTGTGCAGCTGTTACGACATACAGCGGCAACGAACGTCACTTGTTTGCAAAAATGTTCGTGCCAACAGTGAGGAAAACGGAAAAATCTGACCTCAGCGTTATTGTATAGCAGACTTAGGAAAATATAAAGTATTTTATATTATGTGTGTATAATGTGTAATACAGGTGAATGCATATCAAAAGGCTTCCTCACAAATTGATATTTGTAAACAATTCTACATATTTGCTTAATTTCTCATGTGAATTTTGTTTTGAAACAGCTGTGCACTCAAAATTCGCATTTAAAACCCATATTCTCGCACAAAGTTGCAGTTTGAAATACATATTTTGTATAATATATTTAAAAATATATGTAATATTGTCCATTTGAAATTTTGAAATAGTTCTTGAATTGTTTTCTAAAAATGATTTGCATGATCATGTGCTATTTCGGCTTTGGTTTTCTTTTGCAAAATAACTTTTAATAGACTTTTCAATCAGACAATATTGAAAATGATTAAGTAATATCATAAAAACTATGTGGCAGAGAATGCGCTTAGATTTTGTTGATAAAATAAACTGTTAATTAGTATATAAATTAATGTCCAAGAAGTATATCTAGAAAATTTATATTGCACTTCAATCTCCTTTTTAGTGGCATTTCCACTAATTTTTATACTTTATCTTTATCAATGTATTACTTGAAATTCTCATTCTATAGTGCACTGTCAAATGAAGCATCCCACATTTGAAAAACATTGAACTATAAAGCTCTGCTAACGTATATATCAGTATCTGAAGACCCTGACCATCAAATATGTATTAAGACATATATAATAACTAGGAGTCCGCCTCGGTAGCGTAGATGGTAGCGTGTCTGCCTGACGTTCAAGAGGTCCCGAGTTCGAATCTCGGTCAGGGCGAGTTACCTGGATAAGATTTCTTCCGGGGTTTTCCCTTATCCTCAAAGACGAATGTTGGGTAACTCTGAGCTCCATGGACCCCGGACGCATTGAGCATCATTTCACTCATTTCATTCGTCGTCCGATATGACTAAACGTTGGAGGACGTTAATTACAACAACATAATAACTAGGAAATAATTCCATTTAAAATTTTCAAACCAGGAAATTGGAAAGCATTTGCTCTTCCCCTTGTTTTGTAATGAATGAATGTTAAGCGTTTGACACATCAAAACTTTTTGCTTGATGAAGAAAGTACATCGAAAAGGCTCCTAGAGTGGTAGTCATTTTTGGAATACCTATGTGTATAAAACCCCGGCCAATCAGCTTGATACAAAATGGAACGCAGCTTGAGATGCGAAAACATTACACCGTTGGGTAGAAATGTAGTGTGAATAGTTTATTGGCTACAATCAAATGTTCTCTTGTTATGATGTTACAAAAGTTGATTGTCGTAATCCAGGATGTATATGCGGAAATCGGATTTGTCTTTGATCAGTACTTTTACACGGTGTGGTTCAGCTCATAAACACAGTAGGTAAATTATGATATATACATATAATTGTAAGTAAATCGGATGCCGAATTTATTTAAAATTAATACGTATGCTTCGTTTACAGTGACACTTTGTCGCTTGGCGTATTTGATTCATAGTTGGCGCAAGCCCTCACTCTTGAGGGTCAATATACTTTTGAAATCCCATATATTCCCGCTCCTTGTTGCTCAGTAGGCAACGGCGTCTCACCACGAGTGTGATAGTTTAACAGAAAATTCTCACTAATATTCCAACCCACTCAATCACTATTAAGGTTTCCACAGAAAGTAAACATCATCTGTACTGTTACTTGTTTAGAGACATTCTCGTAACGTTAGTGCAGTAAACCAAGATACATCCTCTATTACACATTGTATCACATGTAGGTATAGGTACAAATTGCAAGGCATTTGTAGAGGGGCTTAGGTTTCGCGATAAAACCCGCCTGTGAAAAAATTGGAAACCTGAAGTGTAATGATTGTAAATCTGTCCTTAATGAACTTTCTATATTACCTACAGCGAGATATTAAGCAGAGGAAGTATTGTAAGGCCGCATCTTATCCGAGTGTTTAGACTCGACTCTCAACAATGCGGCCTGGGTTCGATCCCAGGCGACCGCAAAGTGAGATTTGTGGCGGGTTTCCTGTATCCCCGCCATCATTCCACCAATTGCCCCATCATCCATCTTTCCTGTCATTCATTTCATCCTCATATTATCATTCACTTCTGCCGCTCTTGTCCCAGGGGCTGGGCTGGCCACTCAACCCTGGTTCTTTTATCAGGTCAGTGCTTCGGCTTCCTTCGCCCCGAATTTCCGGGCCAGTGGAACCCGAATCCTCTAACACAGTGATCGGTGATGTACGGGAGTAATAAAAAGGTAGGTATTGTATTCCATCCAAAAATGTGTTCATCCAAATCACACTGAGAAAGTATTTAAAAAAAAAATGAAATGTTCGTAATTTATGTTAGGGTTCAACATCTTCGAAGACCGCAGCCGAAGCTTCAAATTATCCTTTGCATAGAACAAATGTTCATTATTATTTTTAAGCACTAATGTTACATTAGAGAATCACATGCTTTATACTTGCACAATAATAAACGTGCGCATTGAATTTTCTGCGAATAGCGTCTAAATTTCTCTTCATTCTGAACGAATTTTGTGTACTTCTTTATCAATAGAAAACCATAAAAGAGGGACAAAACGTTCCACAGAAAATGTAGATCTTGTTAAACCATATACCTCATGCATATTGTGTCATTAACCATGCCTAAGGTGTTCATGGTTACTGGTACGGATTTTATGTTATATGAAGTGTTCACTTTGGCCTACACACGGCCAGTGTGAAAGAACAATTAATTTCCATTAAGTGATCTAATAGTGGTTAACTATAAAGCCCGGGCCTTGAAGCACTTACACGTTGTAAGTCGCCATTAAGGTAGTTGTCTCATGTGTTTATGAGAACTCCTAAGTGGTTTACCGTGAAAAACACGAGTCAGTTGGAGAATTTAATATAATGTCGGCACGTTGGCCATAGTAGCTCAAGGGTTAGAGCGACTGGACGTCAACCAGAAGATCCATGGTTCAAATCCCGGCTATGGCATTGAATTTTTCAGTGACACTATCTTTCCATATTAAGTGTTCAGTCATTAATTTGGTGAAACAGACAGTGTGATATTTCAAAGTTAACATGTAGCAGCCACTTCCTAAAATTTGACCATCACTTCGGTCTCTTGTATATCTCAACGAATTGTGAAATTAATTTCAATTAATATGGCGTAAATGGAACAAATATATTTTTATAGGAATAGTTTGTGAATACTGGATATAGAAATTCAAACATATATTTAATGTAGTTTCTACACGCTTAAATTCAACATTCCTCTACAAACGTGTATCTAGACTTGTTGATATCTGTGAAGCCATTATGCGTAACGAATCGAGCCCTGTACTGAGAAAAACGCTTTGCTTGAGGCATTAGTAGTGGGAGACAACCGTGTATAAAAGTTTCTGATTAATAGCATCAACTACATTCTGCACGGACGTAGGGCGTTGTCGCCCGTTCGCAAACATTATAATTAAATAAGGTATCATGTACGTAGCGTGGCAATTTGCAATCCAATCCGGTGATTATGCCACGAATCGAGCTAAATGAAAACAGGACGGCGATGAACTCCAACCATAGATTGACTGATGACACGGCAGTTTTCATGGGAACTCTAGAGTTGAGCGTGAAATTGAAGGCATTTATAATCAGAGCGCTAACCCCTGGAGGAAATGCTGAGGTCGCGCGGTTTCGACCCTTCATTTGTCTCTTCAATACATGCACATGCAATAAACTAATGCATGCATGTCTTGTGCATATAAAAGGCATAGTCATTTGTTGACATATTCTCACAACCGCCCGAATCCTATGCCATGAACCGTACCATTGCATCTTGAAGTATTGACGGTAACAATACTAGAACATGTACTAAAATCGATAAATTGTTAACTTTTACCTTTCTTGTAGGTAGAAACAAGTAATATGTTTCACATAATACCATTCCACACAAAAAAAGTTTTCACCTCAAGGTAGAAGTTATCGATAGTTACTGATAACATGGGGAGAAAGTAGTTCAGAATTAATGAACCACTAATCACTTTCCATTTATCATACATTGAAGCATTAATATTCATAAGCAGTGATAATCTGTGTAAAATTAACTTGAGCGATGTGTTGACTAGGAAAGTCAGAGAGGAAATGTCGTAATGTCTAGTATTAAACTTTGGAGAGAAAGCTGAAAACCGTTATTTTCCGTGTTAGACATGTGACACGGGGCCCTTGACGTTTGATAAACACGTGACTAATACTTGCATGGTTATGGGTTTCTAGAAACCGCTTCCTGCAAAGCAAATGTGTGTGATAACACATCGTTTCCGTGTTTTACTTAGGAGCAGCCCATATCATGCTTTGACTTTCATTTCTTTAAAGCTACAAAATGTAACACATGGTTTTGTTTACGCCAACGATCACTCATAGTGCTGTAAACCTTAGGCTGTTATTACTTTTGGTTATTATATTCAATTCTCTCTCTCTCTCTCTCTCTCTCTCTCTCTCTCTCTCTCTCTCTCTCTCTCTCTCTCTCTCTCTCTCTCTCTCTCTCTCTCTCTCTCTCTCTCTCTCTCTCTCTCTCTCTCTCTCTCTCACACACACACACACACACACACACACACACACATTCTCATTTTTACCTCTGGACTCTAAGGAGGATAGGGAATAATCCTGCATGTAGAAACATATCTGCCTCTCAGCCGGAAATCGAATTCGAAACCTCTAGTTTTTGAGGTTAGCACGCCAACCATCAGACCAGAGAGGGAATCAACGGCGATTATGATTAAAATGTTCTATCATAGCTGTAAACTTGAATAGTATATCAATAAAACGATGCCATAAAACAGCATGCATAATAGTGCTTAATATTAAAGTTTCAGTAATCTGCGCTCAAGCACGTATTTAGAGGTCAATTTCCGAGGTCAATTTGCTTTTAATAAATAATCAGGGATGTGTTTTTATCATGTTAGTAAAATTAAAAACACATGTAATATATTATATTCACATGACTTTCTCTACCCAAGTTTCTACAAATTGTTCTTAGAAAAAATTGTTTTTGTCTTGTTCCTTTGGATAAAGTCTGTAGAAAGGCCTTGCACATTGCACAGTTTTTGTTCTTGTACCTGGGATAAAGTGATATAAGCAGTAAACAGATATTTAAAAAGCGAACCACTGATTGATGCATTTGAAGTATTAGTTCTCCTTGAATGAGAAAGGGAATAGGAACGTGCAAGTTAAAAATTACATATCTTTAAGTATCTGGTAATTCTAATCAACAAATTATAATATGTCGGAATTGGTTAATTTTGTAATACAGTATTGTAATTGACATTATATGTGCATTTTAAGGAGTTCTACAGCCGCTGTGCATTAACTTTTGGTTTATCTCTTAAATAACTTCATGTCAGCCTGACACTGAATAGAGACGTTAAGATGAGAAGCTTGAATAAACTTCTT
Source organism: Mantis religiosa (assembly GCA_030765055.1). Lineage (NCBI taxonomy): Eukaryota > Metazoa > Arthropoda > Insecta > Mantodea > Mantidae > Mantis > Mantis religiosa. The sequence goes on along the minus strand of CM060951.1, from coordinate 122,219,578 downwards.
CGATTTATTTTAAACTACGTTTTATTTCAACTGTTTATTAAAAGTTTGAAATGATAATTCATTGGGGGGTCCTTATATGTGCATTTTAAGGAGTTCTACAGCCGCTGTGCATTAACTTTTGGTTTATCTCTTAAATAACTTCATGTCAGCCTGACACTGAATAGAGACGTTAAGATGAGAAGCTTGAATAAACTTCTTCGATTTATTTTAAACTACGTTTTATTTCAACTGTTTATTAAAAGTTTGAAATGATAATTCATTGGGGGGTCCGTGGACCTCCTGTCTGCACTGCACTAAACAAGTTGGTCAATTTAAGATTGGTGTGAGTATTTTTCTCTTATCAGAGACGACCTACCAGAATCAGAAAGCAATTGAGCATAGAAAAGCTTCTTTCATTTGAAGCTGAATGGAATGTTTCTGACAGCAAAGCAATATAAAGAACAATATGGCAAACTTCCCCCGCTGTGCTGCAACGTATCGTGATATCAATTCTTTCAGTGAATCGACAGAAGAGAAAGCGTTCGAACTTGGATGACTTCTTATCAAAATTCTGAACTTTCTTTCCAGTGGTTCGTAGTAGATAGGCATCATTAGTACCTCTTAATAATGTGTCGAGCATTCTAATATGAGTAGTAACATTGTGTTTTCTTATAAAACTGAAGTTATGAGTTATACAGTTGCCTAAGTTGTAAAGCAAACTTTTAGTTTTGCTTAAGTTGTATTCTTAATTTCCAAAAATGTGCAATTCATATTTGGCATATGTTTTTCTTTTTCTTGTTTAACCTTTTTATTGTTTACATTTGTTTTCTGTTGTTTAACACATACACTATATAGATAAACAACCATGCCCAAGGCAGGACTTGAACCTGTGACCCGCTACGCGGCGGAACGCTGGAGACATACGTTCTAGCGACCACGGTTACGAGGGCCGGCATATTAGACAATTAAACTATTGTAGCAGTTAATTTTCCAATAATTTCGTTTTATTTTTTACGCTATTGTTAAATTTTCGCGAAGGAATAATGCTTTTAAAATTGTTTTAATCTAGACTACGAGATAGCCAAATCGTGCCCCAGATGTATAGTTGTGCCTTTTTGGTTGCTGGCAAATAGGAAATATTAACTGAAACAACGCATTTCCAAATCGTCGCCTTAGTCTTACAAGGAATAAATATACCGAATTGGATGATCAAATGATCCCCGTATTTATCAGAAAAGATGACTTGTCGAACTGCTTTCTGCCACAAGTAATGCACCATCGGCCACTGTCCAGAAATGCTTTAAGAGTGACACTATTTTGTTTAATGTTGCTTTCTTGTGTGTAGAGTATTAGATAATGCAGTAGCATAGATGAAACTTGTAAAATGAAAATGACGATAACGTTAATTTCCATTATTACTTTAAAAAATGAATGTCTAGCTTGCAAAGCGGATCATAACAGATTGTTATACAATGAATACAGATGGTAAAATACGAAATGGTAAATGTATCCATAAGCCTTAAAAGTCACTCGCGCGATATATTGCTTTATACTTAGGAAATAATTGCAATATTAATTTCCAGAAGCTTCCCATAAATTAAGTCTTAATTGTATGCTATTACTCATACATAACCTATTCGAAAGCTGTGTTAAAATTGCATCTGCATACCCACGGTGGTTCGTCTAAATATAACGATTTATTAAACTCTAGGTACATTTGAATTAACCTTCATCTTACACCCATTTCAGTCAACTGTACACTATATCAAGTATTTCTGAGGCTCTTGTTTGTAAATATTGGCAGCGGTTTGTGAGTTGTTCATGCTTGCAAAGTGACATCATTAAGATTCATCGGTGAATTAGAAACGGATCCCACCGACTCTTGTACCTCACCTTGCAAAATGAAAGGAAATTGAATTAGAGACAATGAACGACAGAAAAAATTCCTAATTGCCAGTTTAATCCATTTAGTAAATTGAAATGTCAAACCACGTTATAATGACGAGTCCGTGGGAAACAACTAATAGGTTTATCCATACATGGTAAGCGTCTCGAGTTCGAATCTCGGTCAGGGTGAGTTACCTGCATAAGGTTTTTTCCGGGGTATTCCCTTATCCTTAAAGATGAATGTCGGGTAACTCTAAGCTCTATGGACCCCGGGCTCATTTGAGCATCATTTCACCCAATTTATTCATCGTACGATATGACTTAACGTTGGAGGACGTAAATTACCCCCAAAAAAATGGTAAGAATATCCAGATGTTGCTTCTAGCAAAAGCTGGAAAAGCTATTTGATATGTTCTATCTCTTTTTAGAACGTTTTTTGACATGACTGGCACACCTCTATTCCAATACATGTGCATAATTGGTTATAAGGAAGAGTTCCGCAGAAAATTTAAGCGTTGGAGATCGATTATTATTTACTAAAGTTGTCTGATTATAGAGGATGAGCTTAATCCATTGAGCTGGAAACCATGATGTTCGATGGTTACTCTAAGAATCTTCAGTGGACACGATGTTTCTGTTTGTAGGCTGTGAAGCTGGAGAGTGTCCACGCTGGAAGGACACGCTACCTCGTCGTGGTGTCATGTATGGGGCGACAGGACGCCGAGGAGAGCTGCCTCCTTGGAATAGACTGCAATGAGAAAACCACAGTGGGCCTGGTGCTTCGTGTGCTTGCTGATACCACCATCACGCTGGATGGTGACGGGTAAGTATTCGCTGGTTCAACTGACCTACTCAAGTTATAAATGCCACATTACAATCCCATGGCAGAATAGTGTATCATGTGGATTTTAGAACGAACTCCAGCTATGAATATAAAGCGATGGAGGGTGCTATCCGTTCTTCCAAACAGAGCAATAGAAATAATATTAAATGAGCTGAAAGTTTAATTTGTTAGCAAGAAATGTTATGAGTTCTCTACCTGACCATGTTTCAAATACAATTAATTTTGAGATTTGCCAGTTGTTTTTGCAGTTTAGAATCTTCTGATCTAGGGCAGATGAGATATTCAGCACGGTGAGGCAAGAATTATAGTCATATCTATAGAGGTCTAAATTTACAGTAATTAAAAATTGAAACCTCACTGTGTTTACAAATTAAAACCTATATTGTTTTTATGTTCAATTGAATTCCTGCACTTCTAACAGTCAAGTGCACGCCTCATAACAGTACACAAATGACGTTACATTGCACATTTTTTGATGGTGGGATGAAACCCAGATGTAGCGTGTATTGCGGTGTCTCTGAAGTCCTTTTTAATAGTTTAAGCAAAATTTCCAATATACTTTAGAATCTACAAAGACATCTTGCTCTCAGAAATGCAAAAGGTATGCCCTAATGAATTATTTGTACAACAGTAATAATTAAGGTATATAAATAACCTAAAACATCTCTGATTTTTTTAAAAAATAATTGTAGGAATTAGACTCTGTAGCATTCTTAATATTGAGGTCTGAAAAGCATATCGTTAATTTGCACTATTTTGTTTCTTATAGCGGGTTCAGTGTTAGCGTATGCGGAAGGCAGCACATCTTCAAGCCAGTCTCAGTGCAGGCCATGTGGTAAGTTTAGTTCTTTCTATACTATAGTGCATAGAACGTTTAAAACCACATTGAACTTACAGGATGCAAACTACAGATTTGTAAGGTCAAAATGTTTATAGTATTAGAGAGCGAATGCAGTCCATACTTATGAGTATTAATGCATTCTTGCTTAAGTTTCATTTTGAATCTTGGATACGTAGAACAGGGGCAGCTATCACGTTTTGAAACATTTGAACATAGATAGCTTCACCTTTTTCTGCACAAATATACGCTATGAAAAGAAGAGAAAAAAAACATCCTTGAAATCATTTGCAAGATTAATTGTACAGGTAATTCTGATTTTCAAAGAGTGTATTCGTTCAAGCTGTTGTTTGCTGAAGTGATATAAAATCCTATCTGTAACCCATCATGGTTGACCTGCTGAAGAAGGAACTCTATCCGGCTATCGTACTCGATTAATCGATTGTCTAGACATCGAGTATCAGTCTCGTTGCTGGGTAGAGACAAACCCTTCAGTCGTAGGCCATTACCAGTCTGCCGTTGTGGTGCTGTTCCGATTGGGTTGATCTCGTTGGGGTAGTTGGTGCATTGGCTACGTCTGGACGATGATAAAGCAGAATTTTGAAACGTCCTAAGCCTTGACTACAGTAACACAGTGAGCTAGACCGCGTCATAATTGTTATTTAATGAAAGCAAAAGCACTCGTTATTTCAATGAAAAATAAATGCCTGTTTATTTTGGCACTGTCTTAAGCGTTAATAGTTCAAATGTATTTCTAAAACGTTTCTTGTGCAAAAATGTTGAAGCTGACTTACTGTATTTCCTGTATATAGATTGTGTCTTAGCTTTACGTACGAAATATTAAAGAAATAAGAAAATTGTATCAAAAACTTTTTTTTTTTTTTTTTTGAAAATAGCCTTCCCTCTCCTTGTTTTAAATTTCAAATAAATGGAAATGTGCATAAAACATAAAATGGGATTTAAGACGACAGTAACATTATTTAACCGCTTAGGCCGTATCAAAATTTCGCAGATTGGTCCCATTATGGAGCGAAGAAAGTTAAACTGCACACTTACATCAAACCCCAGGGTTCGGTCGTGCTACTTATACTCGAATTGACTCTTATTCTGTACTTATTGAAGACTGTACTTATTTTAGCGTCTGCCATTTCTTCTGCCACGAATTGTCTTCATTGCACTGTGCACAATTAAGGCTTTTCACTCCAAATTCAGAGACAGCCTGCCAATGTAATCTTATTGTGCAGGCCATGCTTCAAGTGTATAGGGGTAACAACTTAAGTATTGCAAAATAGTGTTCCTTTATTATAGCAGGCAAGACAGGATGAATTCTTTTATGTATGGCCTTGAACTCCTGAATAGGTCATCAGCATAATGAGTGAAGGCTGTGGGAACTCAAAGTTTGTAGCCGCGGTCCTAAGACAGAATCTGCATGTGAATAGAGGCGCTAAAGACGTGGGCGAAGCCCTGGTTTGCACCTCACAACACAGTACATGAGTCAGCATTCAGATGCACACAGTTCCTTGTTCTGTGCGAGAGGTTAATAGGTGCCTTTGTCGTCACATCCGGTTACTTGCAATGTGTCCTGAATTCTTCACGAACGAGGGATTTACTTGCTATGCATCGAAGCAAGTGATTGAAACTGTAAGTAGTCATAAAATCATTTTTTTTTTGGGCGGGGTGTAAGTTTAAAGAAGTCGCTCCAGCCTATATATGAAGCAAAATTATTTAAAAACATTTGGATTACGTCCATTCAAAAACAAACAAACAAAATATGAGGCATGCGTTTATCAGCGCAGATATTTATTTTAAATTTTCCCTTCCATTAAATAAAAGTACAAGCTGGGAGGAAAAAGTAAGAGTTCCCCAAAAATTATTGCATAAAATGATATTAATTCTTGCCAAATAAATAATATACAACTTTCATAATTACCACAAAGATTGCACCAGCATCGTAATTCTGATCCAGAATTAAAAAGCCACTTTAAACGACAAGTTCACTTTAACTCAGATGTCTCCACATTAAATAATCACCAAATACAACCAAGACAAAATTCTTAAATTAATTGTATGCATTAGACATATACTGTTTGTTTTGTACCACGTAGTCGCGATAGCTGTTAAAGCGGCTATAAATAATTTTTTTTTTAAATCTTACATTTATACAGAAAGAACGAATGCATTACAATGTACTTATGTTCAAGTTGTTCTCGGGAAGCAAGACAGGTGAAAAGACGATTAGAAATCGTCCTGATGATGGGAAAGATGCACACTCCCGAAACGTCGATTTTAATCGTCTTTTCACCTGGCTTGCTTCCCGAGAACAACTTGAGCATATACGTCGCCAGGAAAGCTTCAGGTCTTACTTTAATGTAGTGTTTTGCCTGTTTTCAAAATTTTCAGCTTTTTCATGTGGTGCTTTCAAAATTGTTTTATATGCATACAATAGGGTGGTTTTGTTTATTTATCTGTAAACGTTGATTAATTATTCCTACTTCGGCATTATCTAATTTCAAGTATTATACCAAAATATTTGTTTCTTTGACAAGATGTAAAATAATTTTGTAAATTCACAAAGGCGTTAAAATTGATGCCTTTTAAAAGAAAAGTATAAAACTGAAAAAAAAAGTTAAAGTAGAAAATGTAAATTAAATGTTCCGTTGTTCTTTCTGCATATCCACAAATTTAAACATTTTTCTCCATTGATATGACAGCCATAAAGGTGTAATGTGGAGATGAATACCCGAGTCACTGTACATAAATAGTAAAATTGAGCAGTGCTCTTAATAAATTCCGAAAGTAGGACCTGGTAGAGAGACACTACTACATTCGCCTTCAACAACTTTGGACAACAGCACCGATGTTCATTACATGCCGAACACGCTTTGGAATTATATCATCTCTACGTAGTGATGGAGAATTGAGATGCTAATTAATCTAGTAATACAAATTGTTAAGAGGAATAGGCAGTGTATGCATATTTTGCTCTATAATAGTTTTCGAGAAAGTCAGGTATTTAATCTCGAAATATGTAACAATGAGCAGAATGTGCGTTAAAGTTCGTTCACAGAGATATTGTTTATATCAGCATATGGATGTATGATACAAATAACGTAAATTACCGTAATTTCTATATGTTTATCAAACTGCATTAGCATGTTTGCCCTCTAAAGATAGTGAATGACCGATAATGCTTTCTCCTGCCCTAGCCGTAAACTAAAAGTATCCTAGCTTCTGAGTTTACGTTTAAGTTTACGAAACTCTTTGTGAATGACCCTTGTAAACAAGCAGAGTGCAAGCTATTAGTTTGGGTTCCGTTTACTCAGTAGTTAACTGCAACTTTAGTACTGCAGTTTAATTAGTCACAGTTTAGCTATTCCTCCGTTCGGTGAACTACAACAGAAACAGAATTATTTTGTTCTCTAACAACAATGCACAACTAAAATGATCAGTGAAATCTCGTGAAATTATGGCTTTAGTTGTGTTCCATCCTCTTGTGGTTTATCATTACATTCATGTCTTCGCTTCCGAGAAATTGCTTAGAATGTGTTAGGACTTGCAACATATTATTTCCATTGAGAACAGTGCGGGTTCGAGTTAGAGACGACAGTAGACAGGGAGTTGGCAGCAGCAACTGAGATCTAATTTTAGTGGCTTTTCCTCCGACCTAATCAACAGGCCGGCACGCCTTACAAGGCTACCCTCAGTGGGCCAGGCGCGGCATGGCCACTTGTCGAACCTGCGGCAATATTATTAGTCCTGGAAAATCTCTCACACTTAACATCACCCCAATTTCTTCGGTAATTTCGCACCTTAGTACTGTCAAGGTGTCTGCTTGAATACAGTGGAAGAAAGAAAACGAATTACGCGCACACTTTATAGAGAAAATAGCCATAATTATTGCAACATTATTTGTAATGAAAATGCGGCAAAAGTAAAACTTCACAGTGATGGGCATTGAATCGTATCACCTTATCCTAGCCAGCCCGCCTCGGTAGCGTTGTGGTAGCGTGTCAGCCTCACGTTCAAGACGTCCCGAGTTCGAATCTCGGTCAGGGTGAGTTACCTGGACAAGGTTATTTCCAGGGTTTTCCCTTATCCAGAAAGACGAATGTCGTGCAACTCTCTGTGGACCCTGGGCTCATTTGAGCATTATTTCACCCATTCCTTTCATCGTCCGATATGACTTAACGTTGGAGGACGTAAATTACAACAAAAAAAATCCTAGCCACCTAAAATGACCTATTTTTAAGCATATAACACCACTCTGGTTAAGCCTAAATGTCTGTCTTTTAGTATGAAAGTCTGCAATCAGTTTTTGTAAAGCTGTTATCCAAAATGTAGCAGAAAAATTCACAATAAAGACGTTAACTTATAGGCTTTTAAATGAACTGTTTCATTATGTAAAGGAGGACCTGAAGCGAAGAATCAGAATCAGGGAGAGGAAGAAAAGGAAGAGAAATATGAGGGGGAGGGTGCCTCTTAACATCCAACCTTTTAATATCTACTTGGAAAATCCGGTAAGGAATGGTTTCCGAAGCAATGAGGTGGTAACAGGAGGAAGAAGAATAGTGCACCAGCTTTACTGATGACATGGTGTTAACTAGAAGAAAGCGAAACATCTCAGCGTAAAGAAATTGCAGTTGTATGGAATGAAAATAAACACAAAATGGTGTTTAACATTAAGAAGAACACTTGCAAATTGCAGCGGAAGCAACTAAGCAAGTAGTTTGTGATACGTAACATAACATCAGTTTTGTTACGAAGTTAAACAAATGGCAATAGCGAATGAAGATTTTTTGTAGAAAAAGAAACATTTTCTGAAATGCTTGAAGAAGGAATCAAGAAAAGGATCAGCAAAGTGCTTTTTGTTGAGTTGCTTATCGCCGTAGATTTTGATGAAGCTTTGAAGGCATTTGGAAAAGAATGGAAAACAACATGCAACATGAGTAACGAAGTTGTTTTTGAAAGGTTGGGTGAAAATAGAACAGTTATCAAACTCATCAGGGAAAGCTCCTCCGGTACGACGCTCTCCGATCTCCGAACCCGGTATGGTGGTGGGCTGTTTCCGAACCACAGTAGGGTGGGATGTCTGTTGTCCTAGCCAACCGGGGAGTTTCCAACTGGTAAAGTGTAGGGACCCTGCCCTCTGTATTGTCATGGTTCCTTGGGACGCCACCCTTTGTCTCCTCTCGCCTCATCCTTCCTCTCGGGGATGTCCCACAGAAAATTGTCAGGAATTTTGGTTAGTAAGAAAGTGGAAGTATAGGTTTACCCTCCACATTTGTGTAGCTCTCTTAACTTCTGTGGTCATATCGCGGACTTCTGCGAAAGAAGCAACTTGTTGATGTAGCTTTTCGCTGTTGGTTTTTATTGATTTTCATTAGGAAATATTCTTTTATCCACAACATAGACACCCACCCAAATGGGGATATTTTTTAAATCTATGCACAATGTTAATTCATATCGGATGATGAAAGAAATAGTGAAATTATGCCCAAAGGAGCCCAAGGTCCCTAAAGCTTAGAGCTACCAGACATTCATCTTTCAGGGTAAGGGAAACCCCCGGATAAAAGCCTTATCCAGGTAACTCAACCTGACCGAGATTTGAACTTGGGACTTCTTGAACATAGGCAGACATGTTACCAGCCGCGCTACGGAGGTGGGCCCAGACGGGAATCGAGCCCGGAACTCCAAACTTGATAAACAAAACTGACTTGATTAGAGAGGCACTCTGGAAGGAATTGAGGAGAGGAAGAACATTCAGGATTTACATGCGAAGACGAAGAGAGAAAAACTGAGAAGGCAGGGTTTATAGTTAATGACCTGTTCTTGGACAGGAGGAAGAAAATCAATTATACCATCAGCACATAACGTGTTATATTTGGAACTTAAAATGCATTAGAAATTTAATGAACATTTAAATTAAAACGGAACCGTGGTAAACCCCGGCAGAACCCCCCTCCAGACAGATTTTGCCCGGGTTTTCCTGTGCCCTTATAACTAGCCTCATCTTAGGCCTAAAATATTTCCCTCAATTAGCATTTCATCTCATGTATCCTGTGGACGGGTGTTAAACGTTACTTAAAAAGCAAAAATACTTGAATTAAATTAGAAAAAGCTGTCCTAATGAGAGTAAAATGTAATGATTGACACTCCACAAAAGTAGTATAGTCTGTCATACATTAGAAGTGTTAATGCTTCTCGCTACCGGTGGTTGTGACTGACAGTGATCGGACATTTTTACGACGCCGTTGAGAAAATTAGGGGCAAATGGTAGGCAGCGAGCGAGCCCACGTCGTACTCCCACTGGGGTGCTGCTCCAGAAATGTCATGTACATAACGGTTTCCTCCCTGTTGCTTAATATCTATACGTGTACCGGAGCTTCGTGAAATGCCAGGGTGTTGTACTGCTGTTGTTTCTTCCTTTCGTGTTATATGTATTTCACCATGGTTGTTGATGGAAGTTTTGTTCACGCCAGTTTTTGTTCAATAGCATGAGTTCAGATCACGACATCTGAAGGTTCTTGTGCTTGAGCATGCATATTGAAGTGGTTATATAAACCTTTTTTAGTTTTCTTACCACCAAAATCCACGTCATTTTTTGTTTTGTTGTAAAATGCTTATGAGAAAGGTTTCTCTCTCCTTCTCTTTTTAAAACGATATTTAATTGGAAATGCACGTTTTCATTATGAGTACCAACATTTATACTTAAAAGTTAGTTTTAAAGCTTGAACGTGAAGATAAGCAGACATTTTCCCATACCCAATGCAGCCCTAGATGAAACGGCAATGGCTATTAACAAATTTTACTAAAATATAACAATCGGATATTACCATGACAAGTGAAATATGAATCTTAAAGTTCAGTATGTAAATAGCCCCAGGAAGGATCTTCATTCGCACTGAATTTTGCAAAAGTGGGCTGCAAAGGAAGTATATCAACTCAGTTGTATTAAAAGAAAGATGCAAATGCCGTTAAAATACAATTTTTTTAAGCAGTATGTTATGGAATTTTAGGTGCTTCGTTTTGCCCTCCATAGAATTTGTGGAAAGAAAACGTCTACTATGATGCCTGCCTTATCTATTGTTATCTAACTCAACTGTGTATGTACAACAAAATCATGATTAACAGAACTTAAGTATTTACTAAGCTTTTTTCAATCGCTTGTTGAAAAGTCATGGCAATAAATAACGAATAAATGATAATAAGCCTTTTAAACTTAATGAGTATATTATTGTTTTTAATAGGGATGGGTCCTCGATACTTGCGATACCTCGATACTCACGATACTTCGGTGCGGATTTTGAGATTTTTATTTTATTGTAAAACCATAAAATATTATTGCCACAAGTAAAACATTGCAAAGCCCTAGAAATTGCCAGGAATATGGTGTCTGTATAGTAATATTATGCAAGAAAATAATCGTGTGTGAGATTCACTGCCAGTTAATAGTTCACAAGAAGAAATCTCTGCATATTTTATAACGACGATTTGTCACTTCCTCCTCCTAGTGCATTAGATTACTTTAAAATGTTCAATATTAAAAAGAAATTGTGTATAAGTGTGTGAGTGTGCACCCGTGCGTGCGCTTGCGTGTGTGTTTTTTAAACATACAACAGTTTTCTCTGAAAAACTATTTAGCACAGCTGGACTCATATGTGGCAGAAAAAGAAGTCGAGTTGACCCGAAAGAGTGAGAATGCTAGTATTTTTGAACAAAGACGTATAAAGGGACAGTTTCAAAAACGCATTTTACTTTTATATGTCTAAGTGCAGTTTAAAAATTAGTGCACTGATGGTTTTAATTTTGTCTCATTAAATACGTGCATTCTAATTAATTTCAGTGGCATTACACTAGAAGTAGAAACGGCGGTATCGAGTATCGTGGAAAATATCATGTATCGTTATCGAGTATTGAGAGAAATTGACATCGGCTCATCCCTAGTTTTTAACGCTGTTTTATTTAAAGACCTGAGGCTGCTTAAGAAAGTACCTAGGTACATGTTTTAAAGCTACATATTAATTCTCACGAATTTTTCAATTGTGTACGCACTATATAAACATACGTTTGTACTTAATATCTGCTGACAGCCCGTATATTGCGTGATTACTTGCTTAATAAAAACGATTGCCATATGTATCAATGCATTCCATCAGAGGCCCACACAATACAAGCCCGCCAACAAGTATCGGTTTCATGTCGAACCTTTATTGGATTTCCGAAGGCCGTCACTTGGAGATCGCCATGTTAGGGGTTAACGCTTAACGATGATAATACATATTGTCAACAGGTGTCTCAAGTTAGTGTGGAGTTTTCTTCTTTCTATGGATATTTTTCTTTTGAAATGTTCCCTTTATATTTGAATATGCTATGACTGTATTTGATTATGCTATTGCATAATGGCTGTTTTGTCTAAAGAATATACTATCACTAATCTTAAGCAGGCATATGTCATGTAAACATATACATACTATCTGATTTTGTTAATGGTGATGATAATAAGTTCGCTTCCAAGATTTTATGCGCATTTTGTGTCCACTCGGTTAAGCTGTCGACATTTTCGTTCTCATCACACTGATTATCTTGCACAAATTTATCATAGTTACTCTTGAGTAGAAAATCGCAATAAATTATTACGAATTTGTGTTCTTAGTTCAAACATCTTTTTCGTTAACGCTAGAAGAGAGGACGATAGCAGCAATGAGACTGTAGATGTCTAAATATTAACATTAAATTGTATCTCTAATATTGTGCCTCTTACGTCATTGAAACTCCCATAGTACAAGGCGATGGAGCGTTTTAATATGCAAAGATTCAAATATAACCAAATTGCCATTTTAATTTTGGCAATACTCCCTAACCAATGAGCAGCTTTGGATGAATTTGTATCTTATAATTATTTATTTCTTTGCCATCAACATATCTATATTGCACCTAACATTCTATCCATAGACTAAATGCGTACTGCAATGTAAATGTGGTCAAGAGCTACATTAGGAAATGGGAATGCCCTTTAAATAAGGGCATTAGACAGGTATTATTTCAAAACATGGTATTGTATAAAATAAGGAATTTAAGGGCATCACTTTGAGAACCAAGCTGCAATATATCAGGCACACAACCCGCATTTCTACTTTTAGCAACGTAAACTAACATGTTCAAGTCCAAATCCAAAAGTTGCATAATTGCTTCACGTACTGAGCACATTCCATTACCAAATATACAGCAACGACAACGACAGTTTTGTTGAAGCACTAGCCTAATGCATCTCGTCATTCTAAGAGGTAGGCAAATAAAGGTCGGTCGGTATCTCTAAGTTTAATGGCGGGAATGATTCACTGGTCATGACCGCAAACAGTGAACCATAAGACTCGTGATCTGGAGCCGTAGCCCAACATCCCACGCTGGCGCCGCCCTGCAAATTCAGTTCATCGCCATTGCCGCTTTTCTTTCGAGATTTATTGATGTTACCTTCATCACCGCTCAATTCTTAGGCCGCCGACAACGTGGCTTTAAATTCTTAGTGAAGAGAAGTCTGGGCGAGAAGGAATTGCTCATTCTGAAGCGGCGGAGAGAGCCATCATTAATTCATACAATCGCAGACCTTTGGCAGCCGTGAAGGCATAAAATGTTTCTTTCACTTTCTGCCCTTAATTGAACCTTGTGTATCCTACTCTTCTTTATTGCTCCAGAACCTTTCTCTTCCTTAAATCCCAATGTGCAAGGGTTCAGTCTGGGGCTAAAGGAACTCTAGTTTATTTGCGTCATCTTTGATGCTTGGAAAAAAATCGAGCTGAGGAAGAAAATTCACCTCTGTTCTCCAAACCCAACTTCCAATTTTTATATAATATGGTGCTGTTTATCTATTCTCAGTTTTTATTCTTTATGCCTGCATACCTCTTTGTCTTCTTTTTTCTCCCCGCCTCTTATTAACCCGGATTGTATCAAATTTTTGTTTTCTTATCAACATCTCTCGAAATTATACTTAAAAGGTCACAGTCATATTTTTGAGAAATTTAAGATTCTTTTGCTCTTGACACTCAATAATTGTTAAAAACCAACTTAAACATGATCAGTTGGGTTTGGCAAATGCAATGATTACATAAGAATTATCGACATATTTTTAGTTATATGTAAGGCAACCAAGTAACCAGTTATTCTTTAAAACTAAGAATACTTAAAATGTTAAGAGTAAATTGTTTTTGGCTGAAAACGCACGCAATTCAAATTATCATTCTTTCCTCTCGTGTCACGCTTGTTTCTCTGCTGGTCATTCTTCCCTTTTCGCGCCGTATAATATCTTACTCTTTCAAATTTGCCTTCGTAGCTTTAGACAGTTTGCTTCTTTCACTTTCTTTTTCGCTTCCTTCTTTACTTTTCAGTCTCTGCGTCTGTTTATCCTACCGATTTTATTATTCAACATGCTCTTCCATCCTTTTATAAGCATCAGTTTAAATACAGCTCCTAGGTTAAATACTTAAGTACAGTAAGTAAAACAGATGCTGTAGAAATTATTTGCAAATTGCTTTTTGTCGGCTCGTATTTAAAGTCAGATCTGCATAATACGTTGCATGGCTTTCTACTCTTTATTGTTGTTCCAAGCTCTGCTTCCCATTATTAGTATTAAACAAAATGTTTCACTACACTGTTAGATGTGCTGTTAAGCACAGAGAAGGTGTTCGATTTATGTAAGCTCGATGTTGCATAACTGTTCCATGAGGATATACCTGAACGGTCTCTGTACATCTGTTAGTGACAGATTAAAAAAAATCTGAATATTTCAGGAATAAATAATGTCATACTAAAATATTTAAAATTAAAAAGGACTTATACAGTTTTTCCAAAAATGTAAAGATATGCACATATGTCTAAATCTCAATTTGTTCATCAAAATCGTTAAAATAATTTTAAATAAGATAGTAAACCTAGCGAAAATATTCCATTTGAAGAGCTATAGATCTCGGCATTTCTTGTAAATCTTCGCCTTGCATCCGTAAGTTACACCTGATTTAAATATAATATATTTAAATATGCATTTATATGATTTTTTGACAGTTTCGCTGTTGTCACACATGACAGAGTTGCAGCTCTTCCTCTACCTACAGTACCTGAACCGTATATATTGAAACTCACGAAAATTCATGCAGTAGTTAATCTTTGGAGCATGCCGCAGTGATTCTTCCAACTCAAGTTGATGAGGCATGTTGTGTGATGCACGTGGCTACATTTTGGCAACGTTCGTGTGCATTAAATGCAGAAATTTTAAGACATGACGTAAGCCAAACTGGAAACTTAAGTGTGTTGATGTTGTACACATGATTTTCCAGCAACGTCTGGTATGTGAGCGACTTCTCAAATCCTGTTCCCCTTGATCTGCCATTGCTCGTCACGTGGGTGAGCTAAACCTCCACCTCCCACCCGACTTTAGCATGCATCCCTAAGGTGATAAAAATGCAAAGCAATTAAGGTTAAGGTCTTAGAAACAGCATTGTTTCGGAATTGCAATAATGAAGTGGGTGCTTCAAAGAAAAATATGCTAATTTAATTATTCAAGTTTTATATATTTCTTCCTATTAAATCAGTTGTGTAAAGACGTGAAAGTTATTACTACACATGTAACCTGCGGTCTATGTTTTTGAGCTCGGCTGAAGAAATGGGTTACCGAATTATACGTCGCAGCAAAATATACTGTGAGTCGTAGTACAGACCATTTTCTGGGATGTAATTCAAAATACATCGATGTGGGTAGTTTAAATACCACCATGACTTTCCTCCATGACAGATCTTTTTTTTTTCACATTTTCCTCATAACTGGCAAACGCTGGAGAGGTACCCTAAACCTAATTCTGGAACTTCCCTCCCCCCCCCCCCCAAGATTCCTTTCCCAATTATTTCATTTAGTGGTTCAAGAGTTTCCACCGCCTGGGATGCCAATTGCGTAAAAATGGGTCCTACAAAAGCAACAAAATATAATGTGCCTCAAACTGGAACGGTCCTGTTGTATATATGGGAGGCGAGAAACAAAAGATAGATGCATACTTAGCACAGTGCTCTTAGGTTACTCAAACGTAAACCGACATGACGTTACTTTTTGCTATAATGCCTTAAAAATTGAAACTGAGTTTTAATTTATGGACAGTCTTTAACTTCCCATTGAGTGTAGAAGACCGTTTAATTCTGTTCAGATGCCTCCCCTATACTTCCATTTCGAAGGAAACCATGCAAAGGATATTTTCGACCTCCGCCGGGTTTGAACCTGCGACCTCGGAAACCAGAATCTGTCTCAAACTAGAACGATCCTGTTCCCGGCGGGAACCGCCTCTATAAACACTCATGAATTTTGTTCTACCAAACACCCTAGGTGCGTTCATTAAAATGTGTCAATCTCCGTTTCTCACCTCCCATATGTTTACAGCAGGATTGTTCTAGTTTGAGACAAATTATTGCAGAAACAGACATGTGGGCTTGTTTGTAAGAAAAACATTTTCTCCGAAGAGGTTACGTTCCCATTCAGCAATCTTTCATTAAGGTCATGTTGATTTTCCTTAAGGAGCGCACCCAAGAAGCTGGAACCCATAACCATATAATTGTGTATGATAATGTGAAGCGACAAAATGCAGACTTGGAGCCCTGGAAGCATGAATCACTTTTGTTATGCAGTCTGCCGCTCCCAGAAGCAATGCAATCTTCGGAGGGCTTCCAGGAAATGAGACTGCTATCTCTTTTAGCTCGGTCATCCCTTGTAGACGCAGCAATTTTATGAACTTGTTTCTTAACGCCCACAAAATCGCTGGCTAAAAAGTAAGAGTTTTAAGTAGGCAGATGTAAACTGTGATTTCTGGTTTGTTTCACCTGGAGAAGGCACCGTTAGATTTAGTTTGTCGTGAAAGCTGACGAGATAATTCAAATAACAAGCATCGAGAACCATTTATTGCTTTCTCTACTACCTTCCTGTAATAAGTGTAGGAAGTATTGCATTCCACCAGAAAATTCGCTACTGAGGTTTCATAAAAAATCCTGTTTTGATGCTCAAGGGAATCAAAATATTTTTAGAGAAAGGTATGAACAGCTTGACTAAAACGTATGAAGTGGTTTATGTTTAAGTTGAGCATCTTCCAGAACGCGATAACGAGATTCATTACAAAATCTGCATTTCAAACTACTCTTTACATGGATCTGTTTTCTACATTTCTATAGCCCCCTTTAACTGCTGTGTTTTGACTAAAACACTTTATCGTCTTCTTACTCTTTGGACTTTCAGGTTAAGTTACTGTAAGCTTTCGTCGGTTTAATTTTATTTTCACGCGCACATTTACTCTTTTATACGCACTTTTGACACACTATGGAGGGTAGGAAATAATCCTAATCCTCCGTCAGGGAATGGAGCCCCGAACCTCCAGGTGAGAATTCAGGTCGCTGATCACTTAATTACGGTGGCGGTCTCGTTATTTTTTATTTTCCCCGAAATGGCTGCAAATATTTTTAATTAAACCACCACACATTTAAAACATTGGGTTGACAAATTCTATATTTTGAAATGTTTGATAATAGTCTGTGAAGTTTTTCATTCTGAACGATTTTTGTGTAACTGATAAACCGAAAGATATACACAAAACCTCAGTACACAAAATATAAATCTTGTTAAAAGACACAATGTCCTGCTGAGAGCACTTCCGTCAAACATCTTTTTTGGCATATTATCTATTCGTCTTAAATGTATCTACAACGAAAAATTGTAAACGGGTAATTAAAGTTTATCTCGTTAGCAGAGAGGAAAGTGGTCGATTGTGAGGATAATTTGTAGAACAATGAAGATAGTAATATGAATCCAACATGTTCTCTCTCGCTCTTTCCTTCTCCCTCTCTCACTTTCCTTCTCTCTCTGATAAAGGAAGTAAAAAAAAAAAAAAAAAAAAAAAAAAAAAAAAAAAAAAAAAAAAAAAACTTTAAATAAACCGAGGAAGGCAAAAACTGAGACAAATTGTGCAGTTAAAAAAATTAACTAAATGTGTCATTTCACTATTTAACGTCACTCTCCAATCAAAGTGTAAACACACTGAATTTTTAACTTTGATAATAAGGTGGAATAAATTGTCCAAGTAAAACTACCCTAAGAAAAGTTCGATTCCCCCACAGTTGAATTTAGTGTTTTACTTTGGCATTCCAGCTCGTGTATGTTTTAATGTTCTGCAATATCAGTCGCTGTTTAATGGTTTTGTACAGATGCACGACTGAAAATTATGATTCTAACATTTACCTGGAAATTTAATGAAATTGTGTTTATAATTACATATGTTTTCCATCAATGTACAAAATACATGTTACATTTGAAAAATTAATTTTATGTTCCTACCATTACTCACACGCATTTCTGACATTGCAGTATTCTGGTGATAAAATTATAATTTTCTGTTAGTTTTAATGTAATTGAAGGGTCTCTAAGAAAAATAATTGTACCTTTCACTTTTACATTTTTATGAATATTATAATGTTAAAAAAAACTATTAGGTCCATGACAGCTTACAGCATACAAAAGGTGACCTTAGATGAAACCTTTGTTTGGTTAAACAGAATATGTAAGGAAATACTAAAGGAACTGGATTATTACTACACTTGAGTGAATGTAATTGCTGAAAAACACTGCGTAAAAAATAAAAATAAAAGTAAAATGTACTCTCGCATCGCATTGGTGATTCATATAAAGCGAACTTTTCTAGCATTTGTGATAGTAAACTACTCTTAGCATCACCACCTTCCTCCTAACTGCTTTCTCAAAGACAGGGAACAAATACAGCGATGCAGAGGAAGCGACCCTGGTCCCAAACACGGGACTCGGCAGTTAGAAACTAGCCTGTGTGGGCTTGAGACCATAACTGGGAAGGACAAACGGATGCTTTCCCACGACTCTCGTACAGGTTCAAACCAAATACCGCCATAGAGACTAATATAAGCAGGAGTGCGCAGCTGCAGTCAGTTTGAACATGAGTTACAAATGACTGTTCAAGTGGTTGCGTGACAAGTTATGAAACATTGCAAAAATAAATCTACCTTTACCAACATAAGACTATCGGAGTTAGGTCTGTATTGCTATTGAACCTTTAGCGCCGAAAGCCAAATCTCATCCGAGGACGATATACCGCACATGGTTTCCATCGCGTTGATAATTTTATGCGCAGGAGCATGGCTAAGCGAGAGATGAAACCATGATTATAATTTGTCTCAAACTAGAGACTAGAGAAGTGGCTTTATAAACACCTGTGAATTTTCCTCCACCATTCAGCAGCCTAAGAGCGTTCCGTTAAAGCATCTGCAACTCTCACTTTCTTGCCTCCCACAAGTTTACGACAGATCGTTCTAGTTTGATACGGATTATATAGTATAGAATAGAAATCTATGCTCAGCATAAACGTTTTCTTTATATTATTATTATTATTATTATTATTATTATTATTATTATTATTATTATTATTATTATTATTATTATTCCTCTTACTTTTAAGAAGTCTAGATCAACACATAGATTCGTCTTTTCACGCTCATTTATAACTTGTTTCGGTAGTGCGTTTGGGCCTGAAAAGCGAGAGGAGCTGGAACTGTTTATTTGCTCAGGTAGCGGATCTGTTTACTTCGAAATGAGTGTATGAGAGTGCATATGAGTCACCCAAGCTGCCAGATCGTATGGTCGTTTCAGTAAATGCAGTGATAGGTATATGTATGGATGAGTTACCTGACAACACTATGTATTTTAGACGCCCGTAGCATCCTTATATCGGGACGGCGAACATAGACATACGGACAGCAAAAATGATTACATTACACATTCCTCTGCCTTGCTTTCTTGTGTTGGGTTGAAAGTACTTACCATTTGGGCACCTTACAGCAACATTTTCCCTCTCATTTTGTGCAGACTTCGGACTATCAGGAAGAAGAATAATTCTGATATGCTTTTTTATGTAGCTGTAAGTAGATATTTTAAAATGACTTTCGTCTTTCCGTCAAGGTCTCCTTGTACTTAAGCTTGGTAACCAATGTTTCTTAAATACTCTAATAGGAGCAGTTTTCCATCCCTATATGCTTGATACGTTTCTATTAGTGGAGTTTATGTTTCTCACTACGTGGCAGGTGCTTAAAATTTTATGTTACCCCGATTAGAACATTTACCACAGTGTGTACGTTCGAGTGCGGACTGTAAAATTGCTCTTTGAAATATTTGTGCAAAGACATTGAAGTATGTGGATTCATTAGGTTCGCCTGCTAACATGTTGGGTGGAGATCACATATCTTCGGCGATGTAGTTGTCAAATTCGTAATCTAGAAATCATAAGTCAGTGATTGGTGTGATTGATACCAACATGGTGAAAGTATTACGTATGTGAGAGTAACTATGGCAGGCCAAACACAAATGAAACCATTTGCCTGTATCTGAATTGCAATTAACATATTCCTTCCTTAAATTTGGGAATGTCGACAATTTTCGATAACATTTTGCATATGGTGAAATTTACATCGTATAAAGCACTATGGCATGTGCCGCTTTTTTCAAAATAAACATAGAAGTCTGTGAGGTACAGTTTAAATCCTAACAGACGTTTGCAAAGTTATTTTATTTCCGCCCATAATACTACATAGTTTCCTTTTTTTTTTTAATTAGAAACGTCAATAGTATTGGAATGTACATGAATGGTGCACAGTTGAGCAAAGTGCTTTACGAACATTAAAATGTTTCATCTCAAAAACACTGCAAATGTTCTGAATACTTAAGAACAATGTTTTCTACTAAATAAACAAAACAAATAGCATTGAATTCCGTCCATCACTTCATTAAGCAATACCCTCGTCTAGGCTTTATGGAATAATTACGGTGAACTTGATACACAGTATGTTGTATTAACTCTAGTCTTTGTGCACTTAGTTGCCTCATATGTTGCTGTTTGACTGCTTGAGGGTATCAACTTGTTAGGTCGCAAAAACAGCCTTCCTCTTTTCCCTGCTGTACTTTATCAGTATAAATCACTACCTTACATATTCTGTTTGTGCAGGAAAATTTTACCTGTCCACACTTAAGCTCGCCGCCTTTATTGGATTTAAAATTTTCACACAATGCACACTTCGCCTCGTTTTGTAGCTAATATGTACTCTATACGCAAGTCCATCTGTAGAAGTTGCTGCACGCTTCCGTTTACTCTCTTGTCCGTGAAGAGGCGCTGTCAACCTCGTCACAACCATTCGACCTAGCTGTTCCGAACGTTATGTCGACCCCTTATCCCAAATGCACTGTGTTTTTTCTGCCCTCCCTTTCAAGTAAAAACTACTCCAGCGTCCCGTACGTGCTATACGGCCTATAATGCAGTCTGTCTGGTTTATTTAATTTCATTTTGTTCTCGTTCTTTCTTTCTTTCTTTCTTTCTTTCTTTCTTTCTTTCTTTCTTTCTTTCTTTCCTTCTTACTGTATTTTTTTCAAACTCCTTTTAATTTCGAACTTCGTCTGTTCGCGACTGTTAGCGAAAATTGAAATACCAAACTTTGGACATTCGTATGCATATATTATTTGTTTTTTATCAGTTTAGTTATAGAATAGTAAAAAAGATAAGAAAAAGAAAAGACATCTTCAGCTCAGGTTTCTTCAAGCTAAATTGTGGAGCTCTCGTATTTCTATGATATGTGTAGCACCATTTGGCCATGAACAGTTGAAATAGAAACCAAGCTTAGTTTGAAATTTTCAACAAAATTTATTACTCTTAACTTTATATAAGTTACATCTCTACGTAGAATAGTGTTTTGGATGCCAGAAAACAAAATGGTCTGACGGAAACATTCAATAACATAGCCTGGTTTTAATCCACGAAAGTTCAAATCTCGGCCGTGGCATTGATTATTTCAGTATGAGTCTAAATTTTCAATTTTAGTAGACACATAACAACAAAAAGCATTATTGCCTGTGAGAATGTTCTGCGTTTATTCAAGGAAGCTTTTCTTTGTACTTGACTATAGTTTTAGCCGTTCGGAAGAGAAGCAATCTGAAGTTAGATCAGATTATTATTGGATCTTCCATCTGCTAATACACCTCTAGCTTGAAACACACTGTAGATATCGACCACTGAACTGGAGCATGCGTACTGGGGAGGGGAAGGTGGACATGAAACTAAATTACAGCCTTGGGCACGCAGTGTGTACAGCAGTAATGTGAGCTGTTAATTCTCTATTCACTGCAGCACTCCAACTGATGAGAACATCATGGTTTCAGGCACCCGGTTGTAAACTTGACAATTCCAGAGAATTTACTTTATTCCCTGGTATTTGGGAGAGTTTACTTCCCTACTTGCGTCTGGCTTAAGATATGGGCAAATTTATTGCTTTGTCTTGACCGGAGGATCTCTATTCGTTTTGGAATCGTATGAGAGCTTCGATAACTAAGCTTGCAATAAATTGCAATTTCTCCAAAAATACACAAACTACTTTGGGATCAAACTCATAATGTTTTAGTTGAATATGTTGAACTCTGTAGAATAAATTGTGAAGGGAGCTAATATTACGGGAAGTGTGTATATATATGCTCAGTAAGCTGTACAGTTTTTTTCTCTAATAAATCTTTCAGAAGTGATTATTTCCCAGTTCGGGAATGTTCAGTGGAAATGAAAACGACTTCATGAACTTGAGCACTATTTGAAGGATTTCTTAAAAATGTTCGCATTGCAAGCTCGTATTACATTTTATATGTATTTGTCTTGTTTTTATTATGCTGCGAAACACACACACACACACACACACACACACACACACACACACACACACACACACACACACACACACACACACATACACAGAGAGAGAGAGAGAGAGAGAGAGAGAGAGAGAGAGAGAGAGAGAGAGAGAGAGAGAGAGAGAGAGAGAGAGGAGAGGGAGAGAGACAGACAGACAGACACGCGCTCACCTTCTTGAATATGCTTTTTGGAGAGATTCGGAGGACTTGAAGTGTGCATTGCCAGTGAAATCTCGTTCCCTTTCAATTTGTTTCTTTGCTGGCAGGAATGGGAAAAAGATGTAATAAACAATAATTCTTCAAAAGTCTTCAATTAAGATATCTCTGTCAATCAGTATGTACGAAATTTGGATAAAATCACTAGTTTAAATGCCTTGAAATCATTACAGTTGTAATGTACCAAAAGATTTTGAGAGAAAGTAGCGCTTTGTGGGGGCATTAAGTCTTCTATATAGAACTTCGTTCAAGCATTATGAGTTTTTGGAAGCCTTCTCTAAGCGTTCATATGCATATGACTTGAGAACTTCTAATCTGCAACCAGCATACATCTGATACCTACTGGGATAACGATTTTCCATTGTTTTGTAAGGGCAATATTTCCAGATAACGAAAGCTTTAATTAAAGCCAAGGTTTAATTGTGGCTCATATGCTGTTTGTATCAAGCTGGTTGGTTGAGGCTTTCCATCTCTTTTTGGGATAGCTTTATGGAAGCAGCGGTCAGTTCAAATATGTATGACGTAGAAGAGCCTCTTTGAGGTAAAAGCGATTCCTGGAGAATCAAAGTAAAGCGTGCGGAGGAAGGAAAGGGGAAGATCAAATGTGCAAAGTACAGTATACATTCCTCCTCATCCCCGATAGTCCTCCTGTCAGTGGTTTAGGAACCCCAAATTCCCCTTCCGAACCCCTCCCCAAAAAGGTTAGGGAAAGAGAAATTCTCTGTGAATTGGTGACATAGGTTAGTACTTTTCCATCCTGCTTAATCGACATGTAAAAGCTCAGATTAGGAATTGCCATTTTATGAAGGAGGAAAGTTCTGAGTTCATATTACAGTCGTAAACTCACGACGGTGTTCTAGTTAACAAATCAGCTTTGAAGATATATAACTAGCTACGCCTGGAATTCACTTGTGCTTTTAATTGGATTTAGAAACGAAGTTGATTGTGTAACTAAAAGTTAAGCCAAACTTTCCAGAAGTGGGTATTTCTAAAGAAACGAACTTTGTGTTCGGAATTTAACGCGGGTCTTACAGAAACCATCCTCAAGAACAAAAGTCCATCGTTTGAAACATGGCCTTAGGGAAATGCAGATTTGGTTTCCAGAGGCGCTGCAGTAGTGAAAGCATTTGCACAGTGAGGAGTGAGATTGCTTTCCCTTCCCAACTTCCTGTCCCTTGCCGCCTACGCTACCCCTCTTGACAGTTCTTCCCATCGACGGCGTAGAGGTCTTGCGTGGGTGCCGTTTGTTGACTTCAGGTAGGTTGCGTTTCGATCCGCGCCGACCACCAATCGATTATTATCACGCCAAACAGTACAGGGGGGCGGCCCTTCTTTCCTTGAGGTAATATTTCTGGGAATTAACGCATTATTGGGGCGGAAATGGTGGTACCCACTTCAAATGATTTAATGCGAGAAGTAACGTACTTGGATGGAAGGCTAAATAGAAAGGACGTGTGTTGGTTCAAATTTGCATAAGTTTTAGAAGAGTACATGGGGACTGAGTCTACACTTTTTTTTTGGGGGGGGGATAGATTCATGCGTCGTTTATATCAAATTGCGTATTGGAGAATTTCAAACAGCTCAAGATCCGTGGCAGTCATTTTCGAATACATTTAAATCGGACAGCGGGACTCAGAATAGCAAAACATAATTATATAGCACGATCGAGATGAACATTTTGACAGCTTCTTAAAACTTTAGGTCTTTTGCACTTTTTAACGTCATTGCATCCTTTACTCATTCAGAATGAAAAAGAATCGACACTTACCATTAAAAACAGAGCAGAAGAATAAAAAAATGCTAATAAAGTAGAGAATAAAGATTTCAGAAGAAGTAGCAATTGGTGCAGGAGAATTCTGATTTTGTTTTTATCTATGGGATTTTCGGTTTATAAAATGCTTTTTGCAACGCAGTTATATGTCTGACATTTTAAGCATATGTTCATATACGTGCGAAGTTACTCTTTAAGTTCACTATAACAGTAAAACGTTTTGGTGGATTAACAGTTTTAAAAGTTCAGTCAGCTACGAAACCATTTTAGTTACAAACATCATATTTGTTTAAATTCAATGTCATAAATCTAATATGAAAAGTCGAAACTTTTTTTACGAAACGTGAAAATTCACCCGTGTGTTTGCCCACAGGTGATGTTTCTAAACATTTCTTGGCATTTTTATACAAGTGTTATTTTTGTGTACCTGTTTGTTTGCCATAATTATGCTGTCAAATTTCTGCATGTAGCTTTAATACTTTTTGAGAGAGAAAATAGTGTATTTTCAAAATTCCAAATTAATCGATGTTCCATATGATGCAGACAAAATAGCTTTGAAGAAGAAAATAGTGACACATTATTTAAATATGTACATACACATAAAACATTACAATTCTTAACATTCTAGTTTCTTCAGGGAAGATGTTGAACTTTTAAAAGCGTTTCCACAATTCATCTTCAAATAAATAGTTTAAAATGGACTTATTTGGACAGCAGTAATACCGTAACCATATGTCAGTTTATTTCATACTCTGAATTTCTGCTGAAAATTTGAACATTATTGGTTATAAACGTTATCCTATAGAACCTTTTAATGTGTAAAAAGTGTAAGATAACGTCGAAAGAAAGGAAGTTGGAAATAATTACAGAGCATTAGAAGATTTAAATAATAACTTGATGACATTTTAAAAGGCTCTGATTACAAAACGTACAATACATCATATAAAAGTTAGACATAAACTAGTACTTTAATTTTTAGAAAAATTTAATCTAATTTTAACTAAGCGGGAGAAAAAAGCTTGCATGCGACATTTGGATGGGGCACATTGGTGCTAAAGTGACTGAAGAGGGTAAAATTAAGTGCTGCGTAATTTTGTAAGCGGATATTAAACGGAACAAGTGATGATTGAGAGACAAATGAATTTTTTTATTTCAATTGCTCAGCACAGGTAGTGCTATACAAATTGTGGAGCTATATACGTAATATACATAATAAAATTAAAGTATACAGGGATAGAGGATACTCATATTAGAGCCCACAAACAAACTGGTCTGATTAGTGTGAGTATAAATTAAATAACTTCTTCATTACATAATAAATAAACATTATAGAAATAAAATGTCCTGTGACAAACGTGCCTTCAGTCTTGGTGCAGCATCAAGGCGACGTCCCAGTTGGAAGAATAAAGCACCTGATACATGAGGAAGGTGAGCAAAGAATCTGCTTGTCGTTGTAGAGATGTACTCATTAATGCTGACTATGTTCAATTCTCTATGCAGCTGTGCATTCTGGATGTACCACGGGGCGTTCACAGACAATCGTAATATTCTGTTTTGAAACACCAGGAGTTAGTGAATATGAGTAGGTGAAGCACATCCCCATACAGGACTGGCATATAGAAGAAGCGGTCGTAGAATACTCTTGTATAGTAGCAGCGTACATTCGACTCGTAAAGAGGATTTGCTGTTGAGGATGGGATACAACTTGTGAAGACGAGCATAGGCTTGATTTAGTTTGCTTTTGATATGTGTACTCCATGTCAGTCGACGATCAAGATGGACACCAAGATATTTGACTGCACAATCAGAAGGTAACCAGGGGACTTCAATGTTATAGAGTCGTATATTTGCCGGAGCAGCAGGTCTGCGCCAGGTGAAAAGCTTAAGTAGACATTATGAATCTAAT
This sequence comes from Mantis religiosa, assembly GCA_030765055.1. Lineage (NCBI taxonomy): Eukaryota > Metazoa > Arthropoda > Insecta > Mantodea > Mantidae > Mantis > Mantis religiosa. The sequence goes on along the minus strand of CM060951.1, from coordinate 122,193,377 downwards.
GTGATGAGTTATCGGGGGAAATTCGAGGCACCAATTGGCAGGCCGCATGGCAGCTGAGATATGTGAATGTGAAGCTAAACAAACAAGTTACAGTCTTAACTAAGCAACAATTAGCAGGTAGCAAATTAAAATTGTGAGCATATTTTCTGGTCGTATTATAATCCAGCTATTAGATTTATACATACTATTGAACGCAAGAGAGTGTTTTTATCCTTTACGTTCCTTCCAACATTTCCCAACATTATACATTCAAATCTCTACCATTTTCCATGAACGTTGAGGTATTCGCCCTTTGAGGATTGCAGTATACGCTTCTGTGCAAAGAAAATCGGAGAAGTCGTAAAAGCACGCCACTGGAATAACTTTTCCTCGTTAGTTGAATGTCAAGCCCCCTTGTTTTCTTTCCGCCGTAACTTGAAGCGAAACCTGAATGAATCCTCGCTCTTTCTTTTATTTGAAATGTTGGTTGCCTTTTTATTCCCTTTTATAGAGAATAAGAAATGCGTACGGTGACTTGCCAAGAACCGTTAGCTGCTGCGAGATTAATTCCCTTGCCTGGAAGTAACAATGGACGATCGACTGCAGAGCTTAGCTTGATGCCCGTATATGGGGCAAAATTCCGAAGTGTACATATACGTGTTCTCCACTTCGCAAAAGGGAGGGGCAGCATCCCATTCATCCAACAAAACTCCCCCTTCGAAGGTGGTGATCGTTTTATCATTATAAGAATATTGTTTCTAAGGTTAGAAAAATAAATGTTAAAAGATTTGAACCACCTCAAAAATTCGGCTACAAATACCGAACGTCGTAGGTCGAATACTGACGAGTTATTGCGTTATTTCGGAGTTCTGACTCATGCTAAAAACGTGAGCATTTCATAACTGAAAGCCACTCTGTCTCACCTACGTATATTCATCAAAGTGCATTCATGATTTCTGTGAAAATTATAAACATTAATAGTAATACGCATTATTCATATCATAAAACTCTACTATTCGGCAGATGAACTAGTGTATCAAATAATATTTATTTTATTAGTAACATGCTTTTTGTTTCTTCATATTTTGTGATATGGAGTGAATTTGAATACTAAATGTCTGAACAGTCATAAGAATAAACAACCATAGATAATGAAATTTGTTAATTGTGGTCATTGAGTTTGGTTTGTGACACGTTTGCAATTAGCTTTATCATCTAGTTTAAGAGAACTTTTCGAAATATGTCCCTTTCCAGGAAAAAGAAGAAAGATAAACAGTGCTTAGTGTTCGTCACATTTTCACTAGAAAATGTTACATATTCCAGTTTCCCATTATACTTTGTTTGAACCAATTGGAGAAGGGAAGGTTGAATCTCACCATTATGATGTTTTACGTACCATACCTTAGGAACCTATGAGCGGTTACACATTTTATCTGATGAAACCCGTAACCTGGCTGGAATTTATTAAGATCATCATAAAATGCTTAAGATTATTGTTTGTGCTATTTAAAACCAAATCACCATTTTGTCAGCTGTCAGATCACGGCATACTAACTGAATGAACGAACGAATGTGTTGTGGAATACAAACCAATGCTACCAACAGTAGGAATGACAAAATGGTTAACTACGGAACTAGCTAAAATCAAAATAGTTTTGTTTATGAACGTGTGCATATGTGTGTGTTTAATTGACACCATTTGATTGTACATTGATTAAAAACAATTAGATAACGTAACCTATTAATCACTGCATAGTGATACTATTACGGTTCAGCAATAAGCTGATATTTTATCCATAAAATAGCATCCTTGCAAGTATATTGTAAAATGAACGACTGCGATGATTGATATCCGAAGACATTGCTAAACGTTAGTGGTTGGCATAAAAGACCGGCAATAGTCACGTTGTTATCGTTCTCTTCTACCTATTACTACCATCTGCGGTAAGTGTTGCAGATAGTAATAGTGACTAACTGGATCCTTAAACTATCACAGCCTTCTGCAAAAAGTTTTTTTTTTTTTATTTTTATAACAATTTCCAAAATTGCGATAAGTGGTCCTTGCTTTGTTAGAGGTTAAACTTGAATTGGCACTTTCGGATGAACCAGTTATCCAGATGAACATGGAATTTTAACTTTGATTATTAACGCTTTTTTGTTTATTAAATGTGCGTTCTATGGTCGCATATATATAAAGAGAAGAACATTAACCCATATATATGTAATCCGTATTTTAAAAGTTGCATTGATTGAACATGTAGGTAAAGAATGTCTGATATTAATGTGACAGTTTGTATTTATACGTTCTTTAAGATGTAATATTGAAAAACTAATTGATCCTGACACAGGTAAACGTTGTGAATCATGGTAAGTAGAAAAACTCAAGCAATTAGTTGAAAACTCTCGGTTAGCTAACTTTTTTTTTTTTTCGGATCAAAACGTCAAAACACACCAATGACGGATTTACAAACGGAACGAATCGGGCATTTGCAAATGTACTGCCCATGTTTGTTCTGTTGACTCTTCAAACAATGAATTAATTGAGGGCATTTTAACTGCTTGATATCGAAAGTGGAGTCTATGGTGGAGTCTGTGATGGTCCAGCAAGATGGAGAAACATAACATTTATCTACTTCATTAACTGTAGTATCTAACTATAGAATGACAAATAGCACACCTTAGCTGAGCAGAAGCTTGTGACCAGTACTACTGCAAGTGGGCCGGATCTGCTATTGACGTAATTTTCTAATTTTATTTGTCGCGTTACGTAACGAGCTTTTAGTGCTGGTCATCCATCTCTCTTCCTTGGGGACCAAGCCAGGCGTTTCTTCTACTATCGCTGCATTATCAAATTCTAAATTATTTCTAGTGTAAAGGCAAAGAGAGCACTAACAAGGGAAAAATAACCCCAACACTTCTTTCTATTGTTACGATTTGGTTTATTTTTCTAATATCTACTACTGTGAGCATAACTACGTTTTCTTCATATTTGCACATATCAATGTTCTGCAACTTGTTTTTAAATCTACGTCCTCCAACGTTTAGTCATATCCGACGATGAATGAAATGGGTGAAGTGGTGCTCAAATGAGCCCAGGGTCCATAAAGCTCAGAGTTACCAGACATTCATCTTTTATAAAAAGGGAGAACCCCTGAGAAAAACTTATCCAAATACCTCTTACTGACTGAGATTCGAACTCGGACCTTTTGAACGTGAAGCAGACACGCTACCACATCGCTACAAAGGCAGACCACATATGCAGTGGTTTTAGCGTTATTGTTTGCTTAACATCATACAAATAAGCCCAACAATTAAAACTTGTTATAGATTCAACATTCACTTTGAATATTATAAGCCCATTTTATTCGTTTTTTAAGAAGAAAATATCGAAATTTATACAGATGTTTGTCTAATTTTAGAAAAATATAACTACCAGTTAATCTACTTTTAAATGTCACCATCACTGAAAACTCGCTGCCAACATTCTTTTTTGTTCCTCCTTTATGCTTTTAGTATTTATCTTAAAATTCTGAAGAAAATATAACAATTTATTCGGAAGACAATTTTAAACGTTCGAAACAGATTAATAAAAGACAAAAAACCAAGAAAAAATAACAACAGATTATGAAAGAACTTACTCATTTAAAATCATAAGGGTATATGCAAAATATTGATTTTTAAAAATATGACATTTTACTAATGGGGATCCTAAAGTGTACGAAATGAATACGTAAAGGAGTACTGAAGTGCTACAGCTATCGTTTATTCATCCTAAGACACCTTCAAAATATTCAGAATTCGGACTCACAAAATAGGAAGTAAACGTCATGATAGAAACTGACGTAACTACACGCAAGTCATATGTGCTAAACTCCTTATCTTATCAAAAAGCTGTATAAAAAATACAGAAATTGCATATTCGAGCGTTACTTGTATAAGTTAATCTCTGCTGAGACTGTCGCACAACTGTACGGCTATAATTTGACTAAATACACAAGTAAAATACATGCTTAAAACTCATGCATACAGCGTTATAAAATATGTTATGTTCAACTACATAGTAATCAGAACCACATAAAATAAACTAGAGAAGTTAATTCACAATGGGTTCAACAGTGAAATTTTTATTAGTTTGTACGTAACGATAATAAAATAACAAATATATCGTTTGTTACCTTACAATTGTTACTCGGTGCATATTTTGGGCAATATGTTATTTTACTGTTAGAGAAAACTTGAATATTTCACACTCTTGGAGTTACAAAATGTAGCCCGATTCGCAAACCGGGAGTTTGATAAGAGGACCTAAATAAGCTATACTTTTCTACAGTAGTTTCATTTTGTTATGATTGCTTTAAATTGGCTGGCTGTCAATCCAGAGCTTGATCCAGAGGTTTTAAACTATTTTACTTATTGTGACAAATTGGGTTTCACTAATATTGGATGCACATATAGTTTTCTTTGCGGCAGCAACAGCCTCATCATTGCCTCCTAAACCACAGTAAGAAAGATACCCAGTAGGGGTTACTTCTTTTACTTTACTTTGGAGTACGTCATAAGGTGTGCTTGTTTATCTCTTGCCCAGAAAATGAAAAAATAAATAAAATAAATGGACTGTAAAGTTCGCGAAAAATAAAAGAGAAGGAAAATCGATTCACAAAAAGTGAATGATATTCTATTAATTATACATCTATGTACCAAATGTAAGCTATATTTATGATAATTTCCATATAAATTGTAATTCACGTTGTTACGAATTTGCCTTGCGATGTGTTCGTTATCAGTAGCCGTATACTTCCATAGACAACTCTGACAAGGCTGGTCTGTTTCTCATTATTCTAAGCTGTGTAATTAATTCTTTTTCAAGCACTTAACGCGCCATGGCCACTTGTGCCGGGAAATGCTCTTTGATCTCTATTTTTGGTAAGCCTGGGCAACATTCCCAAAACGGCTACATCAGTTACCCTTGGCCTTTAATAAGCAACGTTTAACAGCGACCTCTTCCATCTCGATCACCGTCGTGTTCCTTTTTCACTTGAATCTGATTTATTGGTTTCAGATGACTGAGTCCTGTCTCCTGAGAGAATCCTATATACGGTATCCCAGAGGATTTATTTTATTGGATCCGTTTTATTATTCCATCCTTTAGACCAGGACCGGCAGATGGCAATTTTGCTTTTTATGTGCCTTTATGGGCCGGATGTTTTATTTATTGTCATGTTTCAGACGGGTGGACCTCTATCGCTGGATCTTTACGGGTCTATCCATATATAGCCATCATATAACATTTTGCAATCTGCAAAGTCCTTGATGCTTGTAGAGGTCAAGAATACCTTATTCGCGAGGTAATAGTATTTCTAATGGGTGAAAATAGTCTGAAAGATTTAAGTGGGAGAGTGTAATCACATTCGTTCGTAACTTACCTCGAAAAAAGTAGGAAAACTTTATATTATTTCAGATACTTTAAACTTTTTTCCTTTTCAATTTCAGGCAGTTATTTTCTTTCTCTTAATGTGTATAATAATGTGTATAGTATAGTATACTATACACATTATTATACACTATATACTATAGTATAGTCGGTGTTCTGCATAAATATAAAATCACTAAAACCAATCTAACCATGGTATTCATATTAACTAAAGGTTTTAGGTATTAGATTTTTTTCTTTCCATTCCTTCATATAGTCAAAACATTCTTTTTTTCTGTGGTTTTACACATATACACAATACTTACACATAAAAGGCCGCTCCATGGCTGAGAGGTGAGACCGCTCGTCTCCCACCAAGGCGCCTAGGTTTGATCCCAAGCGACCGCAAAGTGAGATTAGTGGTGGACAACACGGCGCTGGGGCAGGTTTTCTCCGGGATCTCCGGTTTCCCCGCCATCTCATTCCACCGGTGCTCCATTTTCATCTCAGGTATTATCAGTGCCACCATCTGCAGTACCGTATGTAGTAAAACGGGCGTTAAACACTACATATTTTACACACAATACACATAAACACTCATGTGTAAGTCGGGTCTCGAATCCGCGACCGTCTACGACGCGGAACGCTAGAGACATACACTCTAGCGACCTTTAAGCTAGTAGCTTCTAAACCCATCGGCCCACATTCGGATGACGATTGATATGGGAGAGGCATTGTGTTCAATTATAATTATATGCTATAGTCTGGAATATGTACATCCAGGAGTTAATATGTAACAGACTATTCGTAGAAAATTGTAAGATATGCATAATAGTAATACAATATTAAACATAACGTAGTTTTAATCGTAATTTATAACTCGCTTTTCAATGGGATAGATTTTCTTGGAGAGATCTTCCTGTCATATCCTTGAAAGATAGTGAACTCATACACTGATGTGTTTTTAATTCAGCAGATGCCAAAAGGTATATTTTCGATAAATTCTCGATATCGATTTTTTTATGGAATACACTACCCTCTTATACCCTCTCATATGCATGAGCATGAGAAAATAATACAAACCTTACATACCGGGAATAATGAGGCGGTTTAAAATACGAAGTGTCATTTCTTGAAGAATAATACATATACTTTAAATTTGCATTTGTAGTTGTTGCGCTAATAAAGATGAAAGTGAAGTTGAATATAGTTGAATATAGCCCTGTACTGTCATCTAATTGATGAAATTTAATATCCACTGTAGCATCATTTATAATATCACCCAACACGGTGAAAGAGTAATGAAAGAAAAGTGAAGGAGGAACAAAGAATGATAATTACAGAATATCCCTGGTATGTGTAGCAACTTAAGCAAAATAAAGCAGTGACAGTCTATCAGTAATCCGTGAAATAACGAGGCAGTGAAGCTGGGTCCTTACCAAATTAGGAATTATCTCGTGTTATTTACTTCCTCACCCCCGTAAGCTTGTCCTCTCCTTATTTATACGGCGCACTGTGGAGAGGCATTTTACCATACAAGTGCAGACTACGTCGCTGTTTTCCCGCTGCACTTGATAGATGATCTGCCCTCGCCTGGATTCCCTTGTATAGCGCCAAGATTAGGGTAATCGCCTCAATACATGGTCAGTTGATTAGGTTCCTTATCCTTGTTTCTGTGGGCTTAGATGTATACAGTACGTTGTGCAGTCAATATCAAACATTTTGGCGAAGCTTTATCTGAGTCTCTTCGTTTTTGATTCTTAGGGATTCTAGAGGATTTCTTATAAAATACCTTTTTTTTTTTTCAATAATGTTACGGAGATTTACAGGCTATCACAGACACGAGGCTGAGACTCCAATACTGTTTCATTGCATCTAATGTGGATTATGAGAGGTAATTTCAAACAAAATATTTCTTTGACGTAATATCACAATAGCTCACATTTTGTTCTCGCTTCAGATATGAGAGAATGCGTGAAAATTACTTAATCTAAAATTGATACACATGACGTATCAATTTCCTTAATCTAGGGAAGTTTAAATGTACAGAATCCAGCATACTTATATACCTACTTCTTTTTTACACTTTTTCACTACTAAAAGTGATTTCACTTCACTGAAACGTTTGTAGCGACACCTCATTTATTGTCATACATTATTTGCTGAGCTTTCCGAAATGATTAGCAAAGGTTTCCAATGCGAGGAGCAGTTTGAGTAAAAACGAGATTGTATTCATTCATTCAAAATGCCCTCCGCTGTGGTGTAGGTAGTGGCCTGTCTGCCTCACGATCAAGAAGTCCCGAGTTTGAATCTCGGTCAGGTTAAGGTTTTATTCCGGAGTTTTCCCTCATCCTGAAAGATGAATGTAGGATAACTCTATTGGTCCTGGGCTCATTTGAGTATCATTTCACCCATTGAATTTGTCGACTGATATAACAAAACAAAATTCATTCACACAGGTATGTACACTTTTTGTATATTGTCAGTTCATTCGAATTACGAATCTAATATGTGGTCGTTTGCTTGGCAGATGTTGGCACTTTTATCGTGATAGTTCTCGAGTTGCCATGACGCTAATGAGAAAACAGAATGTCTGGAACCGCTTGATTTCGTACAGTGAAAATTCATTCTGAAGTGATTTATTAGATTTGATAATACCGTTGAATTGCAGCGTTAGTGAAGGCGAGCGTTTGATACAGAAACCGCAACACGCCTAATATTGAACGTATTATTAAATTTGAGGTGCATGGAACGATTTGAGGAGACCTCGTACAGTTCCAAGTCCTGCTTTGTGTGTTCATGGTTGGAAAAGCTTGTTGCTTTATAGACGTTTGCTACTCAACAAGCACGCGAATTGTGGATTAGCAGTTCAAGCGTATGCTGCCAAGTGAAAAGTATACGTCCAACGATTGCTGCACGGGATTGATGATGATTCTGATCGTAGAATACAATGAAGATGAACAATTTGTGACGTAGGTAGTGTAGTCGAATTAGGTCCAGTTCAGACAGTATGGAACAGTGAATCGCATAACTGCATCTACTGGGGACGGTCGATCCGCGAGATCGTGTAAATCAAGCGATTAGGCTATGTTTATGTGTGATGGGATTATCATGTAGATAGTGGGATGCGTTTTCTTTGATGCTACTATCACTGGAGAAGCTTACCTAGAAGTACTGCGCATATAATTTTAAGGAATGACGAGGTCTTCTGACAACAAGTCGGGGTGCCTCCGCATTACCACTTACCTGTACCAGCCTTTCTGAATAGCAATCTGCACGATTACATTAAGGGGTGCCGTTGAATTCTCCCCACAGTCGCCAAATCTAACCTCTATGGACGTTTATGTAATAGTGGGAACTCCCCACAAGTGTTCAGCTGCTGTGGTGCGAGCGCTGTAGACCCTAGAACTCGTGGTTTAACGTTACCAGAGATACGCCGGGCCGAACATTCGAACCCCTCCCGAAGGGGAGCTGTTCGAATTGAGTTAGTCTCGGCGGGTCAATGGTTTCCGATACCCATGGGTATTGGGTACATCTGGCTGGCATAGCCGCCCAGATGGGGTTGAGAGACACCTAAAAGAATCTCCTGTACTATCCTGGATAGCTAGTAGCATTGTGTGCTAGATCACTTCCGGCCAGACCGAAGTTATCGCTGGTCTTCCCGGACGAGTTGACGAGCGTAATGGTGTATCCACTTCCACCCGAAGCGAGAGGGCTTTTTAAGAAAATGGGGTATTGCCCTAATGAAAACACCCACAGCTGTATCAGCGGCTCCCTGGTAGCAGAAGAGGAGTATGGACTCTCGCGTAAACCTCGATACTGAACTGAACTGTGGGGAAGTGCGAAAGATTAAGTCTGACAACGTAAGCCGCACAGTCTAGAACACTTCGTCAGGAGATTACCTGGTATGTGTAGGATCTCTATTGAAACATTGACCGACGTGGTTGCGGCAGCCGCTCTCCTTCCGTTATATGCCTGCCCACCAACAACGAACACTGAAGTTTTGCGTTAACCATGTGCTTAAATAAAACTGTACATGTGTGATCAGTATTTAAATGTAAAACAAATACATGATAGATAGTGATTGTTCTTTGAAGTGAGTATACATTTTTGTAGACCCATGTGTGTATGTATGCATTTATGTATGTGTGTATCTGTGTGTGTTTGTGTGTGCGCGCGCGTGCGCGTGCGCGAATGCACATAGTAGCGAATGTTCAGTAGTTCAATAATTTGTGTTTATACTGTCACATTCTCATCCCTATTATAGGTATAAAATTGAGCACTGCACAAAATCTTCATCTTTTGGAAATTTCACTGACTTTTCTCCTTAGAACAACAAATAAGCGTAGACCATGCCCAATTGGTATTTCCGCATCTGAACTTCTAATGTAAATATAGGTTTATTCAATCTTGAATCGCTTACATGTATGTGCTATACGTGAATAGAAAGCATTTAGAGGCGTGATCAAATTATTAGAGTAAACGTGGTAAATTCATCGTTCACTTAGTATATTTTAAGATAAAATGTACTTAAATGTTTAATCTTTAACACCTTGAGTAAATGAATGCAGCAACATTAATAGAATAGCTATTTATAAAAGGGCAAGTTATAGTTTTCCAAATCTTTGTGTGATTCTTTCATCAGAACTTTAATGGCCAGAAAACAAACACTGCACTAATATTACTACACTATTATATAAAAAAATTTCACAAATTGACATTTCTGCAAATATTGTTATAGAAACATTAGTGAACATATAGGAAAGATACAGTACAATTTCATAATTTTTCAACATGTTTATCCAAAAATGGACCAACAAATTAAACGTGTTAAGCTAAAAGCAGTGTATTTCATAGTATTTTAACTGCAGTGATTATTTACGTTCCATGAATCAATTTTCAATAATTAGGTGAATTAGAATGTTTATGCTAATTACGCCACCATGTCTGTACGTAATAAATTTAAAGGTTAACTTAGAAAACAATAATGATAAGAATAAAGGTAAATATAATTAACGTATATTCACAATCAGTATAGAGTTCTAATAATGGCATAGATATCGGTTCTGATTGTGTACGTATTCTCTCACAATACGAGTGCAGTGTTTTAACTGATAATACAGAAGCGTTATCACATAACGTTTCCAGAATATGTCGCAGTACGGCAGTCTTATCTCCCTTCCTTATAAGGTTTGGTTGTGTAGTAAGCAGACAGTAACTGACAGTGACTGTAAGTGGAAGTTAACCTTTGTGACTTGCGGACCAAGAAGCTCTCTCTATCTATGGGATTGCATCAGGAAAGGTAAAGCTGTAACTGCTAGTTTAACTGAGTAAGGCGAATCTTCGCTTTCGCTTAATTTTATTTGATTTCTGATAATATTTCTCGAAAGGCTGTGCCAGGGAAGAAGAGTTTTCGTCGAAAGGGTTATATTTTGTTTTGCTAAAACATTTTTACGTCTTGTCGAAAATGTCCGAGTTTCTCTGGGATGTCTGCTTAGCAGTGTGTAGTAAGTTGAAATGGAAAGCAACATTTCATACACGAGTACCTCTGCAGGTGACAAAAGCTTGTATTGAGTGTCATGTATTAATTTAACATACATTTTAAAGTGACGGCTTATGATCGCTTCTTATTTACGAAATTTTCATTTTCGCCCAGTCGTGCACTTTCTTGCCTATAGATTACGTACGTAAGCATTGAAAATGGAATGTTTGTAAAGAAGACTACCAGTTTAGGTTTAATGATGGTGTGCATCTCATTATTTTCTCTACCACTTACCAGTAGGCACAGAAGTATTGCATTCCATCCAAAAATTCGAAATCTAGATTTCACAAAGATGCATGTTTGGGAACCCCCTGAATAAATAAAGCAATTCCAGACTAGGTTTAAATGTGCGTTTGCAAACAGCATAACTCAAAAACAAAAAGTCAGATAATTCTTTAACTTGGTAATTTAAGTTCAGTATCTTGTAAAGATGCGACATGAACATGTTCCAAAGAATCCTCGTACTCCAAAAAATCGATGAAAAAATGTGCCGTATTTTGTATTTCCCTAATAATGGCTGCAGCAAATTTGACTGTATGTCATGTATTTAATATATTCACATTAGGAAAAATGCATAGCTTAAAATCTATGGGTATGATCTAAAATCCTATTCATGCGTAAGGAGTGTTGTATAATTGTGTATAACGGCTAATCCACAAGGTATAGAGAAAAACAAGTGCTGTCGCTATTGTTTGTTTCTCGCGATGCCGTAGAAAGAGATAGAATTGATATGTAATAGAACTATTGCATTAACATGAATAACTCCCTAGTAACATGAAGTAGATAGAAAAGTAATCTAACTATATGAGAATAGTTAGTGGAAACTACATAAAATGATGTAAGTATAGGTCTTTCGAACGTGAAACATGAAACATTTTTTATGATAGATCCATGGTTTGTTTTTTGTTGTTGGTTTTTTTAAGCTTATTGTTCCCAGTATCGTTTGGTCATTCTATTGTCCCCATAAAGCCTTATAGTTAAGTATTTTATGTTTTGCAGAAGCAACAGCAACTATACAATATGTTGTGAAGTTACACAGTGTAACTATTTGCAACAAAAACTGCACTTATCGTAAGAAAATTATGTAAATTTTTCTTATTAGTTGATGAGATCGATTTTGTATGCAAATGTTTACGAAATCGATCTCATCAACTAATAAGAAAAATTTACATCATTTTCTTAGGATAAGTGAAGTTTTTGTTGCAAATAATTATATTTGTGTAATATTTACTGCTTCACTGTAGCTAGCTTCATTTTTACGTAATTATGTTCTGAAGTGTTTTAAAAAGTCCATACTTTACTCATTTCCTTAATTCACCTCCCAAACTTTAGTTACATTATTACGAACGTGAGACAACTTCCCTCGTGCCACTATCGTGTGTTAGAGAAGTCTTATTCCACTATCGTTTAAGGTTGGGCCTGAAGAACCGAAGCTTTGGATCCGATAAGTGAACCAGGATAAGTGATGTGAACGTGAAGGTATATAATAGGGCTAGATAAATGATAGGAAAGATGATGGAGCAATCGGTGGAATGCTGATGGAGAAAACCGGAGGATTCGGATAAAAGCCGTCCAAGCCACGTTGTCTACCACATCTCACTTTGCGTTCGCCTGGGATCGAACTCGAGACGCCTCGGTGAGGGCCAAGCGGCCTAGCCACTCAGCCATGGCGCGGCCTACAGAATAGTACTTGACTCTTTAAAATCTATTAAGCATTTACCCGTTGGTTTTCTTAATGACAATATCAGATATTCCATTTAACTTGTATAGATATGATTAATTGTTGCAAAATATTTACCTCTGCCTTGAACCTAGAAATGATTGTAATAAGTGTAAAAATATTAAGTATACTATTTAATGTATTTGTGAAATAAAGCGCAATAATGTTCTCTTCCTCTCGCCTGCAGTATAGAAAATATTTTAGAGAGCTATTTGTACGTTGTGAAAATTGCAATGTTTTATAACCGCCCTCAAGAAGTGTGTGGCTTAAACTAGGTAATTACTAAGAGACAAATTGTGATGTCCCCATCCCACACCTCCAGCTAATGCCATTGCTCTATAAAGCTATTAGAGACAGGACTTCGTACTTAACGTGTTAAAGACTTTTCTTTGCCTGAAAGAAACTCAGCACCTTTATCTCCTCGGCAAATTTCTGCTTTCTCTGTAAATTATATCTTTGAATTTTGTTTTGTACTTACACAGTAAACTTAGTGCAAAATACTAAGCAGAAATGTCTAATTAGTTAAACAATTGTTAATTCTTCTTAGTTACGATAAATGAGCGGACGTTTTCATTTTGAACAATAGTTGTCCAACGGCAATCGAAACGTTTCCATAAAACTTCTATTCTTGTTGAATGTTTAATACCTTTCAAGTATTACGAAAGATAAACAATTAAAATTAAAACACTTTATAAGAAATACTTGTTGCGTGTTCAGTTCTTTTGTGTTGTAGGCCCATTTTTTGCATGAGTTCATACCTTATGTAATATTTCGGTGTATCAAACATTTTAATGTTTCGCCCTTCGGGCTATAGCAACGCATGGATTACGTAAATTAAAACACGTGTATCTCAATATTTGTTGATCCACTTAAATACTCGTACAAGAGTAAATATATCGGATCGATAGTCTGCTGTAACTCCTAGAAATCTAAAGGATAAAGAAGGTGCTAATTAAGTGCTATAATTTTTTGAGGTCTCATTATGGATTGAGAATCTCTTATCAAAACTTCTGATTCGAAAGATGTATAAAAATTACTCTTTCTGCTTCAAGTTATATCCTTAAATGTGTAGTGTTTAACGCCCGCTTTTACTACATATGGCACCGCAGGCGGTGACACTGATGATACATGAGATGAAGATGGAGCACCATTTCACCCATTTCATTTACCGTCCGATATGACTTAACGTTGGAGGACGTAAAATTAAAAAAAAGAAAAGGTGGAATGAGATAGTGGGGGAAACCGGAGATCCCGGAGAAAACCCGCCCCAGCGCCGTGTTGTCCACCACAAATCTCACTTTGCAGTCTCCTGGGATCGAACCCGAGCCGCCTTGGTGAGAGTCAAGCGGTCTAACCACTGAGCCACGGCGCGGCCAAGTTATATCCTCTTGCTCCTTTAGACCACCAAAGTATGCAGTAGAACCTAAACGACTTTATTGATTTAAGAAACGCGATATATCATACGGAGTATCACGATGAAGGGGAAGAAATATAGATACATAATTCTATATCTGTTCAAGCACTTGAAGAGAATAAAACGTGAGCTATAAGGTGTACTACAGGATGCTAGTATGTTGTTTTCAGACACACCCTCGCGATACCAGCCCGTTTTGCATCACCATCACATAAATTGCGATTATGACTCTATGCAAATATTATAGCCTTTTGTACTCAGCTTTCCAAGCATACACGAGTAATTGTCATAGCCTTTGTTGTGATATGATGTTACTATTTAAAGGGGGACGAGATTTGTTTACTTTCCATCATTCCACGCCTCAAACTTGCTGGGCGTTTTGCATTTAGGAATGTATGCATTATTGTTCTGGTACAGACCCCTAAGTAAAACATCAAGACTGAGTATACAATTGTCAGTGTGGCTGTTATTTTTAAGTTTCAACTGGGGTATCGTCATCGACGTAAACATAAAAACAATACAAGTTCCGTTAGAGCAGACAGAAACAGTAGGGGGGGGGGAGAAAATAAAATAAACAAAAGGCTACAGTTGATAACTTCGAAATAATTAAAAAGTCAATAATAATAATAATAATAATAATAATAATAATAATAATAATAATAATAATAATAATAATAATAATAATAATAATAATAATAATAATAGTTCCAGGAAATAGAAAAGGGATCTAAACAATTAAGACTGAAACAGAAACATCTAAGCAATGGAGACCCACAGGAGCAGTGAGGAAACAAGTGCTCCAGTGTAAAAAAGACGCAGTGGACAATGAACTGGTGTTAAAAAATTAGCATTAAAGCGAATTTGTTCACTTCACCCTCAAATGAATTATATTTTGTTAACGATTTAATTAAAAACTTATGCTAATAAAGTGCTCTTATAATAATGTGAACTGGGACTATTTAAAGCCATCTCAAGATCTGAGGAAGAGAAAATGATAAATATTCCCGTTGATTGACAACAAAACTTCATATTTAGTTTTGAACAGGGCTCAATAAGACCGAATTCTCACGCCCTTGCACATCATAATTACTGATTGTTTAAATTATTAATACGCAACCTATAAAGAAGTGTCACAAAGAAGTAAAGTTAAAAACAAATAGCATGCCAGTCTCTTTGCTTTCTTCACTAGCTTTAGACATTAGATGTGTTATTGGAATTCCCCAAAAAATCATATAGAGATTTCACCTGAAATGCATGTTTGAGGTGCATTTAAATATCTCATAAAAAGTAGAAGAGAGAGCATCATAATTCTAAAACTTTTATATAAGTATATTGGAATAATGCCTATATGGCCATTCCTCCCATCTCAAATTATATTTATATGTAAAAATGCTATTTTCTAATTTTCCGAAAAATGAAGATTTTGCTTAAAATACATTTCGTCCCTTAGAGGTTTACGATTTTCTTTTTTCTTTACCTTCGCAAATGGTCATTATAGAATTTATAAATTTACTCCGTTTTGCGCCAAAAATAAATATATTTTATTGTTGCTTCTGCATGTTGTATTACTTCACATTTTATTTTGAGTCTTGAAATCTTAAATTATGAGCGGTCCTAGTCATAAAATATGGAGTTAAATTATTCAATTTAATATACTTCCACCAAAAACAAGGAGGCCTGTACATTCCAAAAGTAACAACTGAGCGTTATCGTCCGTGAAATTTGTGCATTTTACTGTACCGCACTGTTTGTTGCGATATCTTGCGCGTTATCTTGCCCGTTTATTTGAGTGTTTAACCAAGTAAAACAGAAGTACTAAAAGCCCGAACAGATCCAGCATTGACACAGCCAACTCGTGGCATATAGGTTTATTAAAAGAAGGATAAATGTGTTTATCCATTTGCTTTAGGCTTTGTCTAACTTAGAAAAAACAATTGCGAAAACTAGAACTCGCGGCCTTATATGATACAATTTCAAATACGACTTTTAAAAGATATTCCTGTTGCCCGGTTCGACAGCGCCATCTGGAAGCTCAAGATAAAGTCTGGGAATGGTAGGTATGAAATGTTTTCTAGACATAAACATATCGTGGATATCGCAATATACCTTTGGGAATTTTTAATGAATATACACTCCTGGAAATGGAAATAAGAACACATTGACGCCGGTGTGTCAGACCCACCATACTTGCTCCGGACACTGCGAGAGGGCTGTACAAGCAATGATCACACGCACGGCACAGCGGACACACCAGAAACCGCAGTGTTGGCCGTCGAATGGCGCTAGCTGCGCATCGTTTGGGCACCGCCGCCGTCAGTCTCAGCCAGTTTGCCGTGGCATACGGAGCTCCATCGCAGTCTTTAACACTGGTAGCATGCCGCGACAGCGTGGACGTGAACTGTATGTGCAGTTGACGGACTTTGAGCGAGGGCGTATAGTGGGCATGCGGGAGGCCGGGTGGACGTACCGCCGAATTGCTCAACACGTGGGGCGTGAGGTCTCCACAGTACATCGATGTTGTCGCCAGTGGTCGGCGGAAGGTGCACGTGCCCGTCGACCTGGGACCGGACCGCAGCGACGCACGGATGCACGCCAAGACCGTCGGATCCTACGCACTGCCGTAGGGGACTGCACCGCCACTTCCCAGCAAATTAGGGACACTGTTTCTCCTGGGGTATCGGCGAGGACCATTCGCAACCGTCTCCATGAAGCTAGGCTACGGTCCCGCGCACCGTTAGGCCATCTTCCGCTCACGCCCCAATATCGCGCAGCCCGCCTCCAGTGGTGTCGTGACAGGCGCGAATGGAGGGACGAATGGAGACGTGTCGTCTTCAGCGATGAGAGTCGCTTCTGCTTTGGTGTCAATGATGGTCATATGCGTGTTTGGCGCCGTGCAGGTGAGCGCCACAATCAGGACTGCATACGACCGAGGCACACAGGGCCAACACCCGGCATCATGGTGTGGGGAGCGATCTCCTACACTAGCCATACACCTCTGCTGATTGTCGAGGGGACACTGAATAGTGCACGGCACATCCAAACCGTCATCGAACCCATCGTTCTACCATTCCTAGACCGGCAAGGGAACTTGCTGTTCCATCAGGACAATGCACGTCCGCATGTATTCCGTGCCAGCCAACGTGCTCTAGAAGGTGTAAGTCAACTACCCTGGCCAGCAAGATCTCCGGATCTGTCCCCCATTGAGCATGTTTGGGACTGGATGAAACGTCGTCTCACGCGGTCTGCACGTCCAGCACGATCGCTGGTCCAACTGAGGTGCCAGCTGGAAATGGCATGGCAAGCCGTTCCACATGACTACATCCAGCATCTCTACTATGGTCTCCATGGGAGAATAGCAGCCTGCATTGCTGCGAAAGGTGGATATACACGGTACTAGTGCCGACTAGTGCATGCTCTGTTGCCTGTGTCTATGTGCCTATGGTTCTATCAGTGTGATCATGTGATGTATCTGACCCCAGGAATGTGTCAATAAAGTTTCCCTTTCCTGGGACAATGAATTCACGGTGTTCTTATTTCAATTTCCAGGAGTGTATAATATACTGTGCATTGTACGCATGCGAATTTATGATACGTAAAGAAAACTATTTGTGTTGCATCTTAATTACTTTTTCGTAGCATTGTTAGAATGGTTTGGCTAGAAAACCTAAACCAAGCACTGGAAATTAAAAATGTTTCGTTTGAATAAAATTAAACTAAAGATGCATCTTAATAAAACTTTCATGATGAACCTGGATGCCGTTAATACTCGTACATACAGAACATTTTAGTATCAATTCGCCATAGCTATCTGATTTGGAATTTGACACCGTTTTGCCATAGAATGGTGATAGAAAATAAAGACGAGCCGCTATACGAAAAAGAGCTCCTCTCGGAGAGAGAAAAAAAGTGCTAGAAATGAGATATAAATGTAAGAAGTGTTGAACATATGTTAGCAATGCGTACCAAAAGGATGAACGTGGAAAAAATAAGATGGAGAAGAAAGTATGCTTATACGAGTTTAGGGAATTGGAAATTAATGTAGACTAAGAAATTGGAAAGGAGAAAAGAAGCAATGCGAGAAGAGGGCGCTTTTTGTATCGAAAGGGCGAATGAGAAAAGAAAGGGATAGATACATTGGAGAAGAACGTAGAAGGAATACGCAATATTTTGCCTCACTTAGAATGCAAGACGGTGCACCAATTACTCCCAAAAGGATCACCTACACAAACATACGTCAAGATCTACAGACTTGTCGCCCAATGTGTAAGTAACAGTTGGTCCGGTTACTCCTGATTTTCATTCATACCCGTATGCCCACACAGAGCAGGTTTGTCCGCTTGCTTCTCCCTTACTGCATGAATGGAGTCATTGTGGTATAATTACTGTACTTCATCCATCCTTAGAACGAACGATACCTGATGTAAACAAGGACTCATGGCTATACAGCTTTTTGTGCCCCTCCCCATCTCATTATTTTGAAAACAAACACATTTTCAAGAAATACTATATTACCTAAATGTTTCTTTAGTAAGGGGTGAAGAAAGTGGTGTTAAATGTCATTTCAAGGACAACTTAGTTATTTGAATGCAAACTCATTTTTAAATACATTTTGCTTTAACACATAAAACAAAACTTTTGTCATAAGATGTTTCTACTAAACCAACACTATAGTATTATGTCTTTATTTAAATTGCTTTTGCATGCTGTTATATTCAAACAAAAGAACACTAGGGCAGTCTTTTAATGCATACTACATAAAACGAAAAAGTGTTAAACAGATTGGACTCCATTCACTAAATAAAATAAAATTAATAATCATTACCCTTCAACTAAACATTTGCTATAAACTGTTTTCTTGAAAATGTGTTGCTTTTAAAGTAATACCCTGGAAAACTTGTAAGAAAAAGTGTTAGTAAACATTGAAGAACTCGTTGCTACCATTGGAAGCATAAATAGTTGTACATTTTTTAGAAAATTAATTTACACAATTGTTTATTTCGCGCGAAATTCATTGACATTCTTTAAACATTATATGGCATAAACTGCCATTTCTCTATGCACACCATTTAGAGTAAAAGCCGTAAATATGTTTTTTGAGGCTGAGTATATAAGCCCCATAATTTTGTAGCTACTTCACTTAAAACTGAAATGTCAACACAGAGGGTTGTACAATCATCATACGAAGATTTTGTTAGCAAACTTTTCATTTAAATTATCTATAATTTTGTACCGATTTGAATCAGTGTTGTCATAGGTAATATACACGCTCTTTTTCTTTCAAATTCATGTAAACTTTCTGCTCTGTACACCAATATGAATTTCTTTACGGTATACTACAGATTGTATATTTCATGCCAGTAATTACTAACAACCCCACGACATTCTCCTCGAGGGGAGAAAAGAGAAAAGAAATATTCTGTTTAGTATAGTTCATTTTATGATTAGAGATAACATCACAACTTAAGTATCCACAGCAATGAAGCAAATTCAGCTACTATCCCGTGGTAGAAGCTGGTTTTGCTTTATTGCTGTGAATACTTTAGTTGCAATGTCAGGCTAGATATAAATTGGACTACCTGGGTAGAGGCTACCTATTTAATATATCGCCCAAAAATTTCATATCGAATCTCTCGAAAATGCTCATTGTGTCGTTTACTGGTCCTCCACACCAAGCAGATTAGATAAAAGTCTGCATTCTCACAAGCAGACCGCTAAATTGTTTAAGAATATCAAATTTCAAATCAGGTATTTTTTTAGCACCCAGATGAAGATCAAATAGCTGTTTTCGAATTATTCGAGGTTAGGTACATCTAGTTTTCCCAAATTGAACTGTTGAAATTTAAAGCATCTTACGCAATTCTCTTTATTTCTACGATGCTCATTTCAATTTGTAACCAAAACGAACGTACAATATGCCAATACTTTTGTTATCTTTATGGTGCAGTCAGCAGAGACCATTTGCTTGAGCTTACTTTTAGTTAATTTTGAGTAAAGTAATAGGAAAGTTGTGAAGATATAATGGGTAGAGAAGATCGTCTGAGCGTGTTACATATGTTTTACCCGATTAAGGCTTGAATGGTAAAAATTGTGTACGCTTTTTGAGATCTTTGAGTTTATAATGATATTAATAGTATGCAAATAATTTTTCATAAAAGTCGCCGATTTGAGGCGTTGTTTCTTATGGGTAGATTTTTATTCTAATTACTTTAATGTTGATTACTAAAAATAAAACGCAAATCAGAATTGTAACTGCTGTTAACGATATAACACATTAAAAAGCACAAAGCGATTTTAATTCGGGGTTACTTGCAATTCAAATGCAACTCTGCCGTAATGTATGTTTAGTGGGCAGAAATGAGCACGCTCTTTAGGAAATCTTCCGCCTAATTACTGTAGATCTGCATTTTGTACATATCAGAGAGAGAGCTGTTTATTGTTGCAAAATTGACATATTTTTAAAATGTACTTCGCAAGTGTTCAGCGCTATCTGCTCTGTGAGACGTTTTTGAAATTTTGATCAAATTCAGATGCGGTTCTATTGCGTTAGTTTTTTTTTTTTAATAAGAAGCAAAATCCCAAGAATAGTTTATGTATACTTTGAATGCTGACTCGGATGTTCGTTTCCACCAGACCATTACCAGAAAACAAGTGAAAGGCTGACATAGGCATTAGCTGACATAATGGTAGATCCCTCCTCTCCTTTTCATATGACGGGAAAAGCCGGAGGGGCAGATAACCATCAGAGAATATGGCGTTCGTGTAAGGTAGGTAGTTTACAAACAAAGGCCGTACTTAACATTAACAATGCACCTGCCTCCTCTCTTTACATCCCTTCGGGTCTGTCCCTTCCCCCCACTTTGCCTTACCTGTTTGATAATTTCGTAACAAAAGTTTGTAACCAACTGTAAGCAATGATGCGGGTAGCCATCCGTTCTGCACTCAGATATCTTCCAATTCCACGGGGGGACTTAAGACACTTGTGAATGCAGATGCATTCCCATCTGAATCCCAAATTAGCTAGATACTGCCTAAGTTTATAAACATGTTCACTGGAAGTAAACTTTGTAAGACATATTTTCTTTTATCTAACAACCTCACACGTGTAAGCATTATTAGAAAGTAGTACATAAGAAGCAAAACATTGAGATGTTTCCTAAAGCTTTAAAGAAAAGTGGTGCTGCTTATTACTGTGAAAGCAAATAACGAAAAGTTTTATTTTGCTTGTGCAAAAAGAACATGTATAGCTCAGAATGGAGGCAGGAAGTACTATTAGGGAAAATTGGTGCTTGTATAGATTACAGTTCGCAAAATATGGTTTACATCAATTATTCGCATATTTGAAGAAATATCTTACAATGAAGATATCTATTTTATCAGTTTTAAAGGTGCTATAAATATCTCTAGTCTTGATTTTATTTTACAAAGTAGCAAAGCTTCAAAGTTTTCTCTATTTGAAATGTGACGTTGTTTCTACTCAATTTGTACCTGTTCAACATATAGCGCAGCAAAAATCTTCATTTATTCAAGAAATTGCTATAGCCCGCCTAGGTGGCGTGGTGGTAGCGTGTCTGCCTCATGATCAAGAGGTCCCGAGTTCGAATCTCGGTCAGGGTGAGTTACCTGGATAAGGGTTTTTCCGGGGTTTCCCCTTATCCTGAAAGACGAATGTCGAGTAACTCTTAAGTTTTATGGAACCTGGGCTCATTTGAGCATGATTTCACCTATTCCATTCATCGTCCGATATGACTTAACGTTGGAGGACGTAAAATACAAAAAAGTAATTGTTATCCAATAATTTTGTAGATAATTATAAATTGTTCAATAATCATTAGAATCAGAACTTAAAATCTGTTTTATGTTTAATGGAATAAGTTTTATTGTAAACTGCTTTTGAGACCTAATTGTATTTGTTATTCAACTCGGGGAAGAAAGATACATTAATTTTACTGGAATGCTGAAAATAATTTAAATGTTCCACAGTCCAAATTTGTTAAAATGATAATACAAAGAACATTTTGAAGTAAATAGTGAAATAAAATAACAAATGATTATTAAACAAATAAAGCGCATTGCCGTTTATTTTTATATAAGATTTTATCAAGTGTTCGTTTGAATTTCTTCCGTTCTTAGGCATTGGGCTAAACACAGTGGCAAACTGGGAGCCATTTGTTGACAACCGACTTGTTATGTAATCGAAGGGCGAATTGTTAATAGTTAATGAAAAGAAGGTGCCACTGCATCTATGAAATTAGTAATTCTTCAAGAATGATTAAAGCCAATCTTGCAATAAATTGGACACTAACGAAAAACTGCTACAGGATCGTTCGTAGCAATATTGCATAAAAAAATACACAAAACAAATGAAGTGTTACATTCTGGTGACTTTCCCTATGGTTTATGTTTATGCCTCTTCTTGAAATAATTATTACAAAAACTAATTTTTCAGTTCCATGTTAAGCTACATATTCGTGTACAGTAAAAGATTTCTTTACATTTCACTGTCGGTAGAGGAAATTGTAGTAAACGAAGCGATAACAGGCCTTTAAAGAGCAGGTTGATATATGCTGGCTTTGAAATTGTGCTCCATGTGCATAACCACAAACAAACGAAAGGTGAACATATGCTTCAAAAAATAAGTATTGAAGCTTGAAAGCTAGGGTGACGAATATCTCCGAAATGGTCAATGCCACATAAACATTTGACATCACCACTACTTTTTGGGTTGTAGTCTCCCGTTTATATCTTATTATTTGGTATTACAATTATAGCATAATCACTCAGAAGAAGCACGCTGTAGAGTATATCAAACATATCGGAACATTTTCGATTAAAGGGTATTTTAGGGTGTGGAACATCTTCGTATTGCGTCTTCGGAAGTTACCAAATATGGCAAAAATACGACATTTCGTTTTTAAGGTATGCTGTGAAATGCAGTAATTTCTGTACTTAACACAAATAAGTAGTAGAAAATGTATGAAATTCACTGTCATTAACATTTCAATATAATTTGAGATAGAGTTATGAGAGAATGTCAAGCACAGTTTGTATAAGCATCTACTTGTTGCAAGATATGGTATTGGTAGGGAGGAGAGGTAGTGTTGGTGGAACGTCAGCTCACATCGCTGTATATTCTCAGGGGAAAAGAAAATAATTTGAGCCGTGCGGGGTGCAGGAGTTGAGAGTGAGAGCGTGGTGACGTCACACGCTGAACTCTTGTTCAGTGCGAGCATGTAACGATGTGAGCCGACGTCACACAGGCACTGCCTGTACTCACCTGATATAAGGTGTGGTTCAGTCCAAAAAATGCGCAAGTTTGGGTTGCAGCGTTAAAAGGAGACACATGCACCTGTATACACAAAGAGCAGCTGTTCCACTCTTACTGTGTTTGGAATCCTTGTAATTACATCAAGTAGGGGGAGATGTGTGCATTACACCTGGAGTTTACAGGTGTTGTGTAAGTCAACGACTCGTTCTAGCCTTGACAGCTGCTCATATCTGCCTAGCCAACACGAAGTGCCCCTTTCCGCAAATGTGCAGAAGCTTTATCCATCCCAGTTTTCTTAGTTACTCATACTATATTTTCGAGAGAGAGAGAGAGAGAGAGAGAGAGAGAGAGAGAGAGAGAGAGAGAGAGAGAGAGAGAGAGAGAGAGAGAGAGAGAGAGAGAGAGAAATTTCAGACTAAATTTTCTTCGTGTGTATATTTTGCTAAGTTGTGCAATTTCTTTCAAAGTTTCTTTGAAAGTGGGCGAAAAGATCTAAAGAGAGATGTATTTTAAGTACAGTTTTGGATTTAGGGTTTTAATGATAATTTTATATATGATTAAAGTAGTAACGTAGTGAGTTGTAATTGAGAAATCTAAAGGTTTAAAATCTTCATCACTTCGGATGTTTTATGCGTGTTTCATTTGTCATTTTTGGAAATTATTTTCTTGGGAATATATATGTCGTATTACAAAAAATAATTTTTCGTCAATTATGTTGAAGAGATGTAAGATAACTGTGCTGCTTCGCGATTGGTTTACTAATTCTGCCTCTAATTCGAGGGCTTTAGAAATTAATTTATACCATTATCACAATATCTAACTTTATTATGTGGATCGCAACATTTTAGCCTAAGAGATCGCAGAGGAAATAAAAAGCAATTCTGCTTACTTTATTAAAACGCTTGCATTTAATTTCTTCTCTTAAAATAGTCAGTTTGCTTAAGAAAATATATTTTAAACTCCCTATGATAATCTATGCTTTTTGTTTTCAGCAAACAGCCATTCCAAAGTTGAGAATGTAAATAGCAGAAGTAACCCCAAAAATAAAATAAAATTAGCGTTCTCTCTACAGCGTTGTTATGGTTTAAGAGAGAATAACATGAAAAAGATAACTCACGGAATCACAGGAGAGTAAACTTAAAAAACAAAAATGTGAACTATCAGCAGCATTTTCCAGGAACCACCCAATATAAAAACAGATATGTGAACTTCGTTTCAAGACTTCATAATTATAATCTAAAATGAAACCTAGAAACCATTCAATCCTGATCAATTCACAATTTATTTAACTTTTTATTTCGTTAAATGAGTAACGTGTGGCTATATTTTCACGGATGATTGCTGTAGCACTCACTAATTAATGTTAAGAACTTGAAGCGCAAAAATGCATCGTGAATGCATTATAGAACTTCCTCCAGCAAATACTTAGAAAGTGTTCTTGCAATCCTTTTCATTGCTTCGCGGTAAGGAACGAGAGAAACTAATTGTTACATGTCCAAATAAATTGGGGTAATGGATATAGTTTCCAAGAAGAGACATGCAAGAAGATAGCTGACTATGCATGCAGCAATCCAAGGGAGTTGGTTAAACGCCTTGTCTCAGAAACTGGTATTAGGAGTTTTAAGCCATTTATACTCGGATGTTCAGAGCAGGCCCATGGAAGTTGTTCCATTAAGTCTCTTTCTTGTTACTGCTCAGTTCTTTTACAGCACTTCTTCCGAGAATGCGTGAATCACGCTGTCTCCCTTATTTTTACGTTCCCCTTTCATTGTGGACGCTAATAACTGCAGATAATTTATATATGTCTGATGCTGCCTTTTCCCGAGTAAAGAGATTTTCAAGTGAGTGCTCTTAAAACACAGCTTAATGGAAGAGATAGAACATCAGTGGCGTGAGTTTACCCTTTCGTAAACGGGTAGCGCATCCATAAAGTGATCACTTTGAAAGAGAGTGGGATAAATTTTCTTACTTAACAAATCCTTCAGACCAAGATGGTTCAGGGAGCAGCCCTTATGGCTCGTATTCAGGTTTCTCCGTGATTACCCTCCCCAGATGAACACAACCCAAAATACTAACCATAGAAGAAATACGAGAATATTTCGTACAGATCGTACAGAAAGATGACTATGCAACTAAGATTATCTGCCCGCGAGCACTGAATTAGGATTACCAAAAAGCTGCAGATAGGTAATAATGGCGAAATGATTTAAAGTGTCAAAAGATGTTGAATAAGGAACCAAATAAAAAATTCCTGCAGAGTATTTCCATGCAGTTGTATTTGAAAGTTTTTATGTGTTACTAGGTCTTTGGCAGCTATATATTTATTAAAGCAAGTTGTAGTTTAAGAAGATTTATTCGGCAGATTTTCGGCAATATTTGGAACGGAAGTAACATTTCAATTATTCTGATTGTTCTTGTAATATGAATATATTTCACTACTTTTAAACTAGTTAAAAGTGGCAAACATAAAGTCTTACTGTAATTAGAAAGAATGGTATTTTTGCATTGTTAAAAATGTAGGTAAATAAGCATTTGGAATGTGCGTTCAAAAGTACTCAAAACCTATGGTTTAAAAAAATCATTCGCCCTTTTTATATTGGGTCTGCTTTTATGCCGATATGGGAATCAATTTTTTTATTGTTTTATGAATTTGTTGACTTTTTTTCGATACTTACATTCAAAATGCTCCAAAATTTTGAAATATTCATCCATGTTCTCCAAAATCTTACATATACATTCCGAAAAATAATCCAATGTATTATGTGAATTTTCTGTGTCAAAAAAGTAGCTACTGATGTTTGAAACAAAAACTAACTTGAAAAAGAATGACAATTTACGATAAGCAATATTTATTTTATTGTTTTATTGTGAACCAAAACTACTTCATCAAGGATAGACAATTGTGTGCTTTATGATTAGATAAATTCAGTGCATATAAAAGAAAAGTTATTCTTAAAATGTTATCGCGTAGAACATATAATGAATATCTTCTAACCAAAATAATAATAATAATAATAATAATAATAATAATAATAATAATAATAATAATAATAATAATAATAATAATAATAATAATAATAGATAGATAGATAGATAGTAAAATTAAAGCTAATCTAACCTCATTAGAAATTGTTTGATAATTCGATGATGAATTTTATAATGACTAAAAAATTAAAATAATCCGCGGCATAACATCCGGATTCGGGCCTGGGGCTGCCAACCTAACTACCAACCTCATGGCCACATACGCAAGACGGGGGTGAGGGATCATCCAACCGATACGGGGACGAGTTGTGGTCATGGTCTTGGCATCCCCTGCCGGAAAGTTGACCGGTATTCGCTGCCTATTGCAGCTCCTCAAATTCTTCACGATGCTGAGGAATTATACCCGGAACTTAAAATCCGCATTATTATACCTATAATAAGTATTTCTACTAAATGTCAAAACAAAATTTAAAATGATCATACTTAAGTAAGCAACTTAGGTTAATTTGCTCGTTCGATGCCTCAGATGATTGTGGTAGTTTTAATGAATTAGTGATGAATTATGAATGTCGAGTGTATAGATTTTGCTAAATGTGTCTTACCACACAAATCAGTTTAGAAACGTGCTGAAGCAATCATGTTTCCTGCCTCGACTCATAAGTCACACAAGTGCAGGCGTTTTTAATTGTCACTGTTTCCTGAACCTAATTTGGTTCTTATTGTTCACAAGATATGAGGGCGGCTGTACCGCCAGAGTACCCTTTGTTGGCTGACGGCAACACGTTGGACCTTTTTTGTGGCGATGAATTGTTTTTTTCTCACGAAGACGTTACAAGACGAACTTCCCCTCTCGCTGAGACAAAGTGGGTAGAGCTCAAAAGACAAATAACAGCTGCAGGTGTTTTTAGGAAGCATATACCCAATTAAAGTGAAGACGTTGCCGTATGTATGTAGTGCAAGGCGTATTGGATGATGCTTCATATGGAAGGGCCTTGGTGTCCAAGTAAGGACAGTCCTTACAGTGGTCTTATTTTCTTGTTAGCTCCTGCGATCATGATGATGTATGTAGTTATTGAAGCATTAAACAATTTTCTGTGGACCTGGGTTTGGAACTCAATTGGTTCAAGTTGTATGGAGGTTTTACTCGGGATTTTCAAATGCCCATAGGAGACCTCTCAAGTAGTTTAGTGTCTTAACCCATATTAGTTGGTTCTTATATTTGTGGGTAAAGGAAATCGTGTTTAAGCATGTACTAATGGCTAAAAGTAATATTTCTGATGTAGTTGACGAGCTCGAATACGTTATACGGCATTGTGAAATTCACCTAAGAATCGTTGATATTTATTATAAACGTCACTAAATTGCAAATCATACTAATTAAACACGAATAAGATTATAACTTTCTGCAGGCAAGGAGAATGTGACAGGTATATCAGCAAGTGTTCTCAGTTCTTTCTCCAGCTAGTTCATCGGTACTGTTTTCCGAATCTGGAACGAGCTTAAGAAACTGAACTTCAAGATAGTTTTTATTATTATTTATCAATTAGAAAAACACTTCGTCAGTAATATTACATAACATTTTATTTCCGACCGTTTTCGAGTAATTCCATCCTGTATAGATTACGTACTTAATACGTTTTAAACATAAGGTGTAATAACAAACAACTAACTAAATCCGTGTAATATCAACCTTAAGAAGACAGTGTTTTGATGCTGGTTTAAATATTTTTCCCGTTGTAAATTTAGACGTGGCAAAAAACAAATTATGGAAGTTATATTATACTTTTACTGAAAATGAGATTTCATCAATTTAAAATATTTGTAAATCATGAGTAAGCCGTGTAGCTACGGTTCATGCCCCATTTGCTATTCGTATTTTTGCTATGCCTGTATTCTAAAAGACGGTAAACAATAAACCTTCGAAACACACATACCGTCAGTTGCCGTACGATTTTCGTAGCGGCGCAGTTTTATGCATAGACAAACACACGAGGCTGCTACAACGCGCAAAAATGTTATTGGGCCTTTTGCCCACTATTGTATGGTAAATATAACACAAGAAGAGGTTTGCGACAGCAGTTGACGTCGGAAGGTGAAAATTGTGCCGTAAACCTGGTAACGGTGTGTTATCTGTGAGTCATTAAGTGGCGTTTGTCATTGTTTGATCCAAATTTAAGCTGTTGCTGTTATCTGTACCCAATACAGTGTGTCATGTGTCTGACGTAGAGTTTATATAAATAGCAGAGAATGCAGTGGGCGTCCCGACGCCTTCATCATACATAATTGTAAAATGAGTTTTTGTACAAAAATGAGTCTTTGACTAATTTGTGTAATGGGTTACCGTTACATTATTTACATTTATTTACATTTATTTTCTGTAATCCAATTCTTATTGGTAAAGGGATTTTTTCTGTTAATTTACTACTATAGCCATTCTTTTCATGATTTATACTACGCATATTTTCTGTTCATCATTCGCGTGAATTTGTGAAGTTTTGCTAAATTATTAGAAGTAAATCGTAAATACTAATTATTTATCCAATATTTAATTGTCTTATTTGCATATATTATAATTCATCTCTTTGAAGGCATACTACCGTATAAATAAAAAAAAAAAAATGCCTTTCTTGTGCATTTGGTGTAAGTTGTAAGGCTACCTAATAAAAAAGTCTACATGTTAATTGCTTTCGTATGTTGAGCCATTGGGAGCATGTGCTATATATAGGTACTTCATTTTGAAGCGCACAAAATTGTTTGTCGAAGCTGTGTGATTGTCTTGAACATTGTTTCTGTCATTTCTTACCTTATATTCTCTACAATTAAGATACCACATATCAAAAGTACGTTACATGGCAGTGTATATCTGGAACCTGTTGGGAATAGCTCGAGAAATCCTATTCATTTAGACGAGATGATGAATTTTTATAGCCTGTGTAGATAAGCGATAGATGAAAACTTACTACAAAAATATTTATTTATTATTTATTTCAAAACACAGTATAGCTTTATTTGTAGTATCAGCCATTTCTTGGATCCCGTAATTACGTTTCGAATGGTCCAATTACAATATTCTTCTCGATGTTTAGTTGTTTATTGCCATTTTTTAAAATTAACGTTCTCCAACGTTAAGTGATAGGGGACGATGCATGAAAATGGGTAAAATGATGTTCAAATGAGCCCAGGATTTATGGAGCGTCAAGTAACCCGACATTCTTCTTTTAGGATAAGAAATCCCCGCCCCCCCCCCAAAAAAACTTATCCAAATAACTCGTCCTAACCGAGATTCGAACTCGAGACCTTTGGAATGTGAGGCAAATACGCTACCATCACGTGGAAAATTAAGCTTTCGCAGTAACACTTTGTATACCCATTAATAAACGATAGAATGTAAGGAGAGACATATGAATGTAACAGATTTTTAAAGCTGTGACTGCGGCTTTAATATCCACTATGACCTTAGCACCTAAAACCCACTTTTGCAAACTTTTATCTCGATTAATACGAAACATAAAAATAAGTTCTTGTAAGAAGCATATGAAAACATACAATCTGGGTGAAGACTTTGAGAAAGTTATATGAATGTAAAAGAAGATATTTTTTCGTAGGATGTGCTTATTAAACATAATGGCTCATTTGTCCAAGAAGATTAACTGCTAATGATGTTAAGAATAAGAACTTAATATTTTATGCTACATTTACTGGAAGGGATTTAGCATCTCAGGTCAACAAAGAAGCATTATTGTAATCTGTATCAACCAATATTTTATGCTACATTTACTGGAAGGGATCTAGCATCCCAGGTCAACAAAGAAGCATTATTGTAATCTGTATCAACCATTTTCTCCGGTAATAGCATCATCCCAATTTAAGACATATTATAGAACTAAGTTTGAATTTCCAGCCTAATAAATAAAACTGTCATAAGAAAGCGAGTATGTGACTATCAATCAGTTTGACAACGGCGTCATAACAGCTGTCAAATATATACGGTCCTAAATGTGACAGTTAAGCCTGATTTATTACCACTAATCCGGTTAGTTGTACATACTACTTAATCGTTCTCTGATTAGCTCCAAAATAACGTACTTTCTCTTCTCCTTTAGTATGCATGCAGTATATGATCTATGCTTGCCGATTTTCTTTTGTTGCTGACAACATTGGTATTTTATATAAGACATGGTATCCGTACAAGGCACAGGTTACCTTAATGGAGAAGTGTTGATTCCGAGGCAAGTGTTTTCCTGACAGCATGAAGATGCTAGGAAGAATTATATAATCAACTCTCATTTGATTGACTTTCTTATAATTTCTTTCCCATGTCTACATATTTGCAGGATTTGAAGTAGATCTAATAAGGAGCAGAATAATACCCTGCGGACCAAGTATGGGACTTAGGTTTGCCTAACTTCCCGGCGACTGGCGTTAAGCAAGATCAACTTTTCCCGTTTCATTTATGGCGAGGAATGCAAGTCCCTCGCTCGACCGTTAGGCATACACGTGCCGCGCTATTTTCTTTTTAATTGTATGCGCACGAGGGAAATATTTTCATTGTGAGTGGCACTACATTTAGATACTTCCATATTGCTCTCATGCAGAGTTCCTGGTATTTTTACTAGGTTTGACTTGTATTTCTATATTAAAAAAAGTGTAGAAAAAGACAAGTCTTAGAAAACACTTAAGTAAATATTAGTATTTTCATTAAAAGTTGTAATGGTTGTTGGGAAAAAAAATTGTTAAAGCTTGGAAAGATATGTGATTCCCAATTGCAGGGATAAATAAGGAGATTGATATTTATGAATATGTATAACTTTCGTACAATATTTGAAAGCCTTACTGAGAGATACAATGTTAACATTTTAAATAATAATTGGAAAGACCGTATATTGAAAACGTATGAAGATGAGGTACTTCACGTTATTATTTGCAGATGAGAGGGGTACTTACACGTTTATCGTGAATGATTATATTAATATGATCATCCTCATAACATTCAGAGATTGAAACCATTTGTGGATGTATTGCTTTAACATAACACATTCTATATTCTTCGACACAATTGTTCGGTTTAAGGTCTCAATACTTAATTAACATTAAGAGCATGCTTTCGAATATTTCCCTTCTGTGCACCGCCGAGCCGAGACTGGCAAAAAAATTTAACTTTAATTTACTTTGATTTAAAGGGATTTAACTAGACGTATGTATTATTTACTGATTTAAAAACTTGGAATTATTGTAGTCCAATGTCTCTGAGGGTGTAACTAAAGTAATGATAATTTGCATTAGATAAGCCAGTACAAGTGAGTATACCCTCAGATTCTGCAGTTAGCTTGCTTTGTATACAACTTTCTTGTTTGCTACAGATAGCCTTAGAGTTTTCTTCTGTATCAGTTTCATTGGCTACATTATTAGAATTTTGCTGCCTAGTACACCTGATGATTCATGGAAGGTGCCCTCCAAGCCCGCATTCATCTTAGTGGTCAGAGAAAATCGCTGGGAACTAAACCACATAGCTTCCCGAATGCAAGTGCCAACATTAAGATTGCATCGTTCTCAGTTAATCCCTCATTTTAAAATATAGCACCTGAAAAGGCAAATGAACAGTGTCGCATAACTCTGTCCTTCACTCGACCAGGACGATTTTCTCGTTTCTTTTATGGTCAGGAGTAACAATTGCTTACCTCGGCAGTTACAGATTTCCAGTTCTAATGCAGTACTCATGGAGAAAGCATTTTGGGAGAGATACCTTAAAGGGAAGGCAGCCTGTTGTCCGGATATGGTAGCATGCACGAAGTTACCCTAAACATCGTGTACTTGGCCAAGGTTTAACCTTCTCTCATGGTCGAGGCCCGTTTGAATGTTTTCTACTTCCACACCATATTTGGCCGCGTTTCTCTTCTCAGCATTCAACAGCCTGCAGGGCAACTAATTCTGTGTTGTCCAGTGGCGTGAAATTCCTGTTCCTTAACTGATGCCGAGGTTTTTCGTTCCTGAACAAATAGGTAAACAGCCCGATAAAATTTACGCGACATACTACTTTATAATATTATGAAGAGTCAAAAATTGCTTTCAAAAATCGGACAAATTAGCCAGAAAACATTTGAAACGAAGTCAACTTTCCTTTTTTTATACAACCACTTGAACCACTTTATTGGCAGGCAGTTGTTGATCGCTGATCTAAGTGTTTCAACACATTAAGTTTTTGATCTCAGATGTTCTTAGTTGTTGTGGCCGGTAACTCTTACCTGACGACCAGTTACAAAAGTTTCACTCCTCAAAAATACTCTCATGTAACTCTTCCAAAAGCAACCTGTATGACTACTAGAAGGCAGAGCTCACAAATATGTTATATGCTTCAGAGCAGCCATGTGTATCAAGCGCTGTAGTTACAGCTAGCCTACCACCAATACTTGAAAGGGGCTGGAAATTTAGCTTAACCAAGGTTGCATCTTCCAGTTATGTATCCACGAATTCGTTAAATGGATAAATACACATTGTTCTCTCTGATCATTTTTGGAGTGGCTATAAATTATAAAATCTTAGGAGAAGGTATAAAGGGATGAAATGATATACCATAATTTGATATACTCGAAAATCCATTAGGGACTTAACTTTATCCATCCTTTCGACATTGTACATCTCATGCTCTGACTACTAGGTCTGACTCTCGTTGGCGTGGTCCTGGTTGGGGGAAAGTAACATCTGTAGGAAGCGAGCACATGCTGCAAGGGTTGATCAGCCCTGGTCATGCCTGTGTAATCAAAACAAACAGTTCAGCTACACGAAATGGGGCGTAGAGGTAAACAATGATTTTCGGCCAAAAACAAATCTTGTTCCATTATGAAAAGCTAAGAGTTACAGAATGATTGCCGATATGTTAAAAATTAAGATAAGTACATTTGGAAATATAATTAACAGATAGCAAACTGGGATAGAATCGACCTGATATCTCAAACTGGTCGTCCAAACACATTTACTGCCGAAAGGAAGCAAATGTTATTAGGAGTGGAAGAAATATTCTAAATT
Organism: Mantis religiosa; assembly: GCA_030765055.1. Taxonomy (NCBI): domain Eukaryota; kingdom Metazoa; phylum Arthropoda; class Insecta; order Mantodea; family Mantidae; genus Mantis; species Mantis religiosa. Next base: position 122,160,039 of record CM060951.1, on the reverse strand, counting down.
GAATGCTCCCAAACTGTGTGTCGAGGTAGACTATACAGACAAGAAAGAACCCCGAACGATTAGGAGTGTACTGTAAAGGAAGGGATGCTATGGTCATTTGGCCAGAAAGAAATACTGTGTAACTGAAACAACAGAAGGAAAAGGCTAAAATTTGCATAAGAGTTCATTTATAAGAAAGAACATTGGTGGGAGAACATATGGTAGCAGATGAAAGCAAATGTAAGGTTTTCGGATCGAATGGAAGAAAAATGGTCTGCAGGAAACCTAATATGAAAATGGAAAAGAATAATATCTTCGACCTTCTGTAAAACATGGTGGTAGGAGGGAGTGTGTTAGTCTGGGGCTGCATTTCAGCATCTGGAGTTTGGAGGATTGATTGTCATCGAGGGAAAAATACATAAAATGAAAACTAGAAGCAACTAAAGCAGAACCTACGCAGGAGTGTAGAGAAAATAAGTAACGCGCTAGTTTTAAGTTCTATGACCCAAACATACTTCCGGGGTTTGTAACAGTGGCTACTATACGTTGTCCGCATATCCTTTATTCACCTCCAAAATCATCGGAGTTAAATCCAATTGAGAATTTATGGGATGCATTGGATACTAGAATGCACAGTCAGCCAGTATCTTTAAAGGAGCATTTGAAAAGAAGACTCGGTGAATAGTGGTCCAAAATTTCAGCCGCATTACTACTAACTTTTTAACCAGAATATCCAATCGTTTGAGAAAGGTCATAAAACGTAGAAGAATAATTTCCCAACAAAGTATTGAAACTTAATGCTCAAGTTAAGCTCATATGTTATGGTTTTATATTTGTTGGCCTTAAACATGGCAGAAAATAAAATTTATTTTGAAAGGGTAGAGCCAGACTGAAAAATTCAATGCCATAGCTGGGATTTGAACCACGGATCTTCTGGTTTTCGTCCAGCCGCTCTAACCATTTGAGCTACTATGGCCAACATGCCGACATGACATTAAATTCTCCAGCTGACTCGCGTGTATTTTATATTTTTATTGTTCGCAAACAGCTTGTTATGCTTTAAAATTTTGTATGGTTTCTGATTATACATTGTTAACAAAATAAATTAGAATTTCAAGCTGTCCGAATATTTATTTTCTTACTGTATAGTAAAATGCAAAGTAGGGAACCGTTGTGGCAAATTTAGAAGTAACGACTACTTAATGAGCATGGTGGTATACTGTTTCTGAGCCAGGCGTTCAAAATTGACCAATGCCATTCATAGACCATGTCAATTTGAACCACTTATGACTGAAATCTTGCCGAAAAGAGATTAATGTCTCTGATTCGCAATTGTTTATGATTTATAAGCTAAAGACGTGAAAACTTTTTTTAAAGAACACAGAAGGCTATGGTGTGTTATTTTGGTATATAATAAACTCAATATAATAATAATAATAATAATAATAATAATAATAATAATAATAATAATAATAATAATAATAATAATAATAATAATAATAATAATAATAATAATAATAATAATAATAATAATAATAATAATAATAATAATAATAATAATAATAATAATAATAATATATTAAATCGTTGTTTTATTAAAGGTTTTATTCAGTAAGTAGATCACTCATGAGTTCGAAATTAGATTGCTCGGGCAACTGTCCACAATATCGAACTCATTGGGGTTGCCTATGAATTGATAATTACCAGCAAAAGTCTTTGTGCCAATATATGTGCTCATTGGTACTTTATTTCGATTCGACTAGAGATCCTATTCACTATTGGTGGTTGGTATAAACTAAAAGCCCGTCTCGTTAGCATAGATGGTAGCGTGTGTGCCTCACGTTCAAGAGATCCCGAGTTCGAATCTCGGTTAGGGTGAGTTACCTGGATAAGGTTTTTTTTCCGGAGTTTTCTCTTATCCTAAAAGACGAATATCGGATAGCTCTAAGCTCCATGAACCCCTGGACTCACTTGAGTATCATTTCACCCATTTCATTCATCGTATGATATGACCTACGTTTGAGGACAGTAATGTTGACGAAACTCGCTATTGGGTCTATGTTTTCTTAGGTAATTTAATTGAACTGTCAAATTCGTGCCTCTTGTAATTAGAGAACGAAAATAATTATTTCATCTCAATTGTATTTCTAAAAAAAATATCAGCATTTGGTGATATTCGTCCCAGCATTGGGACAAAATCGCATTGCAAATGTTTGTTTTCCTTTGCGCAAAAGCTAAAGTGCAGAATGAGAATTCTTTAGGGAAATATACGGCGAGGATTTCTCTAGTTATGGATTTGTTTCTCCTCATTCTTTCTGCCCCTCTCCCGCGTCCAGTTGCCGCGCGCGCGACTTTCTTTTTCCCCCCGCCCGCCGCTTCGACCGCTGCTGAGTTCCCACTCATGGACCATGACTAAATAAGGCTGCTGTGCTCACAACCCCTCCACATTGGAAGTTTCCCTCCCTTTTTAATGCGATCGCCTCCGCACAAATCGCTTACTCGTGCAAAATCGAGGGACTTGACAGTAACGTGTGTGTTCTGATAGTGGAATGTTGCAGTGCACATGCATCTACTGAGACTGTGTGTGTTGTGTTCGACAAGGATGGGAAGATCATGCACACGGTTGGTATCGTTTTTCTTTACTACACATCGACCTACCTAGTATTTGTTTTTATCACTTTGGAATGTCCTCTTATCATTTGGAGCAGGATGTCCGCCCAACCACTTCCGTGCCCTACGAAATAACTTGCAATTTTAGTTGCGCTTTTCTCTAACAATGAAGTGGATGTGGCGCTGCATGACAGGTGATGAAAAGTGTTTGATGTTAGTGGAACACCAGTGTCAGTAGTTGAGGTTATGTGTTGCAGTAAGCCACCCATATGGCCTCTGCGTTTGGACTACATCCTCAGCAGTTGTCCATTTTAGGAAAGCGCGGTAGGACTAGCGGAGGCTTGTCTCAAGGTGATGTAGCGCAGAGTTGAGGAATCAACAGTGAGCATTGTTTGTAATAGTGTTGTGGGAACAATGACAAAATAGAGGGTGTGGTCACTTTCTGTGTGTATATGTGATACTTGTTATTGAGGACTGTCCAGCGCGATATTAAAAGCATAAGATTGTAAGTGAACCAAGGCTCATACGAGTGAGTGTTGAAATTTTGTGTGCATGCGCGTCGCGGAGTTCTTTATCAAATTGCAATTCATAGGAAGTAGGTGTAGTAGGTAGAAACGGACGGGACTGTTCCATATAGTGTGTCTCAAACTAGAACGATGCTGTTGTAAACATATGGGAGGCGAAAAAGAGAGACAGACAACCGCCCTTAGACTGCTGATTGTTGGAGGAACATTCATGAAGTGGTTCCCGGCCATATTAGAACATGGAATGTCAGAAAAAGGGAAAGTTCTACACTTCGCAATATTTTTGGATGAGAGTTCTGTGAAATATTTTCCTGGCGACTGTGCACCAGTTGTAAAAGTCTAAATCTGTCGCTTACTAGTAGGTACATTGCCACGAGGTATGCGACGGTACAGGAAATTCTAACTTTTAATATAACCATTGTATGCTCAGACTAACATTTAACAAGATAATAATGACCAAATGTACAGACAAATTTAAATAAACACCTTTTGGTGCGAAACGGGATTTAACTCTCAATCCATGGAAAGGCAGAAGAACAATGTTACAAAATCATATTATCAAAGAAAGAACACTCGACTTATCGTTTATGCCGAACTTTGCCTTTCTTTAATGTATTTAGCTTTCATTATAATCTATATGGGGATGGTTGTCAGGCTAAACGTAGTTTATGCTGCTTTTTTACTAATATTCCATGTGTCTTTACATTGTAATTCACGAAAGAAATTTAATTAATAAATCGGAGCAATAGTAATAGATATAATCCGTGCACTATTTTGCTGTATAGTTTCTCTAGTAATTTATACAATAAGTAATACTTCGTTACGCAGTAAAGTATGCAATTTGAATAGTTGGCTATTATTATTATTATTATTATTATTATTATTATTATTATTATTATTATTATTATTATTATTATTATTATTATTATTATTATTATTATTATTATTATTATTATTATTATTATTATTATTATTATTATTATTATTATTATTATTATTATTATTATTATGTGAAATTGTTCACCTGTATGTGTGTATGCCTCCTAATGTATTTCAAATCTTGGTTGGAGGGTAACACGGATGAATTTTCTACAGGGGTTTAGAACATATATCGGGAACTCTTAGCTCTATGGACTGCAGGCTCATTTGAGTATTCTCTGTACATTCATTTCATTTACTGGTTCGACAGACCTTTGTTAAAATGGACATTAAGCACTTGAATGTGAGGCAGGAAATGTGAAAGTTGTCACGATGCCCCAGCATTAGGCTCATCTAGATTATTTATACCAAAACGACCCTTGTTTTAGTTTCATTGTACATATTGTTATAAATTTTGCAATGGTGCATAAATTGTGTACAATATTTGTCATATTTTATCATATCAGATAAAAAAAAAAACACTCCCGGAAAGTTTTCGTGCGTCCAGTTCAGAAAAGTTGACGGACGATGAATTCTTTGGCTGCTTCCCTAATATGTTTGATTCAATACTAGTTAATGGCATGGTGGGTGGAGCCGGTATTGCAACCACAACCATAAAGAACGCCTTTGATATAATTGTAAGCATCCTTCGCGGAGACGTGGCCATATCTGTGGCATTAGCCGCTCGCTGGGCGGCGGACATATAAGGCCAGACCTGTGTGCATGAGAGGCGTTTCTACTTGTGCAGCATACACAATCCTTCATTTCTCTTCATTTCACCATGTAATGTATACTAAGGCTTCGCTTGGTATTGTTTCTTCTTTTTCGTACGCAAACTGAAAATAAATTAAATCCGCCGTTTCTCTCAGACATCTTTTTGCGTCTTTAATGTAAGAAATCAGTTCATTTTATAAAAGAAGTACGCTCCCTAATAGTGCTACTAACTATTTTGGCCATTAAGTCCACTTATATTTTAGGATCGTGTGCATTCTACTTTGTACATAAGGATGTAAAGAAAGTAGGGTCCATGGTAGAGGGCCACATCTGCCAATCCACATCCTTAGACATTACAGTTTATTCTTGTATAATATTGGTAAAATATTTTCCATCTCGCTTGTATCAAATTCTACCTTTGGTAGGTTTTTCAGTAATTAACGCAGTTCAATTTTAGTTATTAGATGGACCCTAATTAGTCAGCAACACCTACCGCGAATGCTAAAGTTTACCTAGGCCATCTGCAGCTTTAGACGAGTAAAGTTTACAAGAAAATACAGTTCTGTACAGGCTCTCACAGTTTGAAGGTTTGCTTCTACCCTCTGTGTTTATCAATTCTGTCACTGTGACGAATTGAAAAGCGAAAGCAATAGCTAATTATTACTGGAACGTTTGTTAGTAAATATGATCTTGATCTCTCGGAGGCATCAGCAAATGAAACAATATAGAAGCAATGAGATCTGGCACAAATAAATCAACTAAAATACCTCGCATAATTGGCTTCCAGGGAAAATGGTTATAACGAAAGGAAAGTACCGAAGAGGAAAGAGTGATGATGACTTCATCCCAGAAGGCCAAGTTGTGAATAACAAGGAAACATCGTGCGAGCTACTTTATAATAATGCCCGGGTGCACTGTTCTTCCAGGAAGTATTCACCATTTTCTGACTCGAGCGCTTTCCTCATGTAGGGCACTTATGCATTTGGTAGCATCTGGAAGTAATAACACCCCACCTCAGTAAAAGATTTGGCAATCTTATATTTTTATTTACAGACTCGTAATCCTCACAGCCCTTCCACTAAAAAGTGTTTTAATTATTAACCTCACTAAATATTTACATCCCACATTCCTAGTAAAACTATCCCATTTTATCTTGAACAGAATTTAGAATGCGAAATCCGTTTACTATTAAATATGTATTGTTTTATTCATTTTGTATATCGTAATAAGCATTGTTGTGCTCCAAGTGTTGCGACAGTTTTGAGATTTGCCATTGTTTATTTTACATTTGTGGCATTTCTTAAGAAGGTAGTCATACAACATTAAAGATCTGTTGCGTAATAGTCACGTGAATTTCTCTATGCATTAAGTATATAATTTCACAAGTATTGCTTATTTATAATATTTTCATATAAAAGGCGATTATACACATACTATTTTGAACATGTTACATTCACAAAATGGAAATGTTATTCAGCGATTCATATATCATAAATCAGTCCACAGAAAAACAAATGGAAATACGCATGTTCAAATCTTTACAAAGATAGTAAAAACAGTATTTCTGAAATGGCTAATTCTACGGAAATAATTATTTAACATAATTTGTATTTTAACGAACTGTGCATTTTGTTACCTTCCGTACAAAAACTAAAGACCTGCGCATTGACATGCCAGATACATTCTGCGTCTTCACCTCGGTCTCTTCGATTTTGTTTTCGTGTAACTTGACAAATTGATGGCACTTGTGACGTACTGTTTTGGGTTGTTTACATTTCGGCGCCTTTGATTGGGGTGGTAATTGGTGTGGGGGTAATTGAAACCATTTATGACACTGCTGCGTAATTTAAAGCAGCATTGTTCACATGTTTTAAGTATATGATTTTTAGGTTTGTATAGATTCTTCTAACAAGGGAAACTGGTAAAACTTTCACAATAGAAGACGGTAAAAGGTCACTTTGTTAAGACCTGAAAAGCCGATTTTTGCCTGAACTGTATACTATTTTAAACAAAAACATGTCAGTTTTGAGAAGCGTTTGATGTGGGCGGGAGGAGGGGTATTTCTTAAAACTTTCATTCTGCGCTCTTAAAAGGTGGCTTTCCTGATGAATGTAATATTTATATGACTCTTTGTTTTGGGATCATGCTACTCGCACGGTTATTTTGATAAATATGCTCTGTTTACCTGGAGTCAGGGGATCTTAAAACGCGTGCTTTCGATGAAATTCTGGTATCGAATCTTTCGAGAAGGCACTGTACGTATCTAAGAGCCGGAGAATAAGTTGAGATTAGGTATTTTTTATACGGACCAATCAAACCACGGCGAAAAGTATAATGATGATGAACAACCCATCTTTCTGACAGCTGTAATCGTGTAGGCATGGAGACTCCGCTGCAACCAGCTTGTTTGTATATAGTAGTGCGATGAAGTGGGTTATCTTGGATCATGTCAGTAGACGCACAGACTCCGGCAGGCGGAATGTACCCGAGGTCACGGACCCAATAACCACCACGTGGTGTCCTTGAAGAGGCTGCGGAGCTTTCCTCCTCCCCTTCCTTCATCGTAACCATTCGGAACGATATTTACACTTTACAACATTTTGGAGGACTGTTGATAGTAGATAGTATTTGCTTCCTCTTTCCTTTGTTTACAGTGCAGTTGTTGCTGATTTTCCTTGTTCTCAGGTACATGCAGGCTACAAACACATTTTCCTTTAAATCCTTATAGACATCCTATAACGTTCTACAAAGTTCATCACATTTTAATCGAAAATAATTAATCGTTTTCGCTATGAGCATTTGTTGACCTTTTTAATTTTTGTGTGAGATGTTAACTGACACGCGCACATAATTTTTCTATAAAGTTTTACTACTTCAGGAGATGTCAAAACAGAGTCTTGATAAAAACTAATGTTGGGTGAGGTGTATTCTACGTGATGGATAAGTTAAATAATAAATAAATAAATAAATAAATAAATAAATAAATAAATAAATGAAAAGACCAGCATTAAGTATTCTACTCTTACATTCCAGAATGCCTCTAACAAATTCCATCTAATCAATCTTGATTTATTCTCCGTCTATTTCTACAAAAATTAATTTTAAAGTGGAGTCATTTTCGGGGTGCTGTGTTTGCGACGAATTGAATGCTGTCCTTGCAGCGCATAGACGTTCATATAGATTACAAAAGTCATTGACAACGATAATTTCGTTCTCCAAGTCATTTCTACGCACTTTTAAGCTTAAGGGCTTCCACCATATGCTTTATCTTCTACAGGTCTACAGTGTTTACTGCGAAATGAGTGAATGAGAGTGCTTATGAGTCATCCATGCTGCCAGATCTAATGCTCGTGTCCGTAACTGCAGTGATAAGTTATGCATGGGTGAGTTATATGACAACACTGCATTTTAGATGAACGTAGCATCCTTATCATATCCAGAAGGCGTGCATAAACATAACAAAAGTGATTACGTTACACATACCTCTGCCTTGCCTTCTTGTGTTGTGTGGACAGTACTGGATCTTGCTTGAATACTGCGTGAGTAAGGGATAAGTGGAATTTTTGGTGAAATTGTTGAAAAAGAAATACAATTAAACATTAACTGGTAGAGTAAGTAAATGTTTTCTGTGAATTAGTCGTATGGATCTGATCTGTCTGAAGCTACGAAGCAACGGACAAGAACTACCATTACAGCCATATTAGTGCAAGTTGGGTTGGTTGTACATTCCAGGAAATCATAGCGGGAACAGTACTGTATCACCGAATCTGCCCTCGGTGAATCCCGCCATTGTGTTGAAAACTTCCTGGAAGTAAACTCTGGAAGTTTCCATCCATGCGCCAGCTATAGCAAGCAGCCTGCTAACCCGAAAACCTTGACAACTCAGTTGCGCAATGACGCGTTTTTCTACATCTGTTTAGTAGCAGCAGCAACAAATCTTGCAATTATTGTAAATAATGCATAAGATAAAATCAAATAATTTCCGTGTTTATACGTCTCACCATTAACTCCACTACTCCCAGGAAAACACATCGACTATTTCAACGAAACAAATGAGGAGTCGCACAAAGAAATGCTTCAACGATAGCGCTGAGGCTCTTCTTATTCGGGAAGAGTTGAGGTAGTTCTTCCCTAGCTATAGTTGCACTCGGTTGTCGCATTATTTCCCATGACCCAAAAAAGACAAACTTGTATGTGTTAATAGTACATAAAAAAGCGTAAGGTGTCTCACCAATCTAAACAAAGCAAGACTCCATATTTCTGACATAAAAGAGATACTTCCCAGGAATACATAAATATATTGCAGTAAGACCGAAAGCCAAACACAAATACAGGAGCTATGTCTGTTACAATGTATGTACTTCGGATAGTTCTCAGACGCGTCAGCAGATAGGTCCCGAAGGAGCGACAGAAGAAAACTAAAGGTGTCGTAAAGATTAGAGAACATCCTAGGTTGCTTCGGAAGTGGAAACTGCGGGATAGTCATTGATTTTGCTTTGTTTTCAAGTTTTATCAATATATTTGCCAAGCTATTTGATGAATGAAGCGCTTAAGCATTAATAAAATGAAAATAATAAGGGAGTGTTATTTAATAATCAGTTTATTGGATAGTTTAACACAATCTTCTATGTTTTTAAGAAATTTTTATTAGTTTTTTGGCTTGCAAATCAGCTGCGACAATTTCCAACAATTTCGAGTCAGGTGCGACAAATTAATTTATTTTATCCAGCTCCTACTTTAGTAAGAAGTAGTGCCTTCCATATAAAAATTTCGATATCGAGTTTTTGCTGAAAATAAATATCTTCGGATCTTCTGAATCCACCAGAGATATAGAAAAAGGTTTTTGTAAGCAAAATACACATCTAATTTAATATTTAAGGTATGCTTCTTCCAAAAATACACGAAGAGTATAAATCCTCCCACTCCAAACTACCCTTTACATGTGAATTTGTCTCGTTATTTTTAATTTTATCTTAAACATATCGCATGTTAATCAAAATCGAAAGATTAATAAACTACACATTTTGAATTTTTTGGAAATAGCCTGTAAAGTCAATTCCATTCCTAATTTTGTATAAGTAGCAAAGATTTACAGATAAAACAAAAATTGGAAGTCATTCCCCCCAAAAGGCACACCTCTTTAAAATACGTAATTTATTTCAAATAACCTTTTTGTGTCATCGGCCATTTCCTTGCTGTTGCTTGAAGTTTGTCAATACTTTGTCAATTGTTTGTATGTTGCGACCATTTGGTGGTTTCTCCGATGTCACGACAGGAGTATGGAATTTCAATCGCTTGGGTCTCCTGTATCCCAGTTGTATACACAACGAAATACAGCCGCGCCGTGGCTCTCGACTCTCACTATAGCGGCCCGGGTTCGATCCCGGCGAGATGTACACCCTCTGGGGTGTTCCGATTTCCCCTGCCATTTCATTCCATTGGTGCTCCATCTTCATCTCATTTATCACCAGTGTCCCAGCCTGCGGTGCAGCATGTAGTAAAAGCGGGCGTTAAACACTTTAAAAAAAAAGAAAAAAAAGAAAGAAATGCCAAATAAGACTGTTCTCGATTAACATAAGTGGATAGAAAAATAAGCGTTTGTAAAGAGTAAGGAAAGTCACGCGAAAGCGAGCTGCCTTTTTCAGCGTGTGAACAGGAAAAGCGTGCGCTACATCGCAACAATTTAGACATAAAATTGATAATTCATAAATTATTGAATGCGTTGCTTGTAGGAATCCATAATCGTACTGTTTGGTGATGGCATACTCCGTGCTTGCGCTAAGCGTGTTAGAATGTTTCTGGGTAGATATCGAATATTCGTTATTGACGAGATTCATAATTGTTTACTCGCGAAAGTAAATGGTGAATTTTAAAACTCCAGCTTTATAGTTAAAAGATTATTTTTAAGCGAGGGAGCGCCTCACTAAGTATGAATTGCCTTAATTCTAGAAATTACAAGCGGTTCAAAAGAAGATAAATCCATGTTGCGTTAACCGCAAAGCACCGTTGTTTAATAGTCCAATAGTGTCTCCTGGCGCCTGTGGGAGGCATGACAGATGTTGACAGGGGTAAGCGAGTTAACTAGCTCTGCAGACATTAAGATGAACTCAGGCTCCAAGAAATAGAGCTGTATGATTCAGCATCATATTTCTGTATTGTGATACTCCAGCACACTCACTTCTTTTCATAGCACCAGTGTCTGGTTTTGTGGTTAGAAATCAAACAGCCAGTTGCAAAGGAGCTGTGTGCTGGTCAGAGTCAAGTGCATGATGGTGAGTGAAAATTGCTAATATTGAGAGAGTCTTATAAACCTCTTTGCATAAAACTTTCAGGAATAATATTAATGCAGCTATAGTTAAAAAGAAAAGAACGAAAGCAGAAGCTTTTTCTTTCTTTTCAAATAATTAGCATGTATTTTGGATTGTACAGCTTAACTAACTTGGCATTATTTAGGGATTGTTTATTTTCCCTGAGTCGTCATTCATTACAATGTCCCCCCCCCCCCTTCAGTTTGCTTAATTCTTTTTTCCCCCTCAATCTTTCGAAACCAAAACTTGTGTGTGTTATTTTGCACATGTTTTATTCAAGAAGCTTAATAGCTTATTCACCTTCTGAAATTCACTTTAATTGGGACTTAATTTAGGGAAATATCCATGGTAATCTTTTTATAGAAGCAAAACTCTACTTAAAATAACATGAATAATTAGTTTTGTATTTAGTTTTCACTTATTTTATTTTTAAAGAGGTAACTTATTTAATAAAGTCAATTTTATAAAAGTGCACAATGAACCTGCATGTTTAATTTTTGACAGACATTATTATTTAAGTATTCTGAAAATGTTAATACCTATAACTTGTATCTGTCAAGGTACTGTAAATATTTTATTTTATATTATATATTTCACTTTGTGTTGTAATTATGCTGCGCTATAGAAAAATACAAAGTTGCAAACTTACCTTGGAAATACCTACAGTTTTAAAAGTTGAAGCATAGAAGTAAAAAACAATAAAATAGTGCATATGTAAATCAGTGACAAATAGACAACTGATTTTCATGATAATATCATTTGTATTATATTTTTTATGATTTGTATTGTAATGCAAACCTGCATTAGTTTTCAATTGTGAGTATTCATTAATGGGACAAAATTGTTGAAGAACCCTTTGAAGTGTACACAGGAAAATTATGGCAGAAGATGCTTTTTTGTAGAAGTATTTATGTTAAATTGAGTGGAATTAATGGAGCATTGTGTAAAGATAAATAATTCTAAGAAAGAAATATGGTTTTTGTTGCAGGTCAGCATTGCAGACATTACACAAAGTGAGCTCAAAGGCACGTGAGCAGAACTATTTCCTTGGAGGACTCACACACGATTGGGTTAGTTACTATGAGCAGCGAATTGAATCGGATCGTTCCTGCCTCAATGAATGGCATGCCATGGATAATCTGGAGTCACGGAGACCACCATCACCGGACTCCGTACGAACTAAGTGAGTATTTTGACTTTATATTTTCAAATATATTTTTTAAAAAAGCTAAATAAGTGCTGTTGAACAGATTAGGAAATATATTTCCAAAGTATCTATTACAAGCAGGACATACTTATGGAACTTCTGAGAGGCTTTTCTGTGGTAGCAAATTAAAGGCTGCTGACTGCCACAAATAAAATTCAGCCTTAACAGAGGTAATTAAAAGAGGTACAATACTGTGTTCCAATATGAGCGTGGGAAGGACATTATTACAAAATTGAGCAGTAATTTGAGAATTGAGGCTAAGTTGAACCTTTTTTAAATTCTAATGAACATGCCTATTACCTACAATGCTGTCGTACTATATATAATTTAGAAGGCTTATAGTAAATTATTTATATCCAATTTTGTGACAAAAAATGTGGGTTTTGAAAAAAATAATGTGGAAATAACAGAGATTCTGTATTTCAAGAAGATAATGAAAAGGAATGGAAAATTGGATGCTCATTAATGATTTCTGAAGTCTATGAAATGTTCATTTACCTTTAATTACAATTAATTAGTTTTCAGTAATTATGAAATAACATAAAGCAGATAATTAGCAGGCCCAATGGTATGTTAGATTGACAATGCCACTTGCAATCTTTTGTAGGAGATTGATAACTGCATTGAGATAACTATTCCTGATAAGTGATACCAATGTAAATGCAGTGAATTATGTCATCCAGACTAAGTAACCGTCTCCATTACTTTAGTGCCCATCATAATTGTCTGTTACTTTGGTAACCGTGAATGGGATTTTAAAAAAAAGAAAAAAAAAAGCCCTTCAATGTTAAGTCATATTGGACAATGAATGAAAGGGATGAAATGATGCTCAAATGAGCCCAGAGTTACCTGACATTTGTCTTTGATAAGGAAAAACCTCGGAAAAAATCTTATCCAGTTAACTCACCCTGACCGAGAATCGAACTTGGGGACCTCTTGAACGTGAGGTCGACACGCTGCCATCTATGCTACTGAGACGGGTATGAATGGCTAAATAGTTACTGTCTTTGTTACTTTGGTAACCATTAATGACTATCTAGTTACTGTTGTCTTCTCTAACCGTTATATCAAGGTAATTGTTAAATTATTTTCTGCCCAGCACTGACTGTCAACTCAGCATAACACATTATATTTGCTCTAAAGCAAAGCTGATGGCTTAATTTGGCTATAATTGTTACTTGTATAATGTTCCTGCCTGGCTAGAAAGACCCATGTGCTGCTAAAAGGC
>CM060951.1:121924051-122141551 GCA_030765055.1 Mantis religiosa | reverse complement strand
AAAACCAAACACAAGCTTCATAGCGCAATTGGAGACATATCAAGGTATCCTGGATGCCATGAAGAACAGAGAAAAGTTGCAGAGATCCAAGTCTGAGACAAATCTAAAATCTCCGGGACTTGTAGCAAAAGCAGAGCAGCGTTCAGGTTACAAGAACTCTTTAAAACAAGATTCTAATCCTGTAGTGCCCTCATCCCAGCTGCTGGCAGTGGATTGGGCATCTGCCTCGGGTGAAGAGCTCAGTAAAAATGGAGGTCGACCCAAATCTTGGTCTCCAGATAACAACACTGCTGCACTATTATTCATGGGACATTCTACAGGTAAAATTGATTTACCAGTGCTAATAAATTTTTTGCATATTTTAAAGTAAAAAAGACTTTCTTATATTCAGGTCAATATGGCATATGTTCCTTCCAATTCTATTTATATGTATCAGCTTCATCTGTTATAGGAAATGCATTTTAAGTGCATCCTAATTGTAAATCCATCTTCAAGTTTGAATGATTGAAGAAATGTCATTTTTCTCATCAATATTCACTGTATGTCTTTATTCCTTGTTATACAGGGCTCTGATGGAGTAGCTGTGTAACAGTGGTGTTCTATACAATTTCAGTTGCATTCCTTTTGTTGTTTTGTTTAACCCAATCGCATCACATTTAAATGCCTGGGCAGCTAACCAAGAAATCAGATTTAAATCGTCCAGCTCTGAGGATGATGACAATTTAATGCTTAAAAAATCATTTAAAAGCAACCAATAATTAATTTTTGCTGAAAACTTGCACGCACAATACTGAAAGTATAAACTTACCAATAGTGTTGTTTTAATATTGCTGCTCTGTGTGATAAATCTCAAAACAATCCTCTAAATGAAGAGCAACACCACACTTTCTACACTGCCACACGCTTTCTTTTCAGTTGAGGGAAGCGAGCCCATGATTTTGCGTGTAGCCTCAAAGAGCTTGTGTTGGAAGAAGGTCAATCTCGAACTGAATATTCTGGCAGGTGCACGGATTCCAGTAGTTGTTGTGCAATTGTTGTTCTGAAGTCTGCATAACTTGCGTTCTTTCCTGTCATCTTGTAATGTACAATAAAGGAGTTGTAAATACACTTATCAAGAAGATAGAAAAATATTTTTCTATTCCCCTTCACTGTGCATCGCATTAGGGGAAACAGATTTGTCACTTGGTCCTGTAAATCAACATCTCCCATCCCATTTTGGTATTCAGGGGCACATTTTGGTTTTTAGATATTCTCTCTTGGTGTTTGGCCTCGCTTTCTTTTCATCTTTCCCATCTCCATGATGTCAGCTTATTTGTGTTCAGTGGAGAGGAAATAAACATCCTTATTATCTCTCCACCTCACACATAGCATATTTTTGGCACTCCATATCTCATGCTCCCCACACTTAAGTTTATTTGTGCAGATATTGCATGGCATATCTTTCCGATTAGGTCTCACAGTCCCAATTGCGTTTATCTCTCAGTAGGTATTCTAAATGAATCTGGAGAGGAATACCAATTATTTAAAAATAATGTGTGACCTCAGTTCTTCAACAATGGTTCACACATACTGAGCACTACATTGGTACTAGTAGGAAGACTAGAATCTACTCTATCTTCACCTACATAAATTCTGAAATAAAGACAGTAACCTGAACTACAGTCCGGCCGTTGTATCTCCGGCTCTGACGTTTTGCGATTGCAAGAGGTGGAGGGGGGATGTTAATAGTACCAACATACAGTAATGAGCAATTGAAAACATATCCTCAAAATTATCTTTAGAATGAAAATATAAGACTATATTAGCTTTAAAACACTGAAATACAACTTACAATTTCATTATCATGCAAGATATTTATTACAACACCACTCTATTCGAATATTTCGTTCACACCTTTCACACACACTAACAGCATCTGTTGGTAGTACTGGGAATCTCTACATCCGGTGTTGTGGTCAGGAAGTTAAAACTGTCTGCTAGCGCCAATCAGCATTGTCGCTGCTATGCGTGACTCCCGAACCCAACACCGTGTTGCCAGGTTAAATTTGTTTGAGCCACGTGGTTTTAGCTGCTTGCTCTGGTAAACTTTCTTTGCTTATATTTTGCGTGCGTGAATTCCGTTTTTTAATGTTCGTAAGTCCTATTATTATCGCTATTATAATAATATGGCTCCTGGTTCGTGTAATATGCAAGTACTGAAATATTTAAAATACGCATTATTCCTCTGCTTGAAATACCCGCTAAAGAACTGGCAACAGCCTGCTTCCCCCTCTCGAGAAATGTCAGAGCCGGAGATAGAGCGGCCGAACAGTAGATTCACAAATCTTGCCAAATCTTGCTCATTTGGATCTATTAAAATGCAAAAATGAAAGACAGCCCCTGAATTTCATTAGACTTTCATCTAGAGCAATATCCTGACAATGGATGATATATTCTGAAAATTTGGAAGGGAAATCTGTATTACAGATCTAATTTTTTTTTAGTTTATCACATTGGTTTTCTTTGTTGTCATCTGTGAAATGTAAGAAACAGGAAATCAATTTGAATCTCTCCCTACTCATTGTTTCATGAACAATTGGAATGTCAAGGCACCGTTTTTGCTCCAGTACTGCTGAGTATGTGATTTTTGCACTTGAGACATCACAATAACTATGGCTATATAGGTCCTAATTTAATCTGCCATAGTACTAAACCATTTGTCGTCTTTTAACACATTGTCTTTTTCTGTTGGGATTTTTCAACTGCCTTGTAGCGTATTCATTTGTTTTGTCACATATTTTGTCGAATAAAGGTCCATGTATTCTGAAAAAATTGAAAGTGCAGAAGGCATCTGTGGCACATACTTATCCAGTAAGGCCTTACAAACACCACTATTTGCAGTAAACAGGTAGAGAATGGGGTTATTGTCAGTTTTAGTTCAAATCCAGTCACACTGATTCTTCTGCATTGTAATTTGAACACATTTCAAAGGGCCTGGCGCGTCATCACTGCCTTCATTGTTACTTTTCTCGCTGCTTTCTACATTAAATTCATTTTCACTGTCACTAGAAACTTCTTCAGATTCTGTTTCATATTCTGAAAAATTTCCACATTCATTGTCACGTCTAATGCACTTTGTATGAATTTCCTTAAACTGCCCTCATCATCCTTGCAAATTTTCTTTGTGGTCATGATTGCTATTGAGGTGAGGGAAATAACACTAAGATAAAATTGTTTTTGCTTAGTTTATACACAACTCCTTTCTTGGAAGTGTTGAAAACAGTGTTGTTATGATAAATTAAATTTAAAGGGAGTCGATTAATGACACTAAACAACACTTACTTTTAAATTTTTCCAGAACATGTTTTAGAGACTTTGCCTCTATCCTCAGCCGGCCATCGACTGGTTCTCATTGGTGTAGTTGACGATATTTTGTCACAGGTCTCCTCTGGTGGCGGTTTAAGGAACTTGCTGAACAAATCTTTCTGGGGGATGTTGAAATTGAATACCTTGTTCCTATTTTTTGAAATGAAGATTTGTTTCCATGTGGATAGTTCTTGTTTTCCTGATGTAAATTTTAGTAGTTTTGGTTCTGGATTTATGTTGTGGTTTTTTCCCCAAAAATGTGTGGCAACTGCTGATTTTTCTAATTGTTTATATTTTATGTCTCTAAGGTGTTCCTTTGCTCTCGTTTCTAAATTTCTTTTGGTTTTCCCAATATAAATTTGACTACAGTCATTGCATTCAATTTGATATATACCAGATTTTTTGTTAGATGGAATGGCATCTTTGATGTTTGAGCAAATTAGGTTTTTTAAAAACTGAAACTCTGAACATGAGCATTTTTCAAAATTGTAAAGAATTAAAACTTGGTGTTAATAAAATGTACAAGCTCAGGAGTCAAAACCGTCAACTGCTGGGAAGTGTCAAGAGTTGTTAAATGTACCTACACCATAAAAGAGAAGGATGGTATAACCACGTGTATTGTGAATATAAAATGATTTCATGTTTATATTTACAGAAAAGTGCAGGTGGAACAAAACTAAATATTGATAGGAGTATAGAAAAGATAAGACATATATTTGGTGAGGTGTAATGTCAGATAATTTGGGATCCAAGAGAGCTTGTAATTTAATAGTTATTTTGAACCAGAAGTTAAGTCAGATGCTTAATTATTTTCCATATGCTTTTATCTTAAAAAGGTTACTGGTATATTTGAAAAATTATGATGTATAGATTGCTTTATATAGATACTCTCTCATAAGTAATGTTTTTTAAGAAAAAGAATTATTTGAAATGTGTTCTGACTCAATTAACTAGTTTTAAAAGTATAAACCATTAGAGTCAATGGGCTTGAGCCAACGTTCAGGTAGATTTATTATTCCACGAGGTACCAGTCTCTGGTTTTTGATGCGAAGAATTTGGTAACACCCACTTGTTGTCAACATTTCTTCCATGTAGAAAATATGCCATGGATCAAAACAGATGATAGATAATCTGATGGTATAAGATCATGGCTGTATGCTGGGTGTAGTAGCAGCTATATTTGTCCCAGTTTCTGAATTTTTTCCATAGTTGTTCGTACAGTATGGGGTGTTGCATTGTCCTGTTGCAATAGAACTCTTCTTCGATTAACTAATGCTGGGTATCTCTGTCTCAAAATTTCATGAACTTTTTCAGTTGTTGAGAATAAAGATCCTTATGAATCACCCGCCCATTTGGAACAAACACCCAGTGAATCACACCTTCAAAATTCCAATAGACACACAACATTACTTTGGGACTGAACTGATGTTTTTTAACAATGACTTTGGCAGGTTGGCGGAGATCAGGCCACTATTTCGAAGCATCAGTGTTTGAATAATATATCCATTTTTCAGGTATACTTAGTACACTAATGAAAATGTAAATACAATCAACTCTTAAATATTGATATGTATATTGTATTATAAATTATTAGTTTAATAAGCTAAGTATAATTATTACACTGACCAAGAAGCTTAAAGCACTGTAAATATGTAAATATGAAAAGCTTGTTGCACTGTAAATGTGTAAATTGACAATTTGCCTGTTTCTGTATGAATATAAGGTGATAATAAAGTATTATTATTATTATTATTATTATTATTATTATTATTATTATTATTATTATTATCACAAGTGACAATTCTCTTGACAAATCTATCATCCTTAGGATTATATTATAAGTGACGACAGATATCCACTCTACGTTCAGCCTGTTTAGGTGTCAGTTTATTATGTACAGATCTACTGCTTCTGTATGATTTTCTAAGTGTCTTAATGTGGCAATGTATGGTATCTTTTGATGTACCAAGTTCTTCTGAAAGCCTACAGGTACATTTTTGTGGACTTTCTTGCAAAATTTAACATGTGTACTCAATATTCCATTCTTTAGGCCTTCCAGAACGTGGTAACGTTGAAACGTTGAAACCATCACTGTGCCACACACTCAGTAATGACACCTTCTCCTTCCTCTTCACATATTCTTCAGACTGCAGCAACGGCTTTATATTCATGTTTCCAATAGTGTTGTAGAAGGAATGTGTTACCTCCATTTTGTTATTTATTAACAACTGAAGACTGATGCATGCTCACAATGTATGCAACACTAGTTATGGAATCCTCTAAATAGCACATCCATAACAAAGAAACCCAATAAATTTTCCAAAACAAAATTAAAAAACCAACTTGACTAATGAGACCACCTAGTACATTAGTATATATAGTAAGTTGTTTAACAAGAACTTTTTTTTGATTATAGGACCTACTTCAGTCTCGCTAGAGCAGCTCAATCTGGAAGGAGGATTGCCTGCAAAGCAAGAAACACCAATTCACACACCACAACCCAGTCAACAGGTAGAAACTGAGACCCCAAAACCTCCAGAGCTCGCTATGCAAGGAACTCTTTCTCCAGCTGTGAAGAGTACAGAAGATGTAGAATCATCACGTAACTACAATCTCAATGTGCGAATGCCGTGTGGAAATGGACAAGCATATAGTGTGTCACAAAATAAAGTAGTTTACCTACCAGCCACGTGCTGTCAAGATGAGGCTGATGAAACTGAGGGTGTATTACCATCTGTGAAGCACAGGGTCAATGAACTTGAGTCACAGAATGTTGTTAACAATGGTATAGCAAGTCGTAAAGGAGGTGTGGACAGAAAGGGATTGGTGCTGAATCTCACAACCCAGTTTGAGGGCAGCAGCTCTCCAGAGGCAGATCAGGTAGAAAACAGTGAACAATTACAAGCTAAACTTGCACCCCAGATGCTTACAGCAGTCCTAGTCAAAAAGGAAATTTGGGATCCAGGGGAAAAGGAGTCACCCACAGTGTGCGCCGTAGAACAAGTCATGCCTACCACTACTGCCCCTACTGATTCCCAGCCCATGGTGCCAAGGAGTAATGACTGCCTAGTCTGGACTTCTTCAACAGAAGTGGTGGAAAAAGTTGTACAGAATCCTCCCGAAAATAAAGCGAGTGATGTGATATTTGTGTCTGAACTTAAACTTGGGGACTCAGATAGTTCAGAAAAGCAAATCAAGTTAGGGACAGGTAAAGGAACAGTGCAAAGAAAGGAGGGTGATCCATTCTCTGCTCAGTTGGATCGTGTGTTTGAAAGGGAAGAACGTAAACAGCAGCGCACAGTGATACCTAGTACAGCCCCCGTAACGACAACAGCACCTGCGCCCTTACTTCCCCCCTGTGTCACAGAACTCTCAAGTGAGGCTCCAAGTAGAGAATGTCCCTCAAGGCAGAGTTCATGGAGTTCATATGATAGTGCAGTTGTCTTGGGTTACCAAGGAGAGCCACGTGATGCTCCCTCCAGACAAAGTTCTTGGGGCTCTGGTGACACCCGTTGGACTTACGGAGGAACACTTCCATCCCGAAATAGTTCCTGGGGTTCTTATGACATGCGGCCACCCATGCAATACGTCAATGAACGAGGTGAAAAGGATGACCCATTTGGTAGTAGCAGCAGTGGGATGTTTCCTTATGATAGGGATGAAATACCCTGGTATCCAGGAACTGTAAAGCGAACAAAGCAGAAATTAGAAGAAGGCACGGGCACAGTTAAACGAGTGTGCCAAGATTCCCAACAGCGAGCTGATTCACCTACCTCTTCTCCTTTAGAGTGCCCTTCTCCTCCGGGACGTGAGTCTGCTACAGGCATGAATGTTAAGATACATGGACCCCGCCCATACCGAAGTCCTTCTGCAGATAGGCTCCTCCCAGCAACAGGTCTGTCCTTTCCAGCATCGGATCAGCTGGAAGATATTCACCTGGGTCCTTTGGATGTTCCCTTAGAAGACCAGAGCTCAGCAATGGTTCATTATGCAAGCTCGCCCACACTTTGCTCCTACCAGAGCACTGCTAAAGAAACAAGCAGTTCAAGCTCACCAGAAAAGCTTGCAACATCTCAGCCTAATATGACTCTATTGGACAATATTTCTGGTGGTGACATAACACCACCGCATTCGTGTGCCATATCTTGTAAGGCAGGCTATAATGTTGAGTTTAATAGCACAATGAATCTCCCTGCCTCACCTACTTCAGCCTCTTGCTCTCTTTCTGTAAGTGCTCCAGCTACCTCTTCCCTTAGCTTAATGGAAGGCATAGAGCCCTCACATTCTCTTCCTTCATGTTTAAGTCCCGAGGTGACAACGTGTGTCGCTGTAAGTGAAGCTAGTCCCTGCATTATCAATACCACTCAATGTGCATCTGTAAAACATCAGAAGAAGCTGTTAGAAAATATGAATAGCCAAAAATGCACGTTCATTGACAACTCCAGTAATGTTACCAAAGACACAGCATCCAAGTCTCCAGAGAATGGAGATAGCCGTGTTTCAGGACTTGTACAAAATTTGAAGAAAGAATTTGAAGCAAAATCTGTAACCAAGTTGGAAAAAGGTAGCACAGCAGCAGGTGAAGCAACTGCAAACGAAGGAGACCAAAGAAAGTGTTCGGATTCACTTAAGATACGCAGTCTTCCATCTTCACCAGTTAGCAGTCATCCTGAGTGTAAGCCTACAGAAACATCAGCAGTGGAGGACTTGTCAGTGAAGGTGCTAGTAGGGAAGTATGAGGTTAGTAAAGGTGATTCTCCTCCCTTAGGAAGCAGGCCAAGGTTTACATCGGAAAATGAAAGGCAACCTGCACCATCTGTGCAACCACCTGTTCCAGCACGAAAGTCAAGCCTGGACATTCCTTATATCCAGCAACAGAACAACACAGCCAAGCACTCCTCCCTATTAGTGCGTAATCTGCGCAATGGAAGTGATGGGGCCAATGCTCGTCCTCCCATTGTTCCTCATGTTGTTCGGGGAAATCTAGGACCTTCTCCTAGTGTTGTGGTGGCTAGCGTAGTGGCTAAGGCGGCAAGCAAGAAGCAGCAGCAGGGAAAGACTCACCCACTTGCAAGGCTGACGATAAACAAGCCTCGCCATAATAATCCTGTGTACAATACTATGTGATGATGATAATGATGCCAGTACCTGGCTGTGAATGAGACTGAGTGTGATAGCATCATTGTTTTTATTGTAATAATATTAATTTATATAAATGATTTGCAAAGTTTAACCAGACAACCTCGTATGTATGAAAGCTTGAAGTATGTGTGTGGCCCCTCACATATGTAACCCACTATTTCAGTCAATGTTTTTTCCAGTTTCAAGGAAACGTGTCCTTTCCCATATCTTACACCAATTAGCTTTTATATCCATTAATAAAACAAACTTATTTATTTAGCAGTGTTTCAGATGCTACGTGGTCAGTGTATATGCAACACTTTGTGTTTTAATCATATCCAGTGGCTAAACTGTATTTCACTGCCAAAAAGTACAAGTGATGTTCAAAGATATGTTTTAAAAAAGAGAGAGAATTCTGATAAACGAAATGATTCTTTTGGTTTTATGAAACTGAGGCTATCATCTGAAATTATTTTACTGTAGAGCTGAACACACAAAAGAAAGCTTTGAGCAAATTGTAGAAACTTCAGCTTACTGTTTGAGTTTGTGAATGTGACAAAACTATTGTTAAAAATTCTTTTGTAAGTTTTACATTCTGTCTAAATCGTACTTGTGCTGAGAATACTTTATGTGCAGCAGTAAAATATATTTATTTACTACCAGTTGCTCTTTGTTAACATGTTAATGTTGCTCTGAAGCTGTATCAGCTTTTTTGCCATGTATTCAGTATTTTACTGTAACCACTAATCTTCAATAGATAAACATTTTGATATATACACATAAATGTAAAATTTTCTTGCATAGCTGACACCCCAGTTAGAGTAGAGTTATGCAGAGTTGGGGAAAGGACCAATAACATCACATTTAAACAGCCTTTGTTGTCCTAGAATTAACTACTGAGAGATGAGAAATAGAAACATACATTTTTAAAAACATAATTGTTTCTTTGTGTGTTCTTCCATACAATATCTTAACCCTCTGTGCCTAAAGATTATGTTACTTCACTTCATGTTCCTTCCAGTTGGGAATAGTGCCAAGAGAAATTTGTAATAGCTGTTCAAGAAATCTAGTCTTTATTGTAAAATGTACAGCTTGCAAAGGATAGAGAAACATTCCAAAACTTGGAAAAAGAAGTTAGAGATGGAGCATTGAAGAATGTAGTCAAGCTGTAACTTTGTCTGAACAAAGTTTCAGTCTTGTCCAGATTTGTTGTATCTCATATTAGTTTCTCATCACCATTTGTATTCCCACTAAGTATTCTCAACATTCTTTCTCATTTGTTTTCACTTTTACTCCATCCTGTATACCTATTTTCTTTTACTGCTTCATGTTTGTGTAAATGTGATCTGTGTGTAAAATTTTTGTACCATAGTTTGTATGAAATAAGTACATATATTGTTTATTGCTTGACTCATGTCTCTTTATAATAACACCTTCTGTATTCCTCATCCCTGGTTTCCTGTAAAATAAGTATTTCAGATATATCGAGATTCAACTGTATTGGAACACCACAGTGAAGCGAAAAATTATTAAATTTTAGATGAGTCGCATTTTTTACACATCTGCTTCACTGCGAAACATGTCCTCAAAATAGGTACGAAAGTGAAGCAGATGTGTAAAAAATGCGACTCATCTAAAATTTAATAAGTATTTCAGAGCTGATTGAAACCTTAAATGGACACAGATAAGTAAAGTCTTTATAACGCAGGTCTTCTAAAAGAAACCACTTCAAGCAGGTAAAATGTTATAGCATAGTAGCTGAAAAAATGCGGTTTTTGTCTCTGTAAAAAATATGGTGAACTTGTATTTAAAGGAGTGACAAAATTTATGTAGAAATAGTTTTTCTTTTTCTATTTCGAATTATGTGATTCATTTGATGTACAGTTTATTACAAATTTGTTTAATATTCTTTTAATTATTTTGCTGTGCATTTTATCATTTAAGTTCTCCAAAGCACTTGAAAAGCACTGAAAAATTATAACTCAGTATCATATATTCTGCACAGTTAAAAACCACTCCATGGATTTAGTGGTATAAGATGTATAATTCCTTTTCTAAGATTAGAACATTAGGTAGTACCTTATTTATACCTGATGCACTGAAACTTTAAAACAGATCTATAGGTATATGTTCCGTTGCATTTTAGCACCTTTAATCCAGCCATGAGACATATAGTGGTGTTTCTGCACAATTAAGAAGCATCTGATCTGTTACCTTCGCATGAATTTCTCCACCTGCTATTCTCATAAAGGCTTATTATTTTATCTAATTGAGATAAACATTTGTAGAAATGGTTTCATTGTCCAATTTGTGACTTTGTCAGGTTGTCCAGTTCTCACTGTCATTGACTAATGTGATTTGCTTTAACCTATATTGAGACTTCATTAAAGTGACCCTGTTGGGTCATTTCACTTTCTTCACAATATATCTGCATAATAAAATGCAGTAGAAGCCAAAATAGTGTGGTCCAGAATATAGAAGATTCAGATTTAATCTGGGTAAAGGTATGTCCCTGTTAAAAAGTAATGTAGTTAATTATTTTATTGGTATTTTTTATTTGGGAATTTGAGATAAAAACATTCTGCAAACACAGGTTCTGCAGACACAGCAGAAAAGGTATACCTGCAAAAAAATGTATACTTTTCACCACCACTTCTGTTCGTTGATGCTAACTGCTTCATTCCAGGAAAGTAACAACTTACGTCTCTTTCACCAGTTCATATGTATAACACTGCTGAATGAAATCACGCACTGCAGATGGGGTTGAGGGGAAAGATAGTGATGTCGTCTGCATCTGAGCACAGTCCTTGCTAAATCACAGTTGCCTTTTTTTTTTCTCTTTTTCTCCCACATATTGGACATTGCATAAATTAATTAGGTCATCAGTGTGCTCTGTAAATTAGAATCCAAAATATTACATAGAAAGAAGTTAAAAGCAAAGAACTGGCTACATCGGAAGATTTTTTCAGAGGTACATATTAGATGACACAGGAGTGTAGGCCAAATTTTCATGTGTATATGAGAATTTCATAGTGGTTTACAGGAATAATGCAAGTCAGTTGGAGAATTAATGTCATACTGGCACATTGGCCATGGTAGCTCAATGGTTAGAGCAACCAGATGGAGACCGGGAGATCCGTGTTCAAATCCTGGCTATGGCATTGCATTTTTCAGTCTGACTCAACCTGACCAGAATGAAAACAATTGTTAAAGAATGCAAACAAAATGAAAATTGGTGCACATCTTTGGAACTCCTGGTATACAGCATAGCATTCCGAAATGAATAATAGATCTAGACAACTTCCACAAATATGTCATTAGCAGGATTCAGCATTTTTATGTACAGGAAAAAGGTGCAGTAAGTCATTCTTAAACAAAGAGTAAGAAAAACACTATCACAAACAGAAAATACTCATGGAAAAACATTTGTTCTAAAGATCCTTGTTGAAGATAGTCTGTCTAGTATTGAGCACCTTGAATAAATTTAATTACAGTACCTGCAGTTATGCTTGACTTAATATGAATAGCATTTGCACAACTAATTCAACTGCTAAATTTTGTGGACATTTTTCTGCAAGAACTGCACAGCTTTCTAATGAGTGCATTATCTGTGTGGCATATGAAGCTGATGCTATAATTTACTTAATGCTGTCCACAACAAGAATAACAGTGAACAAGATGACGGCAGCAATGATAGTGGCAAAAATGACATGGAGGCAGAAGCAATTCTAAATGTTAATGAACTGATAACTCATTTATACAATGTAATTGTAAGGATGGCGAGGCAAAATGAATCCAACAGCATTGGTCTCCTCCATCTTGCTGCAAAACTTATTTTTTTTTTAAAACAAGGAAAAAATTGGGTTGGTATAAAATATGTACAGTGGAATATAAATCAAGATTGGTTACAAGCTGGAGTACTTCTCCCAGCATAACCAGTGAATAATTTTAAAAGTATTATAATAAATTTACCTTATATACAAGAATTTAATACTGTAAATCCTTTTATGGAAGTGTTGAAAACAGTGTTGTTGTATAAATTAAGTTAATTAGGAGTCGATTAATAACAACAAAACAAGTGAGTGTTGTTTTGTGTTATTAATCGACTCCTAATTAATTTAATACTGTACTGTAACATGCATATTTCTCTCTGCCAACTGCGTACAATTGATTTTTGTCTCTTCTAGTGTTACATCTCTGTATACTGTGGTAAGATTACCATATAATGCAGGGATAAAGGATGCCCCCCCCCCAAAAAAAAACCGTGTTATTTTGGGCTTCTACTGTATTCGTTGAGGCAGTCCCTTCTTTGGATGTTTATTCACTGAGGAATCTTACCATTTCTGCCACCAGGGAGTTCCAATGGGCCCAATAGCTGTTATAGGATTCTCTATCTGCAAAGAGTGGCCCTATATAGCAATACTCCAGTTGCTCCCTGAAGATCTCACCCCAAATGACTGCAAACTGAACTACCAGTAAGGTTGCCACACTCCCCTTCTCCTCTAAACACTGATTACTGTTTGCTTGGCAGGTCTCCATGACTGCATGTTTAGTTAGTAAAGCACTTTTCACCCAGTATTCTATAATAAAACAAGGGGAAGGCAATGATTTTGCCACTCTGGTGGTGTTCAAGTTGGCTTTTAGCAGTATTCCTGCTCCTTCACAGTTAAATCTTAAGTGTCCAGGCTTTCCGCAACTCCAAGTTGGTCTCCAGCCCTCACTTCCACCTCAATGAAGCTGTTGTTTTCATCCCTTAGTAGGATGCCTCCTCTGGCCATATTTGCTGCTTCAATGCAGAAGGCAGCTGCAAGGATATCATCAATGTTATGGTGCTCCTCTACGAGAAGCAGCAGGTTCACCAGCCAGTCTGTTACTGTAATGAGTCCATGGGCTGTCTCACCAGAAATAAGATATAAATCCAGCCACTCTTACAAAGGTTTCTATTAGTCTTGCCCAGTTGTTGCACCCTTGCATTCATTTGGGCCAGGCAGTATTCTTGATAGTGCCCTCCAGCTGAATCCCTGATGAGAATTATCCACCCATGTCAAAATTCATCATTCAGTTTGGATTATTGTAATGCTCTGTAATTTTGCCACTGATTTTGGCCTGTGATTTGGCCTTATCAGATTTTATTTCTCTAACTTCTTAGTGATGTAATCTTTTAAGTCTTTGATTGTTGCCTGAGTGTTAAAGCTGAGATTTCATTTTCTCCCGTATGTTCCATTTCTTCTATAACACTGCTGATTTCTGTTCCCCCATCTGCATTCTCCATTTTGGAATTTACACTCTTCATTACACTACCCATTTTCTCCATTTAGGACTTCATATTCCTCTTCTGACACCAGTGCGACTTAATATGGTTTTCACTGTCACTTAACTAATGTAATCAAGCTCAGCTTTCTTTATCACTTCATTTATTTCATTTTTATCTCTTGTCAAGACAAGAGCCCAGAAGAAGCTCAAGACAGGATGAGCCAAATGTCGGTAAGTATGAACAAAATGACACGGCCTTCACTGGAAGCTAAAGATACTTATCAAGACATAGGCCGTGAAGCCTACGCATCCATCTCTAATCTCTCCTGGAAGTAGCAATTGCTGTATATCACAAGCATCATAACAAACCTACGCGCAGAATTCATTTGATGTTGCGACAGAAATGCACTTGAAAATATGCTGGCTTTTATACTGCTGGAAGTTTTTACATTCTAGATGTGGGCAGACGAGATACTTGCAGAAGATTTAGGTGTTTATGTTGAGGGAGAACAGTAGTAATTTAGCAGTCAAGAAAGATAAGTGTAAGTATTTAAAATTTAAATAGCAAAATAATATCTCGGTAGTGATTAATGTCTCAAAAATGCTTGACATAAATTGTGTACTTTAATGAGACTACTTTTTTGCCCTTCTATGTATTAAGGCAATTACTATCTCAGGAAATTCTAGATATACATTTTGTCATAAAAATTACTTCAACTTATGATATTTAAATGAAAATCATTAGAGCTCTTTTTTGAAAAAATAAAAAGGAATGAAAACTTTTTATGGAATTTTGGGTGGGGAAAGGAGAAATCTTCACGTATTCTAGGAAGATCTGAACTTTAATACCAAGTTTGATATTTTCTGGCATTTATTTTAATTTTTAAAACTTACTTTTCACAAATAGACATTTTTGTAAAAATTCTTTTTGGTTCTTTCTGGTCTAAGACCTGGAAACTTATTTTTTTTTAAAATCCTGATATCCAATTTTAGGGTTTAACCTCGCCTAGCCTAGCCTAATTTCACATAGCCAAATTGAATACAGAACTATTCCTGAAGGCAGCCCCTCAGACAAATGAAATATGAAATTCTTCATAGTGAAGCAAGTACATTATTTGGGTAACTCTAAGCTTCATGGACCCCGGACTCATTTGAGCATCATTTCACCCATTCCATTCATCATCCGATATGACTTAATGCTGGAGAATGTAAATTGCAAAAAAAAAAAAAAAAAAAAAAAAAACAACAACAACAACTCTAGCGGAGAGTACATGATACATCCTCCAAAACACATTCAAGCTAATAAACCAAATTACTGGAGCTACAAGAGCATTTATTTAGACTCATTTCATGTTTTTCTGCACTTACCTTTACTATTTAAAAATTGAAGGGAAGATGTATATAAGGAATTGCAAATGACATACCACTTATCATACACATAAATAATAGAGTATATTTGAATTAGCAAATTCATGAGTATAATTGCCACTAAAATATCAACAACAAAAAATTCTGTGTGGCTAGATTCACAATGGTAATCATTTACTTTTTCTCAGGAGAGTTAACAAAAACTAACTAGATATCATAATGCTATGTTTACATTGGTCTAAAACAGCAGTTCCCAAGCTTCTTGCCCACACAACCTCCTTTTCGATAATAAAATCACTCTGCTGCTTTATTATCATTAATTTGCAAGTTCTCATGCACAGTTCACAATATACAGTTTATAAATAATTTATTTAGTCAATCACATCCCATTGATATTTTGCTAGATAATTCGTAAAAATAATCAGTGTATTCTAAGTAAGAATAATTGTTAAACAACTCCATCTAACATTATACCAAACACTAAATGGATACATCGTTACTTGCCTCTGTAGCTTATCTGCCTCTCATTCAAGAGGTCCTGAGTTTGAATCCTGGTAGGGGTGAGTTCCCTCCCCCCCAGAGTTTTCACTTATCCTGAAAGATGAATGTTGGATAACTGTGAATCCTGGGCTCTTTTGATCATTTCATCCTTTGTCCAATATGATTTATGGTGGAGGATGTTAATTTAAAAAAGAATGAATACGTTTCCTCCATTGACATGTCTTGGTTGTTAAAATAATTCCACATCAATTAAAAGAAGTTCTTAATATTGCTACTAAAATTGTTAATTTCATTACAAGTTGGCCACTATTTGCTTCGTTTTTAAGAAACAGGAGCTTATATTAATCACTCCCTTTGCATACCAAAGTCTGTTGGCTTTTGCATGGTCAAGCGTTGACCCTATTATTTGAGCCCTCTTATTCTTTTAACTAACAATCCTAAATTTGATGAACTTTTAAGAAATCCATCTGGTTGTTGCAAGTAGCCTACTTGATCAACATATTTACTCATTTCAATAAGTTAAATTTTGATTTGTATGGAAGGAACATATTAAATGCATATATGTACATTTATGGTGAAAACTGTAGTATTAATCGAGATTTAACTGTATTGAAACACCACAGTGAAGCGAAATAATTATTAATTTATAGATGAGTCGTATTTATTACACATAATATGAAAGTGAAGTAGATGTGTAATAAATACGACTCATCTATAAATTAATAATGTAGTATTAATGTTTCTTAAATATCTAATATGATTCTGTCTATATTTCCATTTTCCCCCACTGTTATAGTAACAGTAATAACAACTATAATAAAATTAACCTATTGATGATTTCAAATATCCACCATGATCCCCAAGATTGAATCCTTCAGCCTCTGACCCACAATTTGGGAACTGCTGGTTTAAATCATCAATGTATCTATTTAATCATCTGACTTGGCATATCCATCTAAATACAATAAACATTTCTGTATATATATCACAGATATGTAATAAGAATAAACATCTGAAGAAAAAAAAATTGCTAAATCTCCCCAATGGTATGGATGTCTTTCAATGCTTACAGTATCAAAATTAGTATAGTGCGGTCGCTTTATGGCAAGGTTAGACTGCATGTAGGTTATATTCTGCAGTAAAGTGAACCATGCATACACATGGTCTTCGGTCTTGTTATAAAACAACTGCACTGTATTTCACAATATGAACAAAATGTACCAATACATATGGAAATTTTTCAAATTTAGGTCATAATTTTGTTTTACCTATTTCTTAAAATTCTTACTCATTCCTCTTGAAAATTCTATTTTATTTGATATATCTGAACTATTCTTGTCAAATTTCATCATTACTACTTTAAAGATGTTTAATAATAACTTATTTAACAACTGTGACAGTGCAAAGAATGCAAGCATCATATGATACAGTGTAAGTCTGTAAATTAACACAACCCATTAAGATGTTTCTGAAAATAACTTTTAAAGCCAACTCTAATTTGTTAATCAGCCGAGGGTAGCATTTATCTATCCTGTTGTGGTGGCAAATAGAAACATGGGTCAGAAGGAAGTACACTGCATCTAATCAGATGCAGCCAAACCTATTTTTGAAAAGTGCTACCTTGGGCACAAAGACCCAAAATGAAAAAGCAGTTTTCTTATCGTCCTTGCACTATGGACTGAGCTGTCATTTTCCAGATAAAACCTAGCTTTGAATATCCAATTCAACCAAATTACTCATTCATAAAACGTATTAAAAGTTACCAACAATGCACAGGCTTACACCGACAGTCTCTATTGTATTTTTCTGGTTTTTAACACATACAGTGTAGTCACTATACAGTCACCCTGCCACTTATATTAAAAATAAATTTAAAAAATGTGGATAGTCAACTAATTAATAGTTTTAAATGTTCTACTATTATAATATCCCCAAAATATACAGAATTTGAAACTACAAGATGAAATGTCATCAAACATTATTAAATATCT
Source organism: Mantis religiosa (assembly GCA_030765055.1). Classification (NCBI taxonomy): domain Eukaryota; kingdom Metazoa; phylum Arthropoda; class Insecta; order Mantodea; family Mantidae; genus Mantis; species Mantis religiosa. The sequence continues at coordinate 122,123,972 of CM060951.1, read as the reverse complement.
CAGATTAACTGAGTGGACTATAACAGTTTACACAGGGGAAAAAATAAAAATTTGAAAATCAGAAACTAGCAACTTGAATACTGGATTAAAACAAGAAACATTTTTAGTACCAGCTCACTTCTGGCAATGCACACTTTAATACTGATACTATATGATTAAAAAGATAATACAGGAAAGCATTATTTGAAAAAAGAAAAACTATCCTTCTTAAAAAAAAATTCCCACCAATAGTCTTAATTCATACGTTAATTTAAAACCATTTTATATCAGTAGCGCTGTAACATTATCCTTTTTTTCAATCACTGGTACAACAAGTTTTCTGCCTGAAGACAGTCTATAAGCAATATACACCCACCCTGTGAATCTGGGATAGAAGTTTTTACTGCTGATAAAAACTTGGGCATTTCTGCAAGAAGTTGATAACCAAATCACAGGGAAGCTTATCATTAATAAAGCATACTATAGTGTTTTCATATTTGAAAGAGTCTTATGATGAAAGCAATCAGAAATAAGAGAAAAACTATATTTTAATACTGTACAACATTGCAAACCCTTAATCATGCATTTGAATACTTTTACTTGACAAATTAATTTTAGGCATGTATTAGACCACAGAGAAGGTGCAGAAGTGTATTATGAATTAAAGTATTTCCTGCAACAGATTTTCTCATTAAAATTTTTGAAACATCAAGAGATGACTATATTTCATGAGTATTTTCTATGAAACTGTGGACAAATTTGGCTGGACATATTTAATTTGTCATAGATTCCTTTACTATAGAGAATGCCAAAACCTGCCACAGAGAGTAGGAATAGAATGCTTTTTAAATATATAATATTGAGATCCTTGTCCTGACATAAAACAGTGTATATAGGTGTGGCATTGGTGATGTGACAAATCTAACTAGCACATTGTACAATGTGCACACTAACTCTATAGCCCTACATAAATTCAAACTGATTGACTACTCAAGCTTCCCCTCCCCATACTGATACATAATCTATTATTTCTTGCTAATTTTAAATATTGATCAATTTCGACTTCCATTGTTGATGTTAAAAATTATGTGACTGCAGATTGTTAGTAGAAGGCAAGATATTGAAAGACTGCCTGACATAATTGATTCCACAGTTGAAGAATCCTTGTTGGCCCCTGTAGGTCCATAAGCATCAAATGAATGTAAAATCAATGAAAACTGTCATGAACAATGTTGTGAGGTTTCAGAAAGCAGTACTGAGAAGGAACATCTAGTTGGTATGGGAAAAGTAAACTTTAATGACAAGTAGTATCCATGATGTGTCATAAAGTGGAAAACAATTCACCATACACTTTATGGCACATTCACTTTGTGCTGGCATGGAATAATCGGTCAAACAATCTGGTAAAATCAACACTGAATTGGAAAATTCCAGAATCAGGATCTGAACATAGTCTTTGGAAATTTCTGGAAAAGTTGAAAACTGATCGATGATCCAGCTTCTCTTCCATGTCTTCCAAGTAGTACTGATCTGATAACACCTGGGTTTATATCAAAGAGCAGGTACAGAAATGTCACTTAACAAATGAAGACCTAGAAAATGTGGTAAGTTAGGCTTTCCAGACTGTAACACCAAGGATGTTGCTCAAAATGAACAAAAGAAAATGTGGTCTGTTCAGCTATGCAGAAACCACAAAGCATACACATGGATGTTTTCAGATCTTAAAATGGGTATGTAATAAACTTTCAAGTCACACCTATCAGTTTGAATTTAATGAAGGGGTATACAGACAGTGCACACATTGTATATAAAGCTGCTACACTGTTATGCACACACTACTATTAAGCACCTTAAAGGATTTATATATTACTTACAAAACAATTTAATAGCATCACTAAAAGGTTGTAAAATTCCACCAATCCAAACTTATTAGGTCCTTTTCGTAAATGAATATAATCTAGTACCTTTCGCTCTAATAAAGTAAAAAAAGCAACACCTACTATTACAAAAATAATTAAAATTAAACCTACAAGCATTAATATAAATAATTATTTTCCTAACATATATATCAGTCAGTTGCTGTGACAATCTATTTTAATTCTGTCCTCAACTAAATTGTTAATTGCATTTTCATACCAAAGAAAAATGCTTGCATTGGAATAACTTTAAATTGATAAAAATAAGCTGCAATTTTTTTGTTGAAAAGCAGGAAAATGCTACATTTTAGTGTAACTCATCTTTTTGCTTCAAACTTATGAGGGATAATCTACCCTTCTAAATCTAACAACTCTTGTATAATCTATGTACTGTACAAAACAATCAGAGCAATGGTTATTATAGATTCTTTTCAATTACAACAGACATACCAGATTATATGGACTTATCTTACTAACACAATATATCAGAACATTTGCAGTATTTAAAGACCACATAAATATATCTTTAAACACACTGATAAATATATACTTTTAATACACTTATTAAACATTAATTAACTACAGTAACACTGAATAATATTAGCTACTGATCACTTAAATTAAGTGTATACAATAATTTTGTTATCTAAGATCTAAAGCTCCTGCTCTTTTGAAACAACAAACTGAAGCAGAGGAGATATCCACCAAGAAGTTCTGTTCCACAACAGTTATAATACAAATTGATACAACTGCAGCTGCTTGCAATAATGATGAGGATGATAAGACAGGGTTCTTATGAAAAATATGAACCTAACTCCCACGACCAAAATACTGCATTTTCCTAACTGCAATTTTGTATCTGTGCAATTTTTAACAGCCTCCTCCACTTCTATTAGCTGTTCAACATACATATTTAAACAATATTTATTACTAGACCAAAACTCAAAAGGAAAATACAATATTTTGGGCAGTAAAGTACATGAAATAAGAATGATACACCAAATAATTGAAAATTTAGCATTCAGTTTAGACAATATACAGAATGGTCCAAAAGTAGGTATACAGTTGTATTCAATCCCATAAGCGCTAAAAATGTTCACCTTCAGCATTGATGCATACCTGCAAACTGCCCCTGACACTCTCACACACAGTACGACAAAATCCTGGTTATAATGAATCTCCTCAAACACATGATTAGTGTAATCCTTCATTACTCCCAAGAAGAAATCCATTGGAGTCAGTTCTGGGGAAATGGACTCCAACTTTGGACCACTCTGTATTAATTAGATGTGAATATGATAGTAAGTACCAAAGGCAGAGTTCCTAAATATATTTTTGAAACACACTAAGAAAAATATTTTGGATATAAAATAATTGGAAACATAATTTTCTTACAAATTAATCCAGTCACTGGAGTTTTAACTATTTTTTTAGGGGTGGCACCAAGCTCCTCTTAACTCTAAAGGTGCAAAGAGGCAGCACATCACAGCAAAGTATAATGATGGCTAAATAAGTCCATAACTATAGTCACAAAAAGGTGCACAACCTTATCTATAAATCAATGTACACACATTATTTCCCCAATTTAATTTGAAACTCATTATTTTTAGGGCTGCAAGGGGAGTTTTGGAGCAAGAAATCTTGTAATCCTTCTTAATATGCAGTTTTTTTTATCTGTATGAATTACCAGATATGTGGTAACCTCTGAGCCAATTTTCCTGACTCATGGCTATTTTTTAAATATTCCCCTGACCTTCCAGGTTTCAGGGAACCCTGTAATAATGCATAGCTTGTGCGACAAAATAAATGTTGCTTTTGTGGATGTTTGTTGTTGTGTACACACTTAAGTATTGCATTTTAGGGCAAGAATGATGGCATAAAAAAAGTGAGAGAACTTTCCATGCATGTTACTACTTCTGCTTACTGTACTACCATCTAATGCTTGAAGACAATTATAATGATGGCAGAGAACAGAGTGCAAAAGAAGCTTTGTGCAAAACTTGAAGTGTGCACTTCTTGTATTTAACACATAAGGGTCATCAAGCAGTAGTGCATGTGCTAAGGCACCTTAAAACATGCATAGTCAAGATGTGCTGGCTACATTGCTACATTGAGTTTACAGGAGCAGCACAGTAAGTTTCAAATTACTGCAAATATGTTGAGTAACATTCAAAGAAAAAAATAACAGAAAAATCTTCAAGGTGTCAAAATTAGGGTTTACACATACCTTTGTGCACTTATATGCAGCTGCACTGACGTACTTAAAGGTTTAAAAAATAGGCTCTGTTTTTGTGCATTCTTTTGAAAGAAGTTTTTGGTTTCACGCTGGTAAAGAAACTATTTTATTGAGAACTATAAAACTGGTCCAATTCTGAATTACAGCACCTTGACATATAACTATTTAATGCTATTAAAACACAAGTTTGTCCCCCATATTCTAACAATTTTATTTCTCCATCTGTGTTTATTCATATTATAACTTCTAAAATTTTCAAGACACTACTTAAAGCATTGCATAAACATTCCTAATAGAGTCAATAATTTGAACCTCAATTTTTGTTTCATCTTTTGTAGATGAAACTTTTGAAAAATTTGAAAAGAAGGGAAAAAGGATCAGAATCTTAAAATAAATAAATAACTATATATATATATATTCTGCATATATATCAACATAAATGTTCTCTTTTTTTATGCACATATTTTAACTACTGGGATTTGGCTTGCATATTTTATGAAAGTCTAACAAAACAATGTATTTATCTTATTTAAAGTACTCTCAAGGATACAAAGTTTCCATTGTAACAGCACACAATGAAATATGGAAAGAACATGTGTAAAACACATTTTGAAGTGAAGTTTTAAGTATCCCCCCAAACAACTATTTGAGTACTTCTGTTTTTAATAAGCAACTTTTGTCACACTCTCTGAAGAGAAAGACAGGTTTCTTTCAATCATTTAAAAACAAAATGAGGAACATTGTAAGGAAAAATTGTGTATTCAGAGTTTTACATTCATTTCCTGTTGTGGCAATAGAGCTATATTAGATAAAAACATCTGTCATGCATAAAATTTCACGGTGTTTAATTGAGGCTTGACTCATCTGTAATGTCTATTTATATATTACTGCACTTGTCATTGACATTACAAATGAGTCAAGCCTCAATTAAACACCTGTGAAATTTTATGCATATATAATATTTGATAATTTACATGCACAGATTGAAATTTTAATTACTCTGGCTTAACTTTCCAAATCTAAACTTAACTGGAACATACTTCAGAGATATTGTCATCACCCTAGACTCTGTCATTCTTCTTCTGTGGCTCATAGATGGCACTGCATGGATACACATAGAGATGAGATTAAAATATTTCAGAAATCAGTAAATACAGACCACTTTTGGTCCAGAAATCAGTTGAAAGAGAAACCTAAGCACTTTATTAAATATTGAAGTCCCATTTGAGGATGATCTCAGTGCACAACACATTCAGCCAGGAAACATAATTCACAAACTACAAGGGAATAAAATAGAATACTTTGTCATATTACACATACACTTACATTAACAGGTAGTCTGGGTTGCTGATGGACATGACAGTGGAATGTGTTTTGGAGATTAAGTTTCAGGATAGAAGGTAAAACAGAGTAATCAAAGTTCAATCTGTGCAGGCAAATTTCAAAAACTTTGCTGTGTTTTCCCAAAAGAGGAGAATTCAAAATATTTTTTTATTTTTCTTTACAAGTTTTGAATTCACAAAGTTAAAACTTGAATTTTATAACATGGTTCCTGAAGGTTCAAATACAAAAGATTCATGACTAGGTATAAGGAAGTGATCAAACTAACTACAAATTGCTGTCAGTATGGCAGTCAAAGACCAATGCCTCAACTCCCAAACATAACCCAAAGTTTTCAAGTATAATATTGTTTTCTAAGTTTTATTTCTACACAAGGCCACAGTGTCCAGCATTAAGAAAAGATTCCAGGTTCTATATACACCATAATGATGGTGTAACAGATGCCCATAAGATTGTTTCTAAAGTTAGAAAAGAGGAAACATGAGCTCAAGTGGATATGTCTATGCAAACAATGGATAACATGCATAACAATATTTGAAATGAGCCCATTACAATATTGGCAGTAAGAGAGGGTTACTAGACATTGAATATAGTGGGTCATACATGTATCCAACTGAGACAGGGTTCCACTCAGTAACAGAAACAGCATTTGTCTATGGGGAGAGAAGTGTGTGCAGCAATATATTTTGGCAGGGTAATGAAAAAGCTGCACCATGTGTTGTGGGCACAACTACATTCTCCCCTTCTCCCGTATGGCCATGTGATGTCACAGCATATGTGCAGAGGGTTTTATCAGCGGTTGAAGGGATAATCTTTGAGAACCAAGATTGGTTAACACTTTTAATTAATTTGCCGTACTAAAACAAGTTTATTTAAGGTCTCGTAATGATAAATAATGATTAAATATTCCATTCCACACTGTATCTCCTTACAGAATCCACTTAGCTTTAATAACCCAACTTTAGATGTACTTCAGGATAACATTTGCCAAGATATCAATTCTTCACAGAGAACTAAATAAAGTAATGAGTAATTAAGTTAATTGGGAGTCGATTAATAACACAAAACAACACTCACTTTTAAATTTTCCCGGAACCGGTTTCTGAGGCCTTCCCTCTATCTTCAGCCGGACATCGACTAGTTCTCATTGGTGTAGCTGGCAATATTTTGTCTTCGGTCTCCTCTGGTGGCGGTTCGAGGAACTTGCTGAACAAATCTTTCTGGGGGATGTCGAAATTGAATCCGGAAAAATTTAAAAGTGAGTGTTGTTTTGTGTTATTAATCGACTCCCAATTAACTTAATTTATACAACAACACTGTTTTCAACACTTCCATGAAAGGATTTAATGAGTAATTTCTTAATTTCTTGTTGAAAATTAAAGCAAGCACCTTTAGAGATATGTTAGTACATGACATTTTAAAGAACATTTGATATGATTATGCAGACACTTAATCTTGTTAAATAACAGGTACTCACATTAATTAACAGGAGGAAATACTATCTTATCCGCTAAGCTGGACTGTGCCTCAGCCAGAGACAAAATATTAATGAGCCGGTAACTTTTTAATTCCACATAAAAAATAATGTAGAATATTACAGGGTCTTGTGCAATTTTGATAATAGAGGTGATAGACAATAACTACTTGTTTATTTCAGTTAAATGAAAATTCACTAATGATATAATTCAAAGTTAAAAAATAATCTTGCATACAATTCAAACTTACACATATTAATATAAAGGCAGTCGACACAAGTGATCAATAATTGATAAAAAGAGTGAATTTTGATGTAAGCTACATAATAATTAATGTTTTTGGGATTTTTACCCCATTCTTAGCTAATTCCCAATTCATGCTCTCTCCTCTTACTGTTGAACTCGCATTGGTACAAAACTAACATCCCTAGTGGACCAAGGCCTGCCAATCCAACTGCCGGCCTCACGCCCACATATGCAAAGCATGGGTGGGCAATCATCCAACCAATATGGGGAGATGTGGTCAGAATCTCAGTACCCCCAGCTGGATAGTTGGCTTTTGCAACTAGGGTTTGCTCCCTTTCGTAGCCCCTTACTTTCCTCACGATGTTGAGTGGGCACCAATCCTATACCCAGGACTTAAAATCTGCAACCTCCAGGGATGGAATCAATTCCAGACTGTATTCCGTGGCAGGAGACCAAAGCATGATGCCTTAGCTCACTATGCCATGGCGCAACTATTAGCAACAGAAGGACATAAAACAGTCCAATGCGTATTGCAAAATGAATTAAAGATAAGAAGGGATTTTAAAAAAGAATACTGTCATAGTTCACGAAAAACACGTAAACTATGAACATACGAAAGCCCCAAAAAAACACCCATGGGTCAGGTAGATCAGCCATGGGAATTGAACCCGGGCCTCCCAAATGTGGGCTACAGACGAAACCATCTGAGCCATCCCGCTCAGTTTTTTATTTAATGATATTTAGTGTTTCAAATTCCAACTAATCTTTACAAATCACTGATTTATCTAAATGGGCATGTGAACACACAGACATAGTTCTATAAAAGTCGTAATTTTGCATTAAACTCTACCCCCTAATAAGCAGAAACCAATTTTCTTAAATTAATGTCCTCCAATGAGCCCAAGGTTCATAGAGCTTAAAGTAGAGCCACTCGACATTCTTCTTTCAAGCTAAGGGAGACCCTACCCCCCCCCCCAAAAAAAATAACCTGTTATCCAGATAACTCACCCTGACCGAGATTCAAACTCTGGACTTCTTAAGACAGGCACATTACCAACTCACAACATAGGCACGTAAAATTGGTGTGCAATAATTGGTAGAAGAATAACAAGTCCTTAATGAGACAGTAAGTATGGACAGATATCAAATTCTAAATTTAACACTATTTCTTCAGTAATCCACAAATGAGCAAAATTTATATGGTTGGTTCCACAAGGCACTCAAAAGGGCATTCACAGTTTGAAAATCATTAAATAAAATGAGGCAGAACACTGGTTGGCCAAAGAATTAATGTTGGTCTGTGACATTCATTTCTTCTGAATTAACCAGTTATGATTTTTATTTATGACAGTCTGAAAGGTAAGTATTAAAGCATGGGCCTCACTATTACAGAAATTCCAAAAACAATAATGAATATGAAATAACAAGCATTTTTTTTTAACTTTGGGTTATGACACAAATCACAATATGATGCTTGGGATTGCCTCTGCAGCCAACAGATCATGCACTTAGCTTCCCAATGCATAGAGCCCACATTCATTTCTTAGTTGGGGCAGGAAATTGTTCAACCAGAATTCATTCCCAATCTCCACATATGGTGTAGAAGTATGTAAACAAGAGCAAGTGTTGAGTGTTTGAAAATGGAAACTATTAAAACCTAACATTAATAAACTACATCCTAAGTTGTTTCACAAGTCAAAGCTTCCGATATGACCATAGAAATTAACATTGATGAAAGAGAGAGAGATCCTTGTATAAGAGGGGGATAGAATTTTCAGCATTTATTCTAAAATAAAAAATATAATCCTTTTCCCTCCCTCCCTCCCTCTCGCTCTCTCGTGGTTGTAAAGAGTACTCCACTGACTGATTGCCAACTTATGCCTGGGAGCTAGATCCTGTATGGCAGCTATATATGTTGACCTTGCACTTGTTTACTATTTCTGTTTGTGTGTTTCTGTACTTATTTAAAAGTTGGGTCTTTATTGTAGTTTGCTGAACAAAAGATTCTCAAGCAGTGCACACATACTACCACATGGATATGAGAAAATGCATTTCTTTGGAAATTCTATGCCTTTTCTGAATGCTGGATGATCTATAGTTTTAAAGCACAATTTCAAAAATTTCTGGGAATGAACAAGTCTTCTTCGTCAATGTTAATTCTCAGTTTTCAAATTACACAGCTGATAATTATTATTAGTATTTATGGAAACTAAATTCTATATGTTGGTTATACATTTTAAAATATGAAAATAGACAACTTGAGCTCTTATGAACAATTTATTTAACTCTAATGTCATTCGAATTTCTGCAGACATGGCTTTTTCTTTCTCATATTTTGCCAGTACTAGAAAATGAAATGTACATCCATTTCAATTTTACTCATTGTAAACTTTTAAATAGAGAGCATATATACATATAATTTATTTCACATACACCATGAGTTAAGTACAGTATTTATTTGTTCCCTAACTTATAATAATCTGATAGCTAGGTGACTCGAGTATTTCAAAGCCCTTTCTAATGTTACCAAGTCATCTACTCAATGAACATGTTTTCATAACATCTTCAAAGAAACCAAATTAAACCATTATGTGTTAACCGCAAATTTCTCTTTATTGCACACCAAAGAGAAAATAATTGCAACAACCTGTATTACGTATTATAATCTTCATAGTTTAGCTGCACACAAAATTTAAGTAGATATTTCATGATTAGAGCTAAGATATTGGAGTCTCTTATAAAATATTCTCATAGTTTTTGGAATGTATGCACTATTTTCAAAATTTTCTAATCCTAAGCCAAAAATATGATGCATTTTTTATAATGTGCAACACATTCAGTGTTATTATTATAAATTCTATAAGAAATGCATTCTACAAGAGCTCCAAGCCTCAGCCCAACTCATAGTAAATACACTGTTAAATATGACAATAAGACATGCAAGTCCACTAAAGTACACTACACTGATTATAAACATTCATAAACATTAACAACTGACAAGAGCTAAGTTTCTTGCAATGTATAATTAACTGAGTACAACTGAATGTGAGCAATCTTTCATAACTTGCAAATATTATTCTAAGATTACCCTGTAACTATAAACTAATCTTTGAGCTAAAGTAAATTATGCAATTATTGCATCGTGCATCAGTCTAAACAGACATTGCAGGACTGTATAACATATATTAAGGTTTATATAAATTTAAATGGACACCAGACAACAATAAAAACTTGCTGCCCAACAAGTAAACCTTTTAGCCAAAGATTTGTTCATGAGCAAAAAGGAGTGCACCAAAATTTTTCAATAAAAATTCAATCAAATTTAAATCTTCAGTAATTTTTAGTGATTGCTAAAAGTCAATACCATGCAAGTATAATTTTGATGTACCAACTCATTTGGAACATTTTAGTTATCTGAATCTTGTATTCATATCATCTTAAATGTCCTGCAATGAAAAACAATCCATCACTAGATGGCAAATGAAACACCTCACATGTATTAAAGCAGGTCTTTGAAGTCATTGTAAAATCTGTGTTACTTGAGGTAACCTTATTAATCAAACGCAGCTTACTTATTACAGCAAATTAAAAAAAGAAGCTATGATGTCATTACAAATAAATGGACTAGTATCATAATTATTGGAATGCACAATGGACCAATTATAATTTTCAAAGTATCCTTCTCAAACATATCTGAAAATGGATATATTTTATATTGATGGTATAGTGCACAGTGATCATAACACATCAAGAACTTACGGTTTTAAGAAAACTTAAATTAACTTTGGTTACATATTGCGAATACTAATACTATAGGTACTGCCTGAATATAAGCACATTTCCTGCGAGGTAAATTAGAGTTGAATTTTGGACTTGTCTTCTTTGTGTTCCCTGTTAATTTAAATTGCTTACCTGGGAACACTTATAAATAGTTCTAAAAATAAGACATTCAAAAATGCCAGGAATGGACAAAATATATTTATATAGGTAATAAGCCAAGAATTATTTCAGAGTTAGTAATTTTATGTTTATAGTTAACAGTTTATACCAATAGGCTGCAATATGCACACTTTTTTAAAAATAAATAATAAATAAAATTCAGGGCAAAGCTGTCCCAATTATCTGGAAACGTAAGATATTTTGCTTTGGATGCAAACTGCAAAGTGAATTACCAATTTGTGGACAAACTAAATACTAGCTTTGTGTAAATAGTTTATTATAAAGAATTCTCAATTGCTGATACCTAAACTGCTATTGTGGCATTTCCAAACATGCTTGAGAAGAAATGTTGCAATATATATTAAATAATAATAGTTGCTGTAACTTCAAAATCTTAGAATACCAAGGCCATCTTTGCAACAAGCCTTATCTGTATTTTATCAATAAATATTTTCTTTCATACACTTTTGACTTGGTACAAAACATACTACTTTAATCTATCAATTGTGATCAAAGCTTGAACACCTTTCTGCTACACACTCAGGAACTACAATGACAAAACCATGGCTTCATTCTCTTTGTTATGACCAGGAGAACCAAGATTTTGGTGTCTTAGGTGTGCATGGAGTATGTGGTGCTGTAGATGCTGCTTCTTTTCTTTCTTTTTCTTTCTTTTTAGTGTCTTCTTCCTCCTCCTCCTCTTCATCTTCTTTCTTTTCTTCTTTAGATTTACTTTGTTCTGGAACTTCATCCGCATTTACTTGAGGTGCTGCTACTTTAGTGTTGGTTTCACTCTGCATGCGTTTCTCATATGCACGAACATCAGCCAAGCTCATCCCATACCACTCATCAATCCAGGCAAAAGCCTGGCGATGACCAAGAAGTAATATCTCACGGATCGTCTGAGAAGACAAAAAGAGGAATCGTATTATGAATTTCATTACACTCAAAACTGATCCAAAGCTATACTTGCATAAATGCTCATTATATAGCAAATTCCAAAATGGGACCAAAAAATTATAGTATAATAAATTTAAATATAGAAATTGAGTATAATTATCATCTTGAAATTACTTTCAGCACTTAAGTTTATACAAAAATTCACTGTTCAGGGGAAAAAATAAATAATATGTAAATCAAGTCCAAATGGAAAGATCACTACACACCTACTGGAAGTTGTAATGTATTCACTGAGACTGAGCAGCTACTACTATCATAATAAAATTTCACAACTCACAATACATTTCATTAATATGTTTAGTCACTATCAGTGTGCTCAACTGAGCATTCTGCACTTGGTTAAATTCAGGCTGTTCACCGTTTATTGTGCTCGATGACAGGATGCCAGTTGCTGTTGAGTTCCAAAAGGAGAAATCAAAGCAAACCAATCAGAACAGAGCAACATCTGGAATGAAGCCTGTCCCCTCCCTTCTGCTGTCTGCCATCCGGACCAATCAGAGGAAGTTGCTTAGGGTATAAATACAGCAGCTCAGACAGTCAACACTTCAGACCTATGCAAATTTTTCTAAGGAGACCATGACCACCCCAGTTGAGGACAAAAAGTATGAAAATTCTAATTCCAGCAGACCATGGCATAACAGTCCAGAAATAACTTCCAGTTGTGCTGACTCCAGCCATGAAAGCCTATGCCCTCTAATTACAACACATGCTTGTTAGAAATAGGGGCACAAATGAGGAAGGAAAATAGAATAAGAGAGGGAAAAGAAGGTGGAAAATATGAGATAGGAAAAGTGAAAATGGTTTTGTGTGTGCACACGTTTGCATGTGGAGGGGAGGTTAAAGAGCCTATCGACAGTTAGGTCACTTTGACTAAAAGCTCAAAAGCTTACAAAATCTAGCAATAAAAGTTAAAAACATTAAGTTAAAACATGAAAAACAAGACTGAAAATATGAAAAATTAAAACTATAAAACAATACACATAATATCTAAAAACCATCTAAAACTAAAATACAAGTTAAACTTGTATACTAAAACCAATCTGGGTGACAAACTGCAGATCCTTATTTGCAGCTACCTGTCATCATCTAACATTGAGCCAAGAAACTGGTGCATACAAGCATATTGTAGACACACAAGGAGCACATGCAACACAGGGAAAAGTATGGAACAATGAGGTGCCTATACCCCATGCGAAACATGGGTTATGTTTCACGCATGTGTCACCTGTTCTCTGCCAGTTAGAATAACCTGGACCATCCGGATTCCCATCAGGATGATACCCGGGGCTGTATGGTATCCAACACACTTTCCAGAACTGCTGCCAAGCCGAGAACAAATGGCAACAGAAGTACTGCTCTAAGTCCAGATATAGCACAACAGTTATGAAACATCACAGCAAACGTCATACGGACTTAACATCCGTTTTCTCATTGCCGGGAATGCTTACATGGCCTGGAATCCATGTAATAATTGGTATCTGTGACCGGGCAAATGAGATACAAGTGTCTATATTTTTAAAACCAATGTGGAGGATTCTATGTAATTTTGTAAGGCCTGAATAGCGCTCCAGAAAGTCAGCGCAAATAAAAAATCCAGCAGCTAAGGTGAACATTAACAGCTCAGCAGTAAAAACGGCAAGTGGCATCCAAAAGACGATATTCGTGAGCTTCACCGTTACAGATGAAGGCACAACCTGCAGTACTACACATCTCAGAATCGAGAATACGGGTGCAGAACTGATCTAAAATAAGAGTGATCTGTGTCTCTGCAACATATTAACGGCCCTTTGACATAACATCCAAATGCTTATAACTGATAGATTTATTTTCCATAATTATATATTTCAAACCACTGATAAACAAAATACACCCCTTTTGAACTGTTAAAGTTTTCACTGAGATTATTTCAACTATTATGTTAAACAACCTGTTTGAATGTTTCTAAAATAGCTAGAGATATTTGCAAATATTTTCAGCTTTGCAAGTTCATATATGCTTTTTAGTGGTAGTGGTAGCAGCAGTGATAGTGGTTGATAATAATATTTTCATCATCATCATCATCATCATCATCATCATCATCATCATCATCATCATCATCATCACCATCATCATCACCATCATCATCGTTACATCCTTGTACTTATAACAGTTCAAAATGTACTTCTTTAATACATCACATAAATACTAGTCGGCCAAGATATGAATGCACTTGGAGGGTGCCACAGTTTTGTTTACTACATGAAGCTTAGGGAACTGCGTGGAGCGAAGGGAAGTGAGGGGAAAGGCGATACTGGGAATGGGAATGTACAGTCACACAATTAAAACAGTACATGCCTGCTGATGTCTTCACGTTAGTTCTCGGAAGCAGCAAGTCTGGGAATGTTTGTTTCAGGTCGTTCATCAGCTGTATCAGTGTCACTGCGTCCTTTTGCTTCAATATTCATATTCTCGAAATAACATTCATCACGATTGCAATCTTTATCGTCATCATCGCTGCTCTCTAGACCCACGTTTATAATTATATTTTAAGTTGTTTCCTCCATTAACCCATCTGGGTGCTTAAAATCTTGCTCAATTCTTTTCACTTGTCAGCATGCTGCTATCCAATCAGTTTGTGTAATTTGAGCTATACAGCTTGTTGTCATGGCTTTCATATTACTCAAAGTAATCGATGATAATTCTTTGCTGCGATCTTTGTTTAATTCCAGATAGCTCTATAGGGTTAAGGTCACAGTGCTACGGAAGAAGGCGTAAGACTGTAAAACCACTTTGTTCCATTATTCAATCAAGACAATAAACTGGCTTTTTAAATTAATTTTCACTATCTCTAGAAGCTTATTTTTTGTCATTTGCAGATCATGTTTTTCCTTTGTGTTAGCCAACGAATAACCTGTGCTTTTCGAGATGAAGTGTTAGGGGCTTTATTTTCTTGTACGGTATGGCAAAACAATGCTTTCAGGTGGAATATTTGATATTAATTTCTCTTCTACCCACATTCTTATAATTTTGACTGTTAATTTCACCATGGTTATCTGATGATTTGGATTTTGAATCGTAAACCAATTCAGTTTTCTCAATAAATCCCATGAATCCCCTCTATTTACAAATTACTCTTTGACCAGCACTTCTATTAGTCTAAACAACTGGTACTTCCTCATATTGCCAGCACTTCTTGACGGTTTGTGAGTATGGATCCAAGCCTCGTCTGTATAAACATGGTCTGGTTTACATGGCCCTTTTTCATTTTCAATAATAGCCCTTAAGTACTCTGCACGTTTTGCAACAATTTGCTGTTTCTCCATTAGCACAGATCGTTGAATTTCTGAAATTGAAATCCCATTTCTCTCAATATTTTTCTAAATGTTTCTTTGCCACCCTGAAAGTTTAGTTATTATTTAGTGAAGTTCAGCAGTTTCCTCAAAGTAGGCATTTCCTTTTTCTGTTCATAGTACTCCAAAAATTTTCTATGCACAACGCACTTATCAAACCCATCAAGAGATATGGTTGTGAGTGATTTTCGATTTTTACTCGAAATTGTAACCTTAACCCCAGTTGATGAAATATTTTATATTCATGATGGTTCTCCCAGACCTTCCCACTATTTTTGCTGTCCTAACTGCTGCTTTTTCAAGGGGTACGAGTAACCTTTTCTCCTGCTTTTCTTCTCTACAGAACTGTATAACCTGATATATATACTTTTCATCAGAATGGGATACTTTTCTTATTTTTAACTTTGTAGGTGCTTCTGTAATTAAACTTTTCACAAGCACACGCCAATTTTATCGCAACGAGCACTGCAACTGCCACGATACTATTCAAATATTAACTGCACAAGAAAGGTTCAAAGAAGCACCGTGTTGAACTACACTACATCTGCATGTCACATTGGAAGTTACGCACACGCGCGCACACCCACACCCACACACCCCCACACCCCCACCCACCCACCCACCCACCCACCCACCCACACACACACACACACACACACACACACACACAGTGAGAGAATAGATCTTCGAACAACTGGTTGTGCTCACACATGTTTATACTATCATATAGCTGCATATTCGCTATGCAAACATATGTACATATTAAAAACTTTTTCAGGACAAAGAATTAGTGCAGAGAAACTGGATAATTTAGGCTTAAATTTCCTAACAGATCACTTCCATGTAGGAATACAATATTGCAACTTGTGGATCCGTTTACTGAAAAAGGTTCTGTGAATAACAAGAGAAGACAATGAACACATTGCATTCTTATTGATGAAAAAATGAAATCGGTGTTACTTTGGAATGTAGTCCTACAAAATCTAGAGGCATTTAGGACAACAGACAGGAATATCAAAAGAATCAGCTCAAAGAGCAACAAAATAAAGTCAATAGTGGGGAAACTGATACCAGTAATTTTTTTTACAATAAGGTTGGCTTTATTTACATGGTCACGTAGCATCATGTAATAGCAGGTACTGGTCATCAAATAAACCAAGGTGTCATTACACTTTGAAAAAGTAGGAAAAATTGTGTGCCATTAGTGCTAACAGTATTACTGTTCCTTTTAGTTTTTATATAATTTTTTTTTAAGCAATTAACCAGGGGCGGCTGGTGGCTCTGAAAATCGGTGGTTCACAAATTTATCCATGCAATTTAATTTTTTTAAAGTAACAAACGGTTATTAAATTTTAGATGAGTCGTATTTTTTACACATCTGCTTCACTTTCGACTCATCTAAAATTTAATAATTTTTCGCTTCACTGTAGTGTTCCAATACAGTTAAATCTCGATATAACAAACGGTTGTTTAAGCCTACCACTATAGACTGTTGTATACACAAGTTAACGGTAATTCACAGCGTATAACACAGCATGCATATTTCAGAAACACTCTAGAGCATAACACTCTTCTATTTATGCAGCTAAAAATGGACTTGATATCTCTTCATGGCAGACTTCAAGTGTACATTGCAAGATTTCGTTCTGGATTGTCTTGGAGGTCCCCTTAAACACTGGAGCATTCTCCAGATAGGTTTTACAGAACACAGTCTAGCTCTGCACTGAAGTTTATCAGTCCTCGAAAAATACCAGGATTGCTTGACGTAGCTGAATCATTGTGTCCTCGTAGAGCTAACTCAAAGGTTCCACAAAACCTAATGCAGTTAACAATGTTTAAAACATACCTATTTTGAGCCACTTTCTGGCTGTGTTCTTCAATTGTTCTCCGATATGCACTGTCCATCTGCTTTGCAAAGTGAGATTTGTGCTGGACAACACGGCGCTGGGGCGGGGTTTCTCCGGGATCTCCGGTTTCCCCCGCCATCTCATTCCACCGGTGCTCCATCTTCATCTCATGTATCATCAGTGCCATCGCCTGCGGTGCCGTATGTAGTAAAAGCGGGCATTAAACACTACACATTTCATTTGCTTTGCTATATTTACATTGCCAAGCATAGCAAAACTGTGTTTTTCATGTGCAGTTTTTATGTTACGTGTTTTTAGCGCGATCATGAAGATGCTGCAAAGCATTCACGTCCATGGATCTTCACCGCCAAAGAGAACGCAGGGAAAGCAAAACAGGCTATTTTTAATATTACAACCACACATCAAATTATATTTCTCACATACATTGTTGTTAAAGTTCCTGTTCAAATATCTTGTTTTTGTTTTGACTACCTATGTGATTTTTATATTTGGCGTGGGACTTCCAAGTCGCTTATTTTCGGTTTTTTCTTCTAAGCTCATTTTTAAAAAGAATGTGCTAATAGATCCTTTATGGAATTCATTGTTTCTCCTTATATAACACAATATACTTGTATTTAAATAAATCACTCTTATTCACTACTCAAAGCACGACACAGCTAACAAAACACGGCACAAAACATGTGGCTATGCTCTGGTAGGTAATAGTAATCTGTGGTAATATTTGACCAATGCGAACATTTAATATGAGAATAATAGGTGGCACTGAAAACAGAAGGAGACGGCTTGGCATTCACTATTCTCTGGCTGCTAGGTTAACCAACCTTATGCAGCCATAAGCCCCGCCCTTCCCCCCTTCTTGCCTCGGCACGCCCTAGGTTCATCCTGCCCTATACCTCCCCATTGTATACCAGTGGTTTGCAACTGAGAGTGAACTACTTGGCACCTGCAAACAATACAGCGTGCTGAGGGCCACTGCACTGGACAAGATCGAACTGAACGCCAAATGGAACATGCCCTTGCATTAAAGGGAGACCCAGCATTTTGGTTGTAGCGCAAACATGCTACCCCATTGAGAAGCCGCCCCTGCAATTACCAGTGATTGGTACAGGGATTTAATTTTGGAACCATTTTGTGATGAACATATGAAGAACGCATAACAATTTTAAGCAGAATAATGTTGGAGCCCCTGCTGCTAATAAATTCATAAGGGAATTGTGCTGTATATTTGGCCAAAAACTTGTAAGCCTTATTGATCCTCAGCTCTAATGTGTTATGAATTTTATTTCTGGAGAACTGACTCGTATGAATGATAATTTTATCAGGCAGTATGAAATTTTTATAAGACCAGATGGCCAACTTCCAGCATCTTCTATGATAAGGGTGTCCAATGCATAATGTTTCTGAATTGCATTGCATTCATTGCATGCCAGCACCATGCAAGACTAGGAGGCACTGCAGCAGTCCCACAGACTGGCAGGATACAACATCCTGCCAACCTTATGAGACTCACTGTATAATAGGAATCTTTTGTCTTAACTAACTTCTAATGTATATGCCAATAATTTCTGTTTTGACATCCCACTGTAGGTGTGGACAACAAACCTGCTACATGCATCTAGCAAGGTTTCAGTTTCTGTAAAAATGTTAAAGCAACTGGTAAGTCCAAACCACAATAGACATTGTGGATAAGGTTATCTCCCTTCATGCCAGGCAAATTTCATGCATCTAAAAAGCAGACATAAGCAGGAGCAGATGAAAACCTATATAACTCTATATGGGGAGCCCGCCTCGGTAGCATAGATGGTAGCATGTCTGCCTCACATTCAAGAGGTCCCGAGTTCGAATCTCGGTCAGAGTGAGTTACCTGGATAAGGTTTTTCATGAGGTTTTCCCATTATCCTTCAAGATGAATATCGGGTAACTCTAAGCTCCATGGACCCTGAACTCATTTGAGCACCATTTCACCCAATTCATTCACCGTCCGATATAACTTACGTTGGGGCGGACGTAAATTACAAAAAAAAAAAAAAAAAAAAAAAAAACTCTATATGGAACAAGAGCTGAAGCCCACCAGAGCAAAAGACCAAAGGTTGGATCCCTAACTACACCTAGCTGTAGCAATCTTTCAAATCTTAAGTCTAATTCAATCATTCAACCCTACATTGCTTGAAAGAGCAACTGATAGATGTAGAGAAACCCTATAAGCAGTTAACAAAGCTGTAATTAAAAATACCTGCAGCATTAATTGAAATTATCAAGACAGCATTGTAGGTTTGTTGGAATATATTAATAGATTAGAGAAGCTCAAGTGCCTTTGGGGACAAGGGATGCCTCATTAAAACTCAAGAACATGGAAATATCACAAAAAATAAGTACTACGCAAATTATAGTTTATAATTTTTAGGTTTGAACTTTACCATAACACCTAACACAATAACAAAGGTAAACACCTAATGGATATAGTTCATCTCTAATGTAATACTCCTGTTATTTTCTAAACCCATAAAATTAATACTCATCTATTATTATTTGAAGCAAAAGTTTAAAAACAGTGATGTATTTAACATTTGAAAGTAACATTACTTTCAAAACTCATCTATTAGCCTGCACTCATGTATTTTTAATTTGATACAATCTCCTGAATGTATTTCAAATCCTTTTCACTGCTTTCTCAGATCTTAATCAAATTTATTTTTGTTTACTTAAATGCTTTCTTCAACCTCTTCTTTCTAGACATTAAAATATGTAAATAGCATTTTTATTACACTCAAACAATAGACATATATTACACAAATAAAAATATTTGTTAATAACAATCCACTTATCTTAAGAAGTTGATGTTAATACCTCTTTCTTCTTTTTAAAATCGATTTCGAAGGCATATTGCATTCATCTTCAGTTAAATAACTTCGTTGTTAAGGAAATCTCGGTTACCATGTTTTCTCTTTTGCTATGTCACGTTCCCAGCACCACCATCTGAAGACGAAACAAACCAAAAAGCAGAATCAATTGCCGGTATGTCAAAATTCATTACGCGATGCTTATTTTTTAAAATAAATATTTTTTCCCACACTATCAAATCTATGGGAACATTTAATTGTTTAAATAATTTAATTTGGGGTTTATTTCATGATTAAATGACCAAAAATGATCTGCTACAGCCGATTTATCTGTTTGTTTATATTTAATGTTACGAAAATGTTTTCTTTCTTTCTTTCTGGTTTCCAAACTACGTTTCGTCTTTCCAATATAAACCTGATCACAATTTAAACAATTAAATTGATAAATACCAGATTTTTTATTACTAGGAATAATATCTTTTTTTAGAAAATTGTAATACATTTTTAATACTATATTTATTTTGAGGAACTAAAGTTATACCAACTTCTTTAAAAAAAATTTGAAAATGTTTATTAACCCAAGGATGGTAAGTAAAGTCTTTAAATTTATAATCATTTTTTATTTTTTTAAGAGTAGAAATATCATTAATAGTTTTTTGATGTTTAAATTTTTCAATCTTCTTTTGTAATTTTTTTTTTTTTTTTTTTTTTTTTTTTTTTTTTTTTGTGTGTGTAAATCTTTTAATAAAAATTTTATACAAAAGAGGATTGACAAATTTAAACATCAAAAAACTATTAATGATATTTCTACTCTTAAAAAAATAAAAGATGATTATAAATTTTAAAAATTTACTTACCATCCTTGGGTTAATAAACATTTTCAAAAAAATATATTATTCCTAATAATAAAAATCTGGTATTTATCAATTTAATGGTTTAAATTGTGATCAGGTTTATATTGGAAAGACGAAACGTAGTTAGGAAACCAGAAAGAAAGAACATTTTCATAACATTAAATATAAACAAACAGATAAATCAGCTGTAGTAGATCATTTTTGATCATTTAACCATGAAATAAACCCCAAATTAAATTATTTAAACAATTAAATGTTCCCATAGATTGGACAGTGTGGGAAAAAATATTTATTTTAAAAAATAAGCATTGCATAATGAATTTTGACATACCAGCAATTGATTCTGTTTTTAGGTTTGTTTCATCTTCGGATGTTGGTGCTGGGAACGTGACATAGCAAAATAGAAAACATAGTAACCGAGATTTTCTTAACAACTGAAGATGAATGCAATATGCCTTTGAAATCCATTTTAAAAAGAAGAAAGAAGTATTAATATAAACTTCTTAAGATAAGTGGATTGTTATTAACAAATATTTTTATTTGTGTAATATTTATTACTCCACTGTAACTAGCTTTATTTTTCTGTGTAATGGACAGATATTTTGTTTTGGGTTGTTCTAGTTCCTTTTAGTCTCCAATTTCCTAATCTAAAAATGATAAACCTTCCTTCTTATCACATCTGTCAATATAACCTTCCCTCACATTATCCCCTTTTAACTCTCAACAAAGAATTGTTTTCTCTTGCAATAGCATAAATATTTGTATTTCTATATCCTTAAATATGATTTAACTGATCCTCAAAAACTCATCTTTAACCAGAAAAGTTGTATAAAAGTTACAAAACTCTGAGGAAGTTTGTAATTCTGTGTTATGTTTTGGTATCCTAGAATCAGTGCTCTTTTTCTAAAAAATTGTTTGGGGGTATTCTCAACTCAATAAAATACAGTCAATTACTAAGAACAGCTAATAGTTTATATTATTATTTTAAATGATCTTGGAATTAATAAGTATCAAATTACTTTGTAACTAGCATTACCTAATATTATAACAGTTTCCAAATTGACATCAAATGATGGCCGAGTAATCTTCATGTCTTCTTACTTTACTCTTGATATCAGTAACAAGATGTCTGCATTTCACAAACCACAAGTGTACAAATTCCATAGGTTGAAACAACTTCAATAGAGGGCCAACTAATTAGATGAACATCAGATTGCTGACGGTAGAAAGATGGAATGATGCTCTTGTAGGTGTGATAATGAGGTTCATTTGTGAAAACCCACGATCACATTCACTAGTGGATATGGGAACACATTTCACTGTATTGAGAAGAGGACAGAGGGATACTAGCATTTTCTTCTCCATCAAATAATCCTTTAAGTATCCCTCTCTCTGGAAGTCCAAAATGATGACCTAAGGTCTTTATACTGATTTCACCATATGTTATTCCAGGATTTTCAGGCCAATTCGATCAGTCCAACACTTCCACACATTCAGAGGTAGCTATACCTCCGAATGTAACAGGCGATTCTCCATCCGCTGTTTTAGACAATCATAAAATCTTAAGATGTGTTCTTGTTTTTGAGTTTGATTTATGAGTCTTCTTGTTGTTTCATTTTCCAATGTAATTCCTTTAAAATTTAGCTCTTCTACTTCTTTGAGAGCTTCATAGTGAGGAACATTGCTCAGTTTCCTTTCTTCGAAGACCAAAAGCTGATTTCTGATTTTCCGCTGGGCCAAATAAAGTGTGATGTCTCGTAACCGTAGCTCAAGACTTAGTTTCGATAACACTTGAAGGGCATTGTACATTGAAGCTAAGTCGAAAATGAAATCAGTTTTAATGATGTGCTTTAGTAAACCATCAATCATACATGCCTCTGTCAGTTGACTCCCTACTTTGAGACTCCCTACTCTGTCTGAGACTCCCTAGTCAGCTTTAGCAGCTGAGAAATGTACAACCAAAGCTTTAAAGTTGTTCCACACAGCTTACACACTTCTGAAGCTCTATGCTACCCATCTGGTGCTCATGATTTTGCCTATTTTCAAAATTGGAGGAGCTCTGCATGTTGTTCATCTATAAAATCTGAATCTGAGCTAATTTTGCTTTGTTACGATTGTGTAACAATCAGCTGATGGATAATGAAACACTGAGCGCATGACTCATAGAAACCATGCACCAGTGTAACAAAACACATGCTACAATCTCTCTGCTGTTTCTTAGAAGTATAATGAAACACTGAGCGCATGACTCATAGAAACATGCAGCATTGTAGCAAAACACGTGCTACAGTCTATCGGTTGTTCTTAAAAGTATAATACAGACCCATTAGAACAGACATTGAGTATTCTGAATTTCATAAACTCGGCATAAATGGGGAAACCAGACTTACCCCATTATTGCATGCAGATGCTCAATTACTGGAGATGAAACTTGGATACATCATTATATGCCAGAAACAAAAATACAGTCCAAACAGTGGACTGCAAAGGGGGAACTGCTTCCAGAAAAAGCAAAAACTGGTTTTAAGGCTGGGAAAGTGATGGTGACTGTTTTTGAGATAGTCATGGAGTTATTTTAATTGATTATCTTAGAAAAGGAAAAACCACTATAGGAGCATATTATGCATCATTACTTGAAAAGCTGAAGGCAAAACTTGCAGAAAAACTTATCACATTTTCAGAAAAAGAAAATTTTGTTTCACCAAGACAATGCACTGTCTCACACCTCAGCAGTTGCAACTGCAAAAATCCACAAATTACGATTTGAACTGCTTGACCATCCACCTTACTAAAAGATCTAGCCCCAAGCGACTTCTTTTTGTTCCCTCATCTGAAAATTGCGCTAGGAGAACAGAGATTTTCGTCAAATGAAAAGGCAATCACCTTCATGAACAATTATTTTGCAGAGAAAAATGCAGAGTACTATTTGGATAGGTTACAGAGATGGGAGCATCGCTGGGAGAAGTGTGTAGAGTTACAAGGAGACTCTGTTGAAAAATAAGATAAAAAAGATTCTGAAAAAATGCCTTGCATCTTTATTAGGTCGGAAACTTTTCAGACCACCATCGTATATCCTGTGAGGTCAAAATGTATATACTACAATGTATTCAAAATGGATATTATTTCTTTTACATCCAGCAATGGATATTATTTCTTTTACATCCAGCAAAATTTTTCTGTCCAACATAGAACTGACTGAGACAAGCGCTGACAAAACCTGCTGAAGTTGCCATGAAAAGAGTACAGATAACCTTGATGGTTGAAAAACCATTCACTGCCAACCTCTGCAGCAATGTCACAGACATACATCTTGCAGACAGTATTACAACTGTACATGTGCTGTTTATTGTAAAAATGCATATGTATGGTCTCTGCCATTCAGTAAATAAACTTTCTAAGTGTTAGTTGTGTTTCACTGCTATGGCCAGATTTGCTAATATTGTTGATCGCTCATTGTGTTACAATTACGATCAATACATGCAGTTCCAAAATGTCAAAATTTTACAAGAACACGTATGTTATATCGGCAATGTGATGCCATCCTTCATTCTTAGGAAACGGGATCAGAGATACGAGATATTTTCATGTAAGCAAAGGTATGAACAGTTCTCAGAGACCACGGCAAATGGTTCTTCACTTGAGAACTTAAAGTTACCACCTGCTGAAGTAGGTACTCCTAATTACACTTAGCTAGGTGTATGCATTCTCATTCAAACAAACTGTTATCCACTGTTCCATTGGAGACAAAATCATAAGCCACAAGCAATATCTGATTGGTTCAGCTATTGTCGAGAGGTGTGCTTATTCTCAATGGACGATAAGTACATAAAAAGGGGTAAAATACAGGGGTAGTTCGTCATAAGGGCGCGAAGGTGCGTGCCCCCCCTAAAAAAAATATGGAATTAAATGAACCATGGCCTTGTGACTATTAAGCATAGTTTTTTTAAAATACGAGAAAGCTCCATAGGGTGATAAAAGTGATGTTTTCATACCTACAGCATACGGCTCAGTACAGTAGGTATAGCGACAGCCTGCTGCATTTCCACGTAACGAAACGCATGCAGCTCTGAAGGTGGCGAGGGAGTGGGGGAAGCACTTGTGCATGTGCTTATCTGCCGTGATTCTGTTTGCGCCTAGCACAGTCTGGAAAGTAGTTTTATAGTTATTAAATTATAGATGAGTCGTATTTATTACATCAGCTTCCCTTACATACCTATATTGAGGACATGTTTCACGAACCATCGTTCGCATCATCGGCTCTAATGCGACTGAGTCATACGTAAGTGAAGCTGATGTAATAAATACGACTCATCTACAATTTAATAATTATTTCACTTCACTGTGGTGTACCAATACAGTTAAATTTCGATAGTTTTATAGTGTTAAAAATGCACAGCTTCTTATTTTAGTGTTCTTTGTGGAGTTAGGAGCATAAACAGAGTGTTACAGGTGCTTTATAAAATCCATTGACTAAAGAATGATGGATAACTCTGCAAAATCACTAATGGAAGTGCAATTTTCAAGGTTGATCTACTTAAGAACAAGTACAACTGAAATCGTTGGGTAGACCAATGCCCGAATTCTTGATAGAAAAAATAGAAACTAAGAAAAATGAAAACATGGTGGTGTTAAAGAGGCACCTTAGTTCTTAGGTTATGCATGAGAAATGTGACTGGATCTGTGGCTGCAAAGTTCTCAAGTCCTTTTTCTGCTATCTGTGTGCTTTGTTTGCTCCTGAATGTGCCAATTGTTTTGGACAATTAAGGTAATGAGTAATATAAAACATTTAGCATAAAAAAAATAAAACATGAAGCTTCAGTGCACCATATGAATAGTGTGATAGATTTGTCACTCCTAGCAAAATAAAACATTGCATCATTTGTATGTGTGACGTCAAAATTAATCGTAAAAACTATTTGTAGTTGGTTTTTGACATTCGTCACTTTATTGACACAAGTGACGAGTGTCAATAAACCAACTACAAATAGTTTTTACGATTGCATCATATCTAGACTCCGTGTTCAAATAAAATGTTAAGAAACATAACATTCAAGCGAGTAAAAATAGACATATTTTAAAAAGGCTTATTTCATGTGTCAAGTTTAGCGCTGTGTTTTAACTGGCTTTATGAGGACATGACGAGTCTCTTACTTCTTCCAATCCAGGGGTGTACAGGGGTCTCAATGACTATACAGCTGAACTGGATACAGTAATGAAGGACCATTTAGAAACAGCCACAGTATTAGAGGAATTTCGAAAACAATGCAGAATGATCTATTAGATTGCATGTTGAAAGTTTGTAGGGAGAAAATAGAGCAACAAATATGGGCTTCTGAGTTTGTTGCCATTCAGTGTAATGTGCCAACTGACATTTCAAATCACTGTCAGATGGTTTTGGTGTTCCGTTATGTACATGAGGAATCCATATATGAGAGATTTTGGGCTTTTGTGAATCCTGAAAGAAGAAATGCGGAATCTCTGACAAAGTGCATAAGGAATGAAATCATCTTGCTTCTTGGAAATCTGAAGAAAAGCTCATTGCTCAAACCTTTGATGGGACCAGTGTTATGAGTGTAAAGACTGGTGGAGTACAGGCTAAAATAGGGAAGCATATGTTTATGCGTACTTTGTCCACTAGTATACACACCAGTTGAATTTAATCATACAAAAGACAACAAACACTGATTTACAGGTACATGTGTTCTTTTCAAATCTGTCAGGGATTCCAGCATATTTTTCAGATTCCTCTTTGTGATCTGATACTTTAGAAAAAATAATGCAGGCAAAATTGCCCAGAGTTGCATTAACAAGATGGAGTTACAATATTCGTACCGTCAATGTTGTGTGCAAAAACATAGAAAATCTGAAAGATTGCTTCCAAATTATTGAAGAGATCTGCATTAATACAACCATAATAACTAGCCAGTAACTATAGAAGAGCTCTTGAAGATCCATATTTTATTTTTTGGCTAACATTTTACACAAAATCCTATCTCATGTAGACATTTTGTACCAGCAATTCAAAAGAAGAGCAAAGATAGTGTAATGTATCGGAACAACATCATTATATTTAAACAATAAATGGAAAAGGAAAGACTGAATATTGATGAAGTACACAAAAACTTATTTGAAGAGTTTCAGCAGCAGCCAAAGAAATGAAAAAGTATGCAATGTGTAAGGTTGGAGATGTCAAGGAGGTGTGTAAAGTCATCACAACTGCTGTTATACATAGATTTGCTTATAATAGACATCTAGGAGCTGCATCTTTGCTGTATAATGACTTATTTAAGGATTTCTGTGTACATTTCCTGGAAGAAATTTTTACTCGAGTGGTACAATCCTGTCCTTTTCTACAGCAATGAAAATGGTGCACAGAGTTGGAGCTAATTTACAGACGAAATGACTTGAACATTCAAGGATCATTGAAAATTTTTCAGTTCAAATACGAAATTAATCTTTCGTCAGTGTTCAGCGAAGTCACAAAACTTTTGAAAATTGTCATAACAATGCTGCTGGCAACGGCGGAAGCAGAATGTTGCTTTTCCACTCTAAAAAGGATACAAATGCTTTTAAGAAATACAATGACAAGTGACAGACTCAATGCTTTAGCAATGCTCTCAATAAATAAATAAATAAATAAGTTAATTGATGGAAATTAATCATCATAAAGAGTTTAATGATGAAACCTGGGATTAAGTACTTACAATAGTAAGTTGCCAAAAATGGTGATCTCGAATATGAGAGCCCCTAGTGGTTTACCAGGAAAATATATGAGTCAATTGTGTCAGGATGGCACATTGGTTATGGTAGTTCAATGCGTAAGAGCAACTGGACAGAAACCAGGAGATCCATGGTTCAAATCCTGGCCATGGCACTGAATTTTTCAGTTTGACTCTATCTAAGCAAAACTATTTCCGCAACCCCCAAACATTTCAGCCACAAGCCACCACTGGTAAAATAGACAGTGCTGGCCATGTCGTTCAAATTGATGAATACAAAATTGTACAGAGGAAGTACCATGGCGGTCACAGCATGAAAGAAAACTGAATCATCATGTTGACCAGCACTGTCACTAATGAAGTGTGAATGACAGTAAGCCCCAATAATCAAAGAAATGGTGCAATCATCTTTGTTTTAACTGAGGAGCAGTGGAGTTTGCTAGCATAATTTACACAAACTGTAAGGGTGGATACAATGGCTTAATGTCTGAGGGTTTGCAGCCCATCTAACTGTAAATCACGGCCTGCATTTCATGGACCCAAGAACAAATGCACACACAAACAACATAAGCTTACACGGGTGATCTCTCTGGCACTGCTTATCAAAGAACGGTATTCAACACAATCAAATGGATGTACATTTAGTGGAGTACTTGAGTGGAGTGTGGCATCAAGACCGTAAAAATAAGAAAGCTGATCCATTTCAAGAGCTGAGTGAGGAAATCAGGGAGATTTACCCTGTGATTTAGTTAAAACATTTGCTAGTTCACATAATACTTTAGTTATACTTAAGTTCAATCTGAGAGATTTACCCTGCAGTTAATTAAAACATTAGTTTAGTTGAGTTACTAGTTTAGTTATACTTTAGATCATTAAAAACTTTTGCCAGTTCATTTATTGATTACTATATTGACATTTACATTGGCAACAAAGAGCAGGGCAATATTGGAAGCAACACTAACATTTTTAACTCCTTAGGACGCTATATTGCTAGCGAGTTCAGAACTTTGTAATGAAAAGAAGAGCTCAAACATTATGCCTGAAAATTTGAAACCAACAATTCTGAGAAAGTGGTGTGGACTAGTGTCCAGTGGTATGACAATGCAAGGCCACACATTAGATACCAACAAAGACCAGAAGTTCACCTACTTGCCCCAACACCTCTATTTTGCACATCTGGCACCTTCAGATTATTACTTTTTAAACCACTAAAAGATGCTCTTAGTGCCACAAGGTTCGCTGATAATGAAGTCCAGGCAGCAGTGCATAGCTGGTTATGTGCACCCCCAAGAATTCTTTGCATGTGGAATTGAGAAGATTGTACAGTGCTAGCATAATTGCATAGAACTTCAAGAGGATTACATTTCCAAAATAAATGTATTCCATTCTCCTTAATAAGATTATTTTACAAAATCTCCTATTATTTATTGAATGCTTCTTGTATAAAGAACAGTTATTTAACACAAACATTTAAAGTTAAACATCTTCACAAAATATGAATTAAATTGTAACATGCTTTATTTCAAATTCTAAAATCATAAAATCCACTGATTAAATTTTTCTCTTAATAATTTCGAGACCCATGATATTTTAATCAACTGGCAAGCAAAATATCGCTTGATTCTTAATATCAGTGATTCACATTCACTGACATTCTACACCCTTTGAATGCATAACTCCCATATCACTATCAGTTGAACTTGCATGGACCTATAAGCTGAATTCCTATATTAAGAAATGATTACAAACACTCATTCCTTCTAGTTTAAGAAAACTTTCAGAAGAAATGTAATTGCTTACTCTATGGATAAGATCCTCAACTTTGGTCTGTAAACCCCAGACTTCGAAAGAAACCTGAACAAGCTTATAGGAGCACATTATGGGTGCCATGGTATCTCGCCATCCTTCTACAAGGGGTCCTCGTCCGGTTTTCTGCGACTGGAAATATCTGACATCCTAGGAACACACACATTATTTGATGAGCAAAAATAAACAATAAATTGCAAATATAAAACCTAGTCTGAAATATTTCTTTCAATCATGTATTTGGGTGAAAATTTTAATTTTCTGCATACACTGCCTTAAACTGAACAATAATATGTTTTGACATGCCAATGTTCAATCTAAGTAACATGAAGAAATCAAGAAAGGACAAGTATAAGACTTACCTCCTCTTCTTTATAATGTTTTGGATTGACTTCATCATATGCTATGTCGAGATACTCAACTGATCTATCCATCAGAGATTCTGGGTCCACGTTCAGACACTAGAAATAAAAACATCAAAACAATGTATTTCTTTATCACCTATGAATCATTTGACCACAATTATTCTTTTATATGAGCTCCCTAAGTGGATAATTCAGAACAATTCAATCAAATGGAGCAATTCAGAACAAATTCAATCGAAAGGAAGAAGCCCTCTGCATACATAAGACTTGGATGCCAGTGCTAGAAAGAAGAATTAAATGCAGACTCCGAAGACATGTGCCAATGAGTGTTCAAGCTGAGTGGCAAGCTCCGCCCACCTGCTGTATATAAGAGTGTGCCAGCCGCTAACAATTCATAGACGAAATTAGGCGCCGGGCAACAAAATTTTACGCTCAAATTCCAGCTCATAGAAGCGCCCTGGTTCGGTCTCTAGGAGACTACGACGCTACGAGATGCCACTTCAGGCTTTACCGGGTACCCCGAATGGCTTGCAGGCACCCGAGGTAACAAAGGAGTTAATCCATACAGCAGCATAAGCTAAATTTCAAATCTCCAAAAGAGCTGTTTGGCTACAAAATTTACCCCACTTTAGAAAATATAAAACACCAGGGTGTAAACAAAAAGAGGTTTGGCATCCTGTAGAAAATTAAAGAGGAGCAAAAAGCTACCTCAACAAATTTCCTCATCAAAAAATCCCACATCATCCTGTAACCATCAAAATTATCAACCTGCGGTCAGACCCAAAACCTGGGTGGGTACGCAGCAAAAACCTTCTGGCTGTTAAACAGCCTGTCAGTATACGATCTGGACTTGAACAATTCATTCAAGTTCTGACTACCACAGAAGTCTTCTCTTGAAGATGCCAGGCGCATTCCTTAGCAAAATGTCAGATATTCCAATCCTACTGGACCACAGCCTACAAGCCAGGAAGACAACTCTGTTGTTCATGACACTGGCTGTGAAAGTCTCAAGAAATATATAAGGTATGTAACACTAAAAAGAATTAATTTGATGGATTTTAAAATGCTTTAGTACATAGTTTGCAAATTTTGTTAAATTCTTAAATATTTCATTTATTCAAAATAACTCTGTTAAGTAATAATTAAATCAGTTGTAAGTTTCTAGCAAAAAACCTACAGCATTTGAATGTAACAAAGAAAAAACGAAGTGCAAAACGTCATTTGATCTCATATCACTCTATACATTTAAATGTGATGTAATTAAGAAAACTCCCAAATATTGTAAGCCTCTAAAATTTTGCCAAAGTATATATTTTAGGTGAGTAACAATTCTATAAAAATTTTAAAATGTAAATTGGAATTAACACTGAAGTAATGCGATGATTAAAAATTATATAGCAAGTCGAATAAGACACTTCACATACCTCAATTTTCCATCAGAAGAAAATATTTTACACAGCCTTATCAAATCGTCATTTGATGTTTTGTCTCCGAAAAGCCATCATCAGTTTGAACACCAAAATTCTAGCCAGTCGACAATTTCTTAATAATGCCTTCCAGTGGAGGCAAAACGTGTTGAAAGAAAATTGAGGCAATGAAGTACACAGTGTTCAGCTGACTTCTTGTATAATTTTTAATTCTATATCAATATGAGGAAATTGCACAATGTCCATTGATGTCAGTAATGTGTATTCCAATTAGTCCTTGTCCTGACCATCTAATATTTCTTATGTCTGTCATCTCAATTATTTCACTTCACTTCACTTCCACTTTATTTGTCACCATAACAGAATTTTTTTTTAAAGAGACTGTTCTCTTTTCACATACTTCTACATCTCGTGCGTTGTTTTCCACACATCGTGCACACGCATTCTTTGCTTAGGTCGTGGTCTTCTATTTTTCCCTTACAAATCAAATGATAGAATCTAGGTGTTGCATACCTCGTGACAAAATGCCTCAGTTCATAGTTTGGTCCCTTCCATTCTCCCTTGATCATAGCATCTGTGATATAGAACTCTTCCCAGATTTCTGTTTTCTTCATTTGCTGTTCTCTCACTAGTTGTTTGTATGCCTTTGTTGCCGGCAGCAGCATTTGTAGTTGCAGATCTTCTATCCACCATTGTTTCTCTGCACATTTTGTATGTTAAACTTTGTAGGTGTGAATTTGGATAAGCACAGAATTGAATTAGAATTTTTATTTCTATAAAAACACTTTTTATATTAAATTGGACTTAGTTTCAGCCATAATTTTTAATGACAGTAAGTTGTTCTAGAGGGACATGCTACTCATTCATTGAAACATTTCTTGTTGGCTTTCTTGGCTTTAATGGACACAAGCACTTAATGGAAACTGATTTTATAAATTAGGTAGAAAATCCAAAATTGCCATTTTTGCATAATGATCATGTAAAATTATTATTTGTCACTGATTTTAGGTAAAATTTCTGCTTTCTGCATATGGTAATTTTCCATGACTCCATTCTTTTGAATTCATTCAGCATCCTTTTATGTACGTTGCACACTATTTAATCTCACTGTACTTTTAAACTAAGTTAATTTTAAAACTTCTGTGCCTTAGCTCTCTGAGGGCAGGAGACTAATTTTGTAATGTTCTTGTTATTTGACATTCATAACAAAATTCTACTTTATTTATACGCTTATAACTATAGTCTTCAAATTAATAGACTGAATGATTGCCATTCTGTAACAGGGGTAAACAAAATTTCACTCTACTCTCAGATCCATTTCTAATAACTTCTTGTAAACATGCAATTTGAATATCTAATTGATTTAGCTGCCACATAGTATCATGTGCTGATATAATTTACTGCTTTCTGTAATATCAACTGAGCAATCATAAAATATAACTGTGCAGATTTCAGCTACAGGTGAGAGCCACAGACTATTTACTGAGAGGAGGGTTGGCAGGAGAAATCTATAAAAGAAAAGACTCCAAAAATACTAGGGGTTTCAAGTTTCCTTCTGTTTCATATTATGTAACTTGCAATTTACAAGCAATTTTGCATTAACTGCAATGAGTACACATATTTAACAAAGTATACTACAATTTTTCTTGCAAAAATGAAAGTTGTCACTTAGGTTCTAAATGAATAAATGAACTACAATGCAAACTATATAATATCATCGGAAAAACTACTTGTAGTCGGTTTAGTGACACTTTGTCACTTACATTGCTTCCATTTTCAACTCAAACAAGCGTCTGTTGTCATCTGCTCTCTTCCCTCCGGCGGCGGAAGTATGAACTTCCTTGTCAAATTATCTACTGATACTAGTCCCTCAATAATATAAAAATGTAAGTGACAAAGTGTCAATAAACCAATTACAAATAGTTTTTTCGATTAATTTTGATGTAACTGTTACTAAATTACTCCAATCGTGCATATACCTAGTCTTAACATAAGTTCTGTCATAACTTCAAAAAGTAATTTCATGGTTAAATGAGAACATGTTTTAGGTTATGATATATCATTTAATAGAACAGAATCTGATGAACATTTTACACTATTTTCATTCAAAATGTCCACCTTTAGCCTTCACACAAGCCTTTAAAGGCCTTGGCCAGTTATCTATAGCGGCACATATGACATTTGTCTGAATCTACCATTGCTCATCACAGAGATTTTTTTAGGCTTTCAAGATTACTGTGTCTTGAAGAGCTGGTCTTGGACTCCAAAATGTCCCACAGTTTATAATCCTGAAGATTCAGGTCTGGACTGGCCAATGGCCAATCCATGTGGCTAATAAACTCTGGGATGTTGTCCTTCAACCACTGCTGACAATTCCTACCTTTGTGAGCCGGAGCGCTGTCCTGATGGAAGATACAATAAACACTGTCTGGTTAGGAGGTTTCACAACTTTCTCCAGAACCTCCTGTAAGTACAAATTTGCATTAGTTTTTACCCCCTTTTCACAGAAATGAACCTCGGTAGCTCCTTGGTATGAGACTTCCAACCAAACCATCACTGATGCTGAATGATGGCCACAAAGAACCCAGGGAGCAACTTGACAGGATTCTTCATGGCTGTGAGCATACACTCTATTGTTCTGTCTGTTGAATTTCTCAACTGTGAAAATTTTTTTGTCTGAAAAAAGGATTCTGCTATATTGGTTTTTGGTGTCGTTTAAGGAGGTTATGTGGTCTTTTCTGTCTAATCTTCTTCAGCAGGGTGTTAAGCAGATGTCCTGTGCATCGACAGTAAGCCCGAAGTCCTAGGTCTTGGTTTATTAGCCTAGAGACACTCATTCTTAACATTTGAAGCTGCTGCGCCATTATTTTTTGTTTCCTAATAGGATTTTTTCTGATTTGTTCCCAAACTTTCTTGGTCGCATTCGAGGTTCGAACTGAGCGCAGCCGGCCATATCTGTGTTTGTCATCAACACTAGAAAGATGAGTGAATCTTTTAATGGTCCGGTAAACAAATCTGAGAGAGATTCCCAGCAGTTTTAACAAATTGAAAATTGCATTTGGATCCTTCTTACACTTCTGTAATGCTATGACAGCAATACGATTCTCTTTCACTGACCATTTCATGATGAGATAAAGAGCAATACTGAAAGTCAAATGTGTAAACATTTCTAAGAAGGATGCTGACATAAGACAAAATTGCCCAAGCTGCTGCGCAGTTGCATCAGTCAAGAGGGATAAGAGGAAAGTTGATGACAGTATTTATGTTAGGACTAGGTATAATATATTTAAATATTTCATTGCATCTTTGCAGAAAATACCAGAAAATGTATTTTGCTCACAAACTTACATTCTCTGTGCTCCCATTATTATCTTCATATTTTGTTTTGATGGATATGTTGAACTTAGGTAAAAAGGAACACTGAAATGAAATAAATGAAAGACATTAGAATTAAAGAATTAAGTTTTGCCAGTGCAGTGGAACCTCAATTATCATAATGGTGGGAATGAGGCTGACAGATGATACATGTTAGTAAACACAAACAGTAGGTTTAGTAAGCAACTACACATACATTTCTTATTAAGGAGATTAATGAGTCAACCAGTTAACTGAGTGACATATAATCGAGGTTTTACTGTAAATGACAATTCAAAAGTAAAGTCAGCCTATTAGAAAAACAAAAATTCTGCCCAAACCATTATTATTTACACACTAAGAAGACTTTGCCTATTAAATTGCTATGACTTTTAAAATTATTTAAAATTCATTTCTGCTGTAAGTTATGATATAGGAAAAACACTATTCCATATTTTGTGTCTTATAACTAATTTTTCCTAGAAATTCCTGAGCATGATCCAAAATTATCTTCTTTTAGGCCAATTAATAAATTAATTTTTCCTTCACACTCCAGTCTCCATCCTGTTGCTCCTAACCATTGAGATAATTCTTCATCTGATTCACATTTTTCCCACTAAACCACTGGAGTTCTCATATATACATGATACTACCTTAATGGTGAATTAAGCGCATAAGTACTTTAACCTTTTCACCGATATGGACGTTATATGATGTCCAAGTTAAAATGCCCCAAACTGATATGGACGTGTATAGACGTCCTGTGCATACATGCATTTAATGCTCATTTAATGTCAATTATTTTAATCTTCCTATTTTACAATAAATTTAAATTAGTTCTATAAGGGATGAATCTCGATATACCCTTAAAGGTTTCTTTTTGAATTGTGCACCTCCAAATCTTGATAAACACCCAAGGGCACATCTGCAGATTCACACCAAATAATATTGTTTTCCTTGAGAACTTCTTTTTCGCAACACACTAGACATTTTCGAAATGGTTGCGACTTTTTTGGTTGTGGGTGGTATGCTTTTAGTAAAGTGTTTTCTCTCAAGTATGGGGGGGGTGATGTCGTGGTGAATTTCTTACCCCCCAGTATAAAGAGGCCTCTGAGTATTATAGTACTCAATTAGGTTACGCGCAAGTACAGGTAGGTGAATGTCTTGCATGAATTTACAGCTCTGAAAATGACTAAACAATTGTGCATGGTTACATTTTTACCATTTAACTGTTTTTCGTAAAGAGGGATAGCTAGTAATAGCTGATCCGCATCACCCATATTTGACCGGCCACTTCCCCCAAACAATGGAGTAACTAGCATGCCATCTGTAGACCAGTACACGTCACTGCTACCTATATCCTAAACATCTTCATAATCACACAACAAATATTCCAGATTTTCTACAGTAATATCAGAAGCCTGTATACATCATAAGCAAGGTAATTTATTTGCTACATTACGGGAATAAGCCATGGTTAACATTGAAATTTAACAATTTCAAATGTGCTGTTCATTTAGCTCTTGATAGCTATAAGAAATCACTCTGAACACAGAGAGAGTATAAATAACTAAAATACTGAGCGAAAACAGCTGCATAAGGTTACCAGAAACTTTGATTGAGAAACACTGTAATAACAGATGCTGACAGGGAGTTTTCTTTCCAGTGTAACGCAACATATAATCGTATGACTATCGCTTGGTATAGCATAAATAAATAAATTTGAACCGGAAAAGTCGCTTGCATAGCTATACATACATACATACATACATACATACATTCGTTCGTATACACACAAAACAAAATGATTCAAATATTAGGCACGTTGGGCACAAAGAATGGCTTTTGCTACAGTGAAACAAAGAAGTGAAATTTGAACGATTTATTACTGTAGTCTCCACTTTTGTGTTATTGTAGATGTATACTGCCTTTAATGGGTTTTAAACCAGTTTTTGTTTCGTTTAAATAATTTAATAAATACGGAAGATATGAAATTGTATTTATGATGCATTTTTACAGCATTTAACAATTTAAATGTCTTGTTCTGTTTATTGGGTATCCGTTTCTGGAGGGTTTAAATGGCCATCGGTGAAGCGGTTAGGTCCCAGGCTTTATATTTCAAATCACTATTTGGTCTATTAAAGGAAACCTCCTTTATTTTATTTTAGTAGCATTTAATATTCATAGAATTACTAAAGGCTTTGGACATTTGCAATATATGAAAAAAGATAACTGGTACAGAAAATGTTCCAGAGCTAAGTTTAGAATCCTGCTTCAGCATGAGGAATCTGGAGGAAAACCCATTCAGGGAGGATGATCCTGGTAGGATTTGAATTAGGAGATCTCTCATTCACAAGAGTAGGCCTTAACAAGCTTTCAGTTCTGATTCTACCGTTCAAAGAAGTTTGTCATTTACGAAATTTTTTACTTTAAGCGCTCTCACACTCTCTCTCTCCCCCTCCCTCTTTCCCATTCTCTCCTCGCCCCTCTCTATCTTTCTCTCTCCCCCTCTTCTCTCTTTCTCTCTCTTTCTTCAATATATACACACAGAGGAAGAGAGACTTCTTTTTAAAATATTTTTGGAGGAATGTTTTAGAATACCTAAATGTGAAATCATTTTTCTGAAATGAACCCACTATTCTTCTGTCTACTAATAAGTGAGCAAAGATAAGCAAAACTGTTTGCCAGTTCATTTACTGATTACTATATTGACATTTAATGATCTAAAGTATAACTAGTAACTCAACTAAACTAATATTTTGTTGTCATTGATAGACATTCTCATTTCTATAATTCCTTTCTTGGAAGTGTTGAAAACAATGTAATAAATTAAATTTAAAGGGAGTCCATTAATGACACTAAACAACACTTACCTTTAAATTTTCCCAGAACATGTTTCAGAGACTATTTGCCTCCATTGTCAACTGGTCATCGACTGATTCTCAGTGGTGTAGCTGGCAATATTTTGTCATAGGTCTCCTCTGGTGGCGGTTCAAGGAACTTGCTGAACAAATCTTTCTGGGGGATGTCAAAAAAAATAGGAACAAAGTATTCAATTTCAACATCCCCCAGAAAGATTTGTTCAGTAAGTTCCTCGAACCACCACCAGAGGAGACCTATGGCAAAATATCCCAGCTACACCACTGAGAACCAGTCGATGTCCAGTTGACAATGGAGGCAAATAGTCTCTGAAACATGTTCTGGGAAAATTTAAAAGTAAGTGTGGTTTAGTGTCATTAATCAACTCCCTTTAAATTTAATTCTCTTTTTCTGTTTATTATAAATCAAATCTACTCATGTTGGTTAGCTCTCCATTGTCATTCTAGATCCTGTCCTCACTTTACTGAAAGCATTTTATTTAACTTATATTTTAATCATCCTAACTCTGTATAGATGAGTCAAATGAACCCAAGGCCATGACAGCAAGTTGGCCACGGCAGCCCAATGGGCAACAGCGACCGGACGGAAACTAGGAGACTTCTGGCCCAAATCCCGGCCACGGCACCGAACCCCTCTTGTTGACTCAATCCATCCAAAACCCCAGCCCGCACACGGCTAGTGTGAAGAAATGATTAATTTCCATCAATTAACTAAAATTAGTATGGTATGTTATGCAGATGATGATGTACTTGTGGCGGAAACGGAAGATAGTCTGCAAAGACTTTTGTACAAGTTCCATCAGAAATGTCAAAAGTTTAATATGAAAATCTCCATAAACAAAACAAAAGTTTTAACCATCAGTAAAGAACCATTGAGATGCAAATTACAACTTGAAAACAAAATGGTAGAACATGTTACATATTTCAATTATTTGGGTGTTAATATTACTAGAGAGGGAAATTTGACCTGAGAAATTAACCATCAAGTTGTAAAAGCAACAAAAATATCTGGATGTGTTAATGAATTAGTATAAAGAAATAAATGCTTGAGAAAAGAAAAGTCAAAATTTATAAAGTAGTAGTTCGATCAGTGATGACCTTATTCCTTGGAAACAAGAGTAGAGACCACAAGACGACAAATGATGGAAACAACTGAAATGAAGGGGCTAAGGAGAATAGCTGGAAAGACACTGTATGACAGAGTAAGAAATGAACAAATTAGGAAATTGTACAAGATCCAACCTATGACTGAATGGATGAAAAGAAGGATTGATTCAATCATAGAACAGGCCATGCACCTAATGTAAATGTTGTCAATTGCTAAGATCATATAAGC
Organism: Mantis religiosa; assembly: GCA_030765055.1. Classification (NCBI taxonomy): domain Eukaryota; kingdom Metazoa; phylum Arthropoda; class Insecta; order Mantodea; family Mantidae; genus Mantis; species Mantis religiosa. Next base: position 122,085,103 of record CM060951.1, on the reverse strand, counting down.
AGTACCAGTGTTGGAATTTTGTTCCGCAGTTCTTTTACTAATTAGGAAAGCTGCTGACATGGGCTATTGCTTTTAAGCACACTTAAAAACAAGTCTAAACAAGATTTGAATCAGCAACCTGGGGTTAGTAGGCCTGCGCCTAACCAACTGAGCCATCCAGATCGACAGAACATTTTGATGTTTAGTAAGTGAAGCTTCGCCAATGGCCATTTAAACCTTTCACGGGCCTGAAACGGATACCCAATAAACAACATGAGACATTTAAATTGTTAAACGCTGTAAAAATGCTTCATAAATACACATTCCTATCTTCCGTATTTAAGTTATTTGAACAAAACAAAATCTGGTTTAAAACCCATTAAAGGCAGTATACATATATAGTATCAATAAAGTCCAGAAAATATTAATAATCGTTGAAATTTTATTAATTTGTTTCACTGTAGCAGAAGCTATTCTTTGTGCCGAATGCACCTAATATATGAGTCATTAGGTTTTGCATGCATACGAATGAATACGAATATGTATAGCTGCATCAGCGACTACTACGGTTCAAGGTTTTAGGCTCTAGTTTATACCACCAAGCAATAATCATTGTATATGTTGTATGAAACACATGCCGGAAAGAAACAAACCTCTCTGTCAGCACTTCTTATTACAGTATTTCCCAACTGAAGTTTATGTAGCTTTACACAGCTGTTTTCGCTCAGTATTATAGTTATTTATATGTACTCTGTGGGTGTTCAGAGAGATTTCTTACAGCAATCAAGAGCCAAATGAATGGCACATTTGAAATTCTTTAATTTCAGTGTTAACCACGGCTTATCCTAGTAATGTAGCAAATAAATTAGCTTTCGTAGGATGTGTACAAACTTCTAATATCACTTTAGAAATTCTGAAAGACCTTTTGTTGTTTGACATGATTTGGATATTGAAGGCAATTATGAGAGATGTGTTGAGGATATAGGTAGCAGTGAGGAAGAAAATTACAGGCTTCCTTCAGGTGTTGGTGAAGAATTAACATTGTGCAGTGGTCAAAATAGCTCAAACACAAATAACATATAGGCAAATAGACATATAGACAAATATACATATTTTATGATGTACAGCTAACTTCTGACATCCAATCAACATTTTCACAAAAAAATTTTTATTGCTGATTTGTTGACTCTCTTGTGGTCTCTACTCTTGTTTCCAAGGTATAAGGTCATCACTGATCGAACTACTACTTTATAAATTTTGACTTTTCTTTTCCCCATGTATTTATTTCTTTATACTAATTCATTAACACATCCAGATATTTTTGTTGCTTTTACAACTTGATGGTTAATTTCTTGGGTGTAATTCCCCTCACCAGTAATATTAACACCCAAATAATTGAAATATGTAACATGTTCTACCATTTTGTTTTCAAGTTGTAATTTGCATCTCAATGGTTATTTACTGATGGTTAAAACTTTTGTTTTGTTTATAGAGATTTTCATATTAAACTTTTGACGTTTCTAATGGAACTCGTACAAAAATCTTTGCAGATTATCCTCCATTTCTGCCACAAGTACGACATCATCTGCATAACATACCATACTAATTTAGTTAATTGATGGAAATTAATCATTTCTTCACACTAGCCATGTGCGGGCTGGGGTTTTGGATGGATTGAGTCAACATGAGGGGTTCGGTGCCGTGGCCGAGATTTGGGCTGGGGGTCTCCTGGTTTCCGTCCGGTCGCTGTTGCCCGTTGGGCTGCTGTGGCCAACTTGCCGTCATGGCGTTGGGTTCTCCATTTGACTCAGCTATCCAAGACCTTAGCCTATGTATGGCTGGTGTGAAGAAATGATTAATTTCCATCCATTAACTCAAATCCTAACTCTGTTTCACCTTTATATGGGATGTTGGTAGTACTACTCATAATTATGTGATGTAACAGAGGACAACGTATTATCATCCTGATGGATGGCAGAGCACTCCAGAGGGCACAGTCAAGCTATGGGGAGTACTGACAGATTGAGTGGACAGCGCCAGTTTGAGGAGGGAGCCGCTGGTGGACAGGGTGACAGCTTTCCCCATCTTGAATATCAGAAATATTGGGTATATAGAGAATGAGGATCAACTTTGAGAAAGTAGTGTGGACTGGTGACCAGTGGTATGACAATGCAAGGCCACACACTGCTAGTCACACATCAGCTCAAGGAACTTGGCAATTCCTCAGAGACATGTCGGGGTAGCAGCCAACTGGAACACATGGTGAAGGACAGTCAAGGCCATGTGGACAAGCTGGGAGGTTGGCATGGCGTACAGCACATGGGAGCTGTATCCTCAAGTGATGCTGTATGTCTTGGACAGAAGATTAAGAGGACAACATCATAGCAGATTGCAGGATACAGGAAAAGCAATACCAGTTATTGGTGAACAAGAGTGAAGCAGTGACTGTGATCAGACCTGTTGTGGCAGAGGACTTGCGATCAAGGAAACCAGTTTGGCTCTAACAGTAACGGCATTGGATGACATTCTGCCTGTGGAGAATGAAGCCTTGCTTGAGTTAATCTTGGGGTGGAGCGTTGTAAGTCTGTAGGTGTTTACATTTGCTATAGACCGTTCAAACTCTAGAAATTGAGAGCATTCTACTTCCAGAACCTTCTAGTTGCAGGCAGCCTGTTATAAAAGGTGGTGTAAAACCAAGTTCATATTCAGTTCGGAGCAATCAGGAATTCAGAATGAGTCATGAGAGCAGAATGATTCTGAATCGATCTGCAAGAGTGCAGTACATTCCAACTCATTTGTGATGAGAAAGCAGCTAGCATGTACAATGCAGAGAAGCACTTACCAGTTATGAGTTGACCAGTGAATATCAAAAGTAGTTGTGTCAGAGTCCACAATCAGAGCAAGTTATACATTCTATGTACATCAAACAGCACAAACTGGGGCATGCAATGGAGACACAAAGGAGCAAAAAGTGTCTTTGTAAAAGGAGAAGATGATTGTAATTTAGCATTGGGATACAATTTAGTGGGATTGGCATATAGATGAGATAAGATGTACTTCTAGATAGCCCAAGTAACACATGTTACTAGTGTAGTATCTCAAACCCTAATGACACACACAAATTTGCTTTACCTTAATTTTATTAATGTTAAAAATATACACAGTTTAATCCTGTGTGGTGACATTCAAGCTACATCATCTAATTTTTTTTTTTTAATTTTTAATGGGGAAAGTTTTTTTTTTTAAGGTAATGCAACATTTTTAGGGAATGAGGCATATACAATTTTTTTTCTGAAATGCATAAATGGTTAGCATCCCAATAAACAGGAATACTGAAGTTGAACTATGATAAAAAGTGTGCCATTGCGATTCCTGGTTCTAGTAATCTTAGGATTAATTGAGAACATTTGCTCTATTACATTGCTCTTCACTTTATCGTCCACATTGTGGTTCCCATTTATGGTTATTGTGAACCACCTTAAAGCATAAGGTGCACTTTTTTTTAGTTTAGAAGTAAACATGACTTCGCAAAAATAATAACTAAGTCTTGATCAGTACAATTACATAAATAAGAGATTAAGGCACAAAGATCCTCTTAGGTACCAGCACTGCAAATCTTCGCAAAGAACCTATATTACATATAATTTTAATCATAAAAGCAACCCTCTCAAGAACAGAGGGATGCTAGATTTTACTTTATTAACTTTTTACAGAAGAGTAAATTAATAACGGAATTGATTGCATATTATCAACATTTTATATTTATTAAAATGTATTATTGCTTTAAAATTTTTAATTTTATATTATATATATCAGGCGAGTCACCTGCTCCTATTTATTTGCATCTACGCAACCCACACTTTATACTCTAATGTGAAAACATTGACCCTTTTAGCATAAAAGTCATTACTGCTGCTCTGCCCTTCTATTCAGGACTATATGCATCTAGCATTAATACTTACATCCCTGAATGAGGACCAAGAAACTGCGAAAAGCTTAAATAAATGTCTTTTCATAATACTAACAGGTGATAAATGCTTTCCCAAACAGTGACATAGAATATATGCTGGCTGAGTGGGAACAGCGGCTGAAATATGGTGATACAAAGGCTAGGTTCAAAAGTCACCTTTTTTTTTTTCTTTCTTGCTCCTAATCTTTACTGTCTGTATATTAGTTATAAATGTATTTATTGTTGCTATTGGTTCCCTTGTGAGCCACAGACACAAACATTACAATTCGATAATTAGGGATCTACAGGGATTGGATCACCATATAAGTTCCGCCGAGCTCAATCTACTGGCAGGTACAATAGTTGAGGCTCTTGCCCTTTAAAGGATAACTACAAGCTATGTTTATCTTTATCTTTTTTTAGGGATCATGTTTAGCTTTGTGACTCTTATAAAAATTGTTTTAATTTTTAATTGTATTTTTTTACAAATTGTAATTTCTTTATGTGTAAAAATTTATCTGTAAATGATGTTGTATGTATGATTGTAGTAAGAATAAATGTTAAAAATCTGGCATATTAAGAAATTAGGTGCCAGGGTAATTATACAAATTTTTAATTTTTTTTTTTTTTGTGACCCTTATAATCTGTACCGTATGTACTGTATCTGGTGTTATAAACCATGTTATGCAGTTGACTTTCATTTTTTAGAAGAATGTCGATATTAAACCTAATAGTTTTTGTTTCATGCTTAAATCTTATGTTTCACTTTGCATTTGTGAAATGTTTAAAACTTGGTTAAATGGGTCAAGCACAATACCGACCATAATAAAATATCTACTATAAGCTATACATTTATAACTATCTGCCAGTGGAAAACAGGGTTATTATTGTATTTTGTAAACACCTATAATGTTACAAATATGTTATTTGTATTATAATATCAAATTATAAGTCCCAAAGGTAAAACAGAGAGTAATAAAATTTTTGAGCTATTCACGAAAGATTTGAACCCAACCTGCAGTGGCAGAATAGCGAAGTAACATGTATAATACCATTTAGCCACGACTACCTTGCGAGGGAAGGTTTCTATATGAATAAGTATCTGCTGACCTCAAAACCCAACTCAAATCTTTACATACTTTTTACAACTTCATACAGTGTTTTGAGCTTGTTTTGGTAGTTTTAACAAAAATAAGAAAAACTGTATCTGCCATTAAAATTACTGTGTGAGCTAAAAACTGCTGTAATTTTTGACAAGCAAAAGCTATCTACCTAATGATGAGGTAGAAAATGAAGCTAGCTACAGTAAAGCAATGAATATTATACAAATATAATAATTTGTAACAAAAACTTCACTTATCTTAAGAAAATGATGTTAATTCTTCTTCCTAATGGAAATCGATTTCACGAACTCTTGTCTTCAGTCTGAAGATGCGGATAAGATTTCATGAAATTAATTTCAATTAGAAAGAAGAATTAACATCATTTTCTTAAGATAAGTGAAGTTTTTGTTACAAATTATTGTATTTGCATAATACTATCTACCTAAGTCTAAGCATTTTTTGACATGACTGTACAACTAAAACAGTTTTGGCTGAAGATTTAAATCCAATTGGTCCCACTGTGTAGATCTGCCATTTTGTGTTCCACAGTTGTTAATTAATGTATGCGATAGGTTGATCCTTCAGGGGTATGTTTAAAGGTGTGTGTCAGTAAAAGTTTGTAAACTTGTCTAAAATTACAAAGAAAATGAATCCTTGACTACGAAGATGGACTGACGATGCAAGCAATCTGTTTGTGAAATCAATCTCCAATAGAAAGAAGAATTAACACCATTTTCTTAAGAGTGTGTGAGTGAGTGTGGTGTTTAAGGGCCCGTCGACAACAAGGTCATTTGGGCCTTTTCTTAAGATAAGTGAAATTTGTTGTTACAAATATTTATATTTGTGTAATCGTCTAAAATTGTTGAAGCAGCTTTCTGTATCTGGGTATGATGTTTTGGGAATCAACATCCATAGTGATTGCTTTCTGTCCCATGCAACACTTATGCACTGAGTTATCTACCCCTCCTCTATAAAGTGTTCTACAAATCATTCATTAGAAGGCATTCAAGAAAGGCATAAGTCACATATGTTGCTTAGCATGTTGCATAAATTCAAAAATATATAGGGGCAGCTGACTCACCTGGTATATATGTATGATATTTTTGGAGCATTTAAGACAACCTCTGTGATGAATACCTACATACATAAACAAACGTTTCTACAGAAATTGCAAACTAAAAAAAAACTGCTGCAATAAATCAGCATATGAAAGCAAGCTATACAACAACCATTCTGAAATATTACTTACTGTGTATTCTGTTTCAATGTGAAGATGGTAGCAGCACATGGAAAGAAACAAGAAACACTAGTATCAGTTACTAAGCATAATCTAAGAAAGATATATATTAAAATTTTAAAGTAGGTTGTAAAATTTAAAACAAAAGCAACAGGGGTACATGGTAAAAAAAAAAATACAATTATCAAGATTAATAGCAAAATGCACGTCACAAAAAAAAAAGTTAATTTTAAAGCTAGGGAAACAATGCATGATCTGTATACACTGGAATATGTCTTTTACTCCAAGTGCTGGCAAGTGACACTGATGACTAGGGCCCAGATTTTTATGTAGAACATTTCTTCATTTTTGGTTTCTTATATGTTTAAAAAAAACGTTTTTAAGGTTTTTCTTGATTTAAATAGGATTTTTAAATGTTTTGTTTGTTTATCAGTACATGTGCTTATAATTTTTCTTTACTGCTACTTATTTGTAACTTTTATTCATGAATTTTCATCACAAAAATGTACACTATCAAAGATATTCATCAAAGAATGCACAAAATAGAGTTTAAGTTTGCTTTGTAGGTTATTTTTTGGCATTAAAGTTGATAGTTACATACATACCCAAATTTTCTGGGGTAAACAATTTCTTTTTGTCACCAACACATTCTTACGTGTCAAAAACATTCTTTCAACAGAACATGACTTCACTGGAGTGCATAACATTGATGTCAGTGCATGGGATAGCTTTCCTGTACATTTTTCTCTCTGCAATACTGAGTTTATGATTTTTGTCTTCAAAACTAGGATTTCATTCAATAATCTTCTGCAACTTTGAAGAATATGCACCTCCCACTGGTCCAGGTATTCGTTTTCTTGAAATATTGTCAATGATATCTAGAGCATCTTTCAGTGGCAAAGTTGTACTTTCCATGCAGGGAATAACTTTTGGTATAAAACCAAAAAGTGTGTTAGTATAAACAAGGCAAGCTGCAAGTGTGGGTTATTCAAGTGATCTCTTAGCCTTGGCTATGGAGGAAGCTTCTGTTTCATTGACGACAGTTTTAATATCCTTTAAGTGATCGGCAGCAGACAGCCAAGTTACCCAGCGCATAAATATCAGCTCAGGTAGAAGAGGGGTTGCCAATACTTTCTCCTTGAACAACTGTACACACATTGGGGCTTTTAAGAAAACCTTTCTGACCAAAGAGATTTGGAGGAGCCGAATTCAAAGCTTGATCAGACTGATTTACCGGTTCATCTTTTCTTTATTGTGCATTTAAGTGTGCATTTCACTTGTTTAATTAATTTACTCTTGAGATAACCTTCCAAATTAACTTTGAACATCAGAGAATACCACTTTTCATTTCAAAAAGGGAAGCAGACATTTAGCTTATTTTAGTGTCAAATCCTCATTAGGTTTTTTTGGGGTGAAATAAGGTTGAAACCTAAACCTAATCCAGGGCCCTACTGATGACATAACCGCACAACTGACTGGGAAATATAAAAACTTGTAGGGGCAGAACAAGTTCTTGAGGCTTGATTACTCCTAATGTTTTCATAAGAAAGGCTAAATTCTGGAATTTAATTCCACTCAGTGGAATGCATTTGGTGAATAACAGATATTTTCTTTATAATAAACCAGCAAATTAGTGAGGTGTGTTTCATAGAAACTGGAAATTACCAAAGGCTCTGCTGAAAAGTAGAACGTACTAATTGAAGAAAAATCTTATGTGTTACATTTACAGAACTTTTGATAGCCATTCTTCAACAAAGTATAACAAAAGTTATTCTTCTACTTCCTGTTAATCAAGATGAACATTTGTATAAATGGTTTTAGTACATATTTCCTTACAGGAACAATGGGAACAGGCTTAAGTGATAGTCAAATATTCTAAGAGTTGGTCACTATGGAATGATTTGGAAATTCCATTCTTTTTACATGACCAGGAGAAGAAAAAAAATACGAAATAAAAAATCTCAATAAAGGCATTATTTGAGAAAAGTAAAGGAAAATTCAAACCAATAACATAAATCTCACAAATGGTCAATTTATAAAAATAATAATAAAAAAAAACTGTGTTTCAAAGATATCTACCTTTTTTTTTTTCTTCAGGAATTTCCCCTATCTCTTTGGTTTACCCATTTGCAAAAGTCATCCAGAATGAAGAGCACTATAGAGTTTATTTTCAGGAAATTCAAAGTATATATTTAATTATCATGAAAATGTATAAAACAAGCAGTATTTTAATCAATATTACCATTTTTTTAGAAACTTAAAACTTTCGAAAAACGTTGCATGCAAAAGGTAGTTTTATGTGGGGCAATGTCCTTGAAAATCTTCATACCACATCCTTGGAAGATGGAAAAGTTAAATATCAAACTGTCTGTATTAGTTCTGTTAAAGAGTATTCCTTGCAGAAAATTCAGAAAATATTTTCAAATTAATTATACTGCAGCCTTCTTGACTTGCATTTCAAGCCTCCACAATTATTTTTGTAGGACATTAAAATATAAAATGTAAGAGACACTCTCACACTCTTTCAAAGAAATTATAATATTTCTCACAAGGAACTAAAGATATACTAGTTAAATTCACAAGCAGGTATCAGAAATGCATACAAAATGGAAACACATTTCCAGCAGCTTCTCATATGACAAGATAAATTAATTACTTTGACCATTCTGCTCATATATCAGTAATATGTTATATATCAATCAGGTACTAGAAAGGTTTATATCAACCAATTGTGACATACATATACAATGAGCAACATACTCTTATACCGCTGTGCAATTATCCCATCCTCTTTTACAATCAGTCATATTTGAATATCCATACAGTGGACACAAACGTTAAATTCAAATGACAGTATGATGTCTGAAAGATCTGCTTGAGCTATGAAACAGGAAATGAATAAAATGAACAGTTATGAACTAAAGCAAATTTCAATACATCAGATAGAAATATTTTAACAGATTAAATAGTCAACATGAGAAGATCAAAAGGTTTTATTATAATATGCAGCACCATCTTTAATTAATGATCAGTAAATAAGTTGTTATGCATAATATTATGTCTGCAGCATTCAATGTCTTAGGTTAATTTACCTTTTTTGTAAGCATTTAAAATATTTGATTTTATGGATTTTATTCATGAGATAATTCTAAGAATCACTTGTGACATTACATATGATAATTTACAGACAAATCCTAGGAACACTTTACTATGGAATTGCTACAAATGTTCATTGCTACCTTTGGCCAATTTTCTGTAAACAGAAATCGAGCATGAAATTTCAATGTATACCATTCATCAGATATAAATTAAATTAGCAAAGGTCTTCTAAATCTTAGAAAAAGAAATATTTTCATACCTGTTAGAGTGAATGGGTAGTAATTCCAAGCTTTCTCAGTTACATAGAAAAGTTTTGGTATGAAAGACTGGATCCAATAAGGCAGACGACTGAAACATTTTAAAACACATTTCTTTAAAACTGAACAAATACAAATCAATATTATAAAAATTACAGATCAGTATTTTGCAAAAATCTCATGAATAACAATCACCTGTATTTCTCTATCTAGTGACATGTATTTATTTATATTTTTTAATAGCTATTATTTTTTGCATTGTTACCTTGGAACTTTAAAACCTGTAGTAGTAATTTACTAAAAGAAATAAAAAATGGTGCTAAGCTAAACGATGGTGATGATGTGTTTTGTTTAAGGCACTCGAATGTGAATTCATCAGCGCCCTTTCTAAGCTATACCAGACAGAACTACAAGCAGCTAGCCATTCTTTGGAGAGATACATCAATAGTGTTTGCCAACACAACATGCTCAAACGTATAAAAGGCTGGTAACCATTAACCATTGAATATCCTATGACTCGAGATCAGCAGCTACCATCACACCAGGTCACCAGGTCACAATAGCATACCCTTTCGTCAATTCTTGGTGGGATAGGCAGCGCCATGGCTCAGTGGTTAGACCGCTTGGTTCTCACCAAGGCAGCCCAGGTTCGATCCCAGGCGACCGCAAAGTGAGATTTGTGGTGGACAACATGGCGCTGGGGCGGGTTTTCTTCGGGACCTCCAGTTTCCCCCGCCATTTCATTCCACCAGTGCTCCATCTTCATCTCATGTATCATCAGTGTCACCGCTTGCGGTGGCATATGTAGTAAAAGCGGGCATTAAGCGTTAAGCATGCACGCACGCACACACACACACACAACTTGGTGGGATATACAACAAATTATTTGGGTAATTTGAGTAAAGTAGGCTTTACTTAATTGTTTAGCTTTTTGTTACATTTCTGTCAAAACTGTGAGGCAGTTCTTCAGCAGATAAAGAGTTCATGACTAATACGTCTACTGAACATGTGAACTGTCATGGTCACCTTTCTAACAATCAAATTTCTCTTAATTTTGGTTGTTGGACAAGATGTCATTTTCACCTTTCTGCCATCTCACTGCTAATTATGATGATGAACATCTTGACACATGCCTAATGATCAAAATGAAATACTGAAATGTCAGTAAGTCAGATCATGGCAATATAACAATTTGAATAAACCTAATGCACGATTATTGAATACTTAAATACATATTTTGATCAATTTGAGGAATCAGCTGTTGTAAAGCACAGAAAAAATGTTAACTGAAAAACTGGTGAAGCTATGAAAGTGTAAAAATGATCCTGATATGGAAATTCTATTGCAACTGCAGAAAATATATGAACATACTCAAATTGAAGTGAAAATATGATTCTCTTTCCTATAACCATAAAGAAACCTCTAAAGAAAGACGGAGTAAACTTTTTAGCTTCTGATTCAAATCCATGAAAATTACTTCATAATCTGAACACACAATAGTGACAATGACATTTTTAAAGTTGAGCAAGAAAAAAAAAATTCTATCCCCTTGAAAACATTAAAGCCCTCGAACATATTTAAGAAAGGGCTGATAATGAGTATTGTGAACACTGTAACTCCATAAAGAAGTATACAACTAAAATGATAAAAATATGATCAGCCTGAAATAGTTGCCGAAAATGGATAATTGTAAATAAAATAAATTCATAGTATGATTTTATTTATTACTGTAGCTGACATTTTATATTTCACTTTTAGTAAAAAGCTTCAACAAATTTATCATTCCTTATAGGTAACATAACAACTTGCTTGTTATCAAAATTGTAAATACAAATGCAGATTTGAAATCCACTACTAACACAATTTTCTAAAAATTTAGCAACTTGAACATTCCTAAGCAATTTCAAAATGTAAACGCATAAATACACCTTCTTCCACAGTTTAGAACTTCCCACTTCTTTTCTTCTTTCCTTTTCAAACAGTTCGTGTTTTATTCAAATATCTCTAACAAGGCCTGATAAAACTACATTTTCGTGGAGCCACTAACTATCAGAGATGTACAGTACTTAAACGATATGCAAGAATAGTAATATTCCATGTTCACACCAAGTTTTGTGAATTGTATTGGCAGAGATGACTTCATCTCCACTTAAAAATATATTATTAAAGATAAGCATTACTTGACATGACTTACTTGAAAATTATAGTATCATTAAATACTCACCTAGAAAGATGAATTCGTTTTTCTGTATACTGCCCTTTGCCATGTTCTGGATCTTCACATGCTACATTCTCTATCACTTCTACTCCCTCTCCTGAATCAGTCTGTTCATGACTGTGTCGGGCTATCATATATAGCTGCCCTATTTGATACTGCAAAGTCAACCATTACTTTATATAAAAATATACACAGTATTTAAGTACAACCATCACAATGAAATAAAAAAATTAACTTCTCCAATACCCACAGATATACCTTTTGATAGGATCAAAACTGAACACTCATTCTTCACAGATGTATACTCAAACTGAAGGAAAAAAAAAATCTTTAGATGTAACTTTTTGTGTTTCATTGTCAAACTACTTATATTTTCTGATATCCTAGATTGTGTTTAAATAAAACCATTTGAAGTGCATTTATTATACATCATATCACGGCTTAATGCTTCACGTTTATACAAAGTTGTAACAACATAACTTAGAAAACTTTTAATTATCTAGAAATGTAACATTTGCACCCTTTGATTCCTTCGCAAATATTTGTATCTAATAATTTTAGAAATGTTATGTTTTCTATTTATGCGCGGACGTTGTCCATTTACGATAAACAATGTCTGCTCTAGTAATCAATTGTCAATGTAAATTAATTTAAAAAATTAGCAGGAATTTATGAGGTTCGTGTTTTATCTCTACTTAACCTCAATCATGATTGGCTTTCGATTCATAGGTATGGTATCTATTTACGAAGGACTCTTTTATTTTTAAAAAAAAAAAACGAAATACAGCAACATATTCTGAATTGTTAAACACTTACCTCCTCTACAGTTAAGGGCATACAAATGCGGTATTCCTTTGTCAAAACCATGTTTGCTACTTGAGATTCAGAAAATGTAAATCAATTTACTCTTCACTACTGTTAGATCTTAATGGTGAATACACATGCGTAATAAGAGACCCCACACCTTGCGTGATGTGATTTATTAAAAGCTGACGTACTGTCATTTACGACTGAACGTTTCCTGCAAGCACAAAATATAGCAATTTTGTTTCAACTAGGTTTTCCTGCACTGTAAACATTTGCTGAATGAACGTTCAATACGGTCAAGTGCAAACTTTTCTCTTCATAGGCTACACAGATAGCCTGTTTTATTTCTTAAATGTTGCTGATGGTGCATAGTTACACTATGTACATCGGTTGCATCAATAGCCACATAACATCAGTAATTATGTCTATTGCAGAGTTTAATGTTAGTAAGAATAAAAGCAGGTAGTAAACGTTTGGTGTTCTATGGTCGGCACATTGCCCTATTAGTTTTATAAGATTTCAAGCACAACACGCAGATAGGAAACTAAACGGGGATGACATTGTTTCATATTATTGTTGGATATTAAAAAGGAAAAAAAAAAACAACAACAACAATATTATTATTATTATTATTATTATTATTATTATTATTATTATTATTATTATTATTATTATTATTATTATTATTATTATTATTATTATTATTATTATTATTATTATTATTATTATTATTATTATTATTATTATTATTATTATTATTATTATTATTATTATTATTATTATTATTATTATTATTATTATTATTATTATTATTATTATTATTATTATTATTATTATTATTATTATTATTATTATTATTATTATTATTATTATTATTATTATTATTATTATTATTATTATTATTATTATTATTATTATTATTATTATTATTATTATTATTATTATTATTATTATTATTATTATTATTATTATTATTATTATTATTATTATTATTATTATTATTATTATTATTATTATTATTATTATTATTATTATTATTATTATTATTATTATTATTATTATTATTATTATTATTATTATTATTATTATTATTATTATTATTATTATTATTATTATTATTATTATTATTATTATTATTATTATTATTATTATTATTATTATTATTATTATTATTATTATTATTATTATTATTATTATTATTATTATTATTATTATTATTATTATTATTATTATTATTATTATTATTATTATTATTTATTGTTAAATTCATAAAATAATAAATTTATAAATTATTAAATAAGAAGATGCAGACATTTCAAGATATTTGTGGAGCAATCAGACGAACACTAAGGAACGAAGAAAAGAAAAACCCGCCTTGGTAGCGTGGTCGTAGCATGTCTGCCTCACGTTTAAGAGGTCTCGAGTTCGAATCTCGTTCAGGGTGAGTTACCTGGATAAGGCGTTTTCCGGGGTTTTCCCTTATCCTTAAGACGAATTTCAGGTAACTAACTCTAAGGTCCATGGACCCCGGAATCATTTGAGCCATCCATTCCATTCATCGTCAGATATGAGTTAACGTTGGAGGACGTTAAAAAAAAAAAAAAAAAAAAAAAAAAAAAAAAAAAAAAAAAAAAAACATTTCATTTAACAATGGCACATTCAGTTGCAATGTATGGAAGTGAGGAAGAACGTGGGGAGACCAAAAGAGAAATGGGGTGAACAGATGTGAGATCGCAACAGGCAAAAGGAAATATGGTGGTGGTGGTGGTGGTGGTGGTGGTGGTGGTGGCGGCGGCGGCGGTGGCGGTGGCGGCGGCGGCGGTGGCGGTGGTGGTGATACAGGGGATGGATAAAACAGATTAGGATTTTCTAGAAGTTTCCCGATCCTTATAAACCACATATCAGATATAGTGCCAGAATTATGTAATATCAAAATGAGAAATATGTCCATAAAGAGTAAAATATATTATAATGAAATATGTGATATCAAATGTATGACGTGTTAAATGCCCCTGAGCTTTGTTCATGGTGCAGACCTGTCGAACAAACAAACAAGAAAGTATAATTATAAATACATGACAAATACGTTAAAATTAAATTACTAGTCCTAACTTTAAATAAAAATGACTATTTCACTCGCCAGTAATTTTTGTGGCACATTTATTGCTCGATACTATTCCATACTTGTAACTTATTTTAAACTGTTTCTGACAAGTGTCACTTTCAGTTTTCATAGTATTTTGTGGACACTTCAAGTGATGTTCGTTAAACAAGCAGGAACACAAAAAAGAACCAGATTCCGTAAACATAACTGAGGAAATTAACAATGAGTGTGTGACACATGTATTGTTTGCTAGCACATGCACAGCGAGATATTTTACACATTTTCTGGTGTAAATGATACTTGTGCAATAAAAACTATGAAGAAAATTATCTTTCGACATCTCAAGATATCATAGGACTGGATTTGAATAAGAGCATTTTTCTTGAAGGTATACACCCTCCGGAGGATGCAACTCTTTACCATTCAGGATTTAGCTTATAGTGAGAACAGGAATGGTATGGTGTTTCTACCAATGCATTCTGGAACTTTTAATCAACATTCACTCTTATCATACCTTTTACGGAGGAGAGTTTTTGTTTCACATCTTCCATAATATCCATAGATTCTTGCAGAGACGTCCTTAAGATTCAATCTTAACTTTTCTAGAAGCCAAGCGAAATTTCTTGTATGCAATATAGCTTTGCGTGTTGCTTCTTGTGGGAAGGTTGAGTACTCAGTACTCAATTTGAGTACTACGTAGTACTCAGAGGACTGATTCTGGTAAGATTTTCAATGAGATACGGCTGTTTTTGCAGCACAACTTTCGTCGAGTTTACGAACTTGGTTCATACACAAGCAGAAATAGCAGGAAGTGCGCTAGAATTTGTGCTGCATTATTGCCAAGGCTTTTTGGCTCCATTAAGATGTTGCGCTGTCCTGTGCTAAGGCTCCCTGGTGGGCTTGGTTCCCAACAACGGAATGCGGCTTGGGATCGATCCCACCCCAGGGGTTGCGGATTTTAAGTCCCGGGTATGGGACCGGTGCCCACTCAGCACCGTGAGGAAATTGAGGAGCTTACGATAGGTACGCGGCCCTGGCCAAGAAAACCAACTTTCCGGCTGGGGGTGCCGAGATGCTGACCACATCTATTCCCCGTATCGGTTGGATGATCGCCCACCTCTACCTGCGTATGCGGGCGTGAGGCCGGCAGTCAGTTTGGCAGGCCCTGGCCCTCTATAGGCTGTCGCGCCGTGGGAAAGAAAGAAAAAAGAATATGCGCTGGGCTTCACACGTGCAGCACTGGTTTCAACTCGGCTTCTTGGCTGCAAGTGTGTCCAGTTTCTAGCTGGAGATTATGCCACCATATCTTTTTTTTAATGTTGTGTGATTATAATGAATATGAATACAAATGATGAAGTGTAAGCTACTGCTTACATGACAGTTATTTTGATATTCGAACCCAGGCGAAGATGCTAAGAACAGAGTGGGAAACGAAAGGTTGGGCGAAGTATTGGATTCAAAGGCAGGATCAACATGGTTTGATTCGCTTCTGTAGCGTATCTGCCTCACGTTCATATCACAAGATGTAGGATGATGGGGAGGATATGTTAATTATAGGAAACTATTGAACTTATGATGGGCCTAAGATGAGTCTGGGTCGCTTGTAGGTTTCCCCGGGGTCAATGTCATACTCCCCGAGACCTCGGATAAGTGGATTGAAGCTGTAGGGTAGACGGGAATAGAATTTGTGAGAGAGGTTGAGGATATAATCATTTAAATGGGGAAAGGATAGGTCTGAATGGACGTTGTCATTAGGAATCTACCATTCGGCAGCCCTTCATACTTGAAGGTATCGGTTCTGAAGTATTTGAAGTTTGTATAGGTGAGCTTTTGCAGCTGCCTTCCAGGTAAGGCGCATAAGAAGCACTCCAAGATCATGGTACTTCTGATCCAGCTAAGCGCAGTTCAGGTACATCCCTTAACTGGCGACGAGTAAATATGACTGCCTGGGACTTGACATTAATCTTGAGGCGCCAGACGGGCCGCATAGCACTGGGCACGTTATACCTACTGCAGTGAGATGATTTGATAACTGGTTTCGAATACTTGTCGCCTGAAGTTCTCGGATAGGTGCAGGTACACTGAACTGGAATCTGAATCCAGATCTCGATTCAGCTTCACTCATTCTGAGTGATGCTCACAGATTCACGTCTTAAGTTCAGGCAGCTTAGAGAATAGAAGTGATCTGGTTAAAAAATAAACGTCGTATGAGATAATCAGTCACGACGGAATATGACATGACTACAGTATGTGGATAAAACACTCTTTACATATAATGGAGCTTTATTCATCATATTTCATACTGTATTCATATATCAATTTTAAGACTGAGATAAATTTTTAAACAAAGGTTTATACTGTATTTCTAAACCATTTATAAACAACATTTCTATTCAGTTTAATGACATTGTGAACGCCACTTGAAATGTCTTTACATTCCAGCATTTTCTGCCCCACCAAATCGGAATTTGTTTCAAAAACTGTTCACATAGCAATTGTAAGAAGAAATAGGAATCTGGACAAAATTACCTATTTTAAAGATTGAAAGTGCTTTACACATAAGTCACAACAAAACTTCAATATTAAGTTCACTCAATATTTTGATACTAGCAGTCGTTGCATTTGCAGTGCATCAGTTCAAATAAGTGTTCTCGATTATCAGCGTCGGACTGTAGTATCCGAGAACTTGTATTCGAGTAGCAATGGGTGATTTATAGTAGTGCTGGACAGAACCGATTCTTTTAAAGATCGAATAAATTGTACTCGTATACTTTGAAAAATCAAAATTTTCCTTCAAATACAAGTTCTCGGATACTGCAATCGAGAATACTTGCTTCTAAAGTCCGATTTTTAAAAGAAGATACGTGGAGGTCATATGTGTCTCCACGTGGAGAAGTATAATGTTACCGAAAAGCAGATGGCAAGTTACGCATATCTTTACCGTTTCAATACCGGAAACATATAAACAAGCGTTCGAGTTAATCCCACCTCATGCAAATGCAAATTTCATATAAATTTCATCTATATTAGCCTACTTGCGCTAAAATATCTTATCTTTCGAGTACTAGTTTTTTTTCTAACTCATATCCCAGATTATGCAGGACTTTGTTCAAATAGCTCTGCTTCTTTAAGAGAAGAACGAAGCTTAGGTACATGTTGTAGAATGCTCCCTTCGGGTGTAATAGTCATAGATGCAGGGGCGGCTTCTGAGGCAGTGCCGCTGAGCCATGGCACCATCTGTATGAAAACGACAGAAAGAGAATTGTTTATATCAATTGCGCAAAAAAGATTGTTTCTGAGTGTCTGCTCCCATGTGAATAGGGCGTTAAACGCAAGCGCTCTGTTTTGGTTGTTTTCCGTGGCTTGGTGCCGATTCCAGAACGACACAATCTACGCTCATAAGCGCCTGTGTTAAGGGCTAGGATGTCCAGAGGTCCAGAGGTCCAGAGGTAGTCCTAATCGGGCGGGGCTATCCCCGTCCGGGCGTCTTATGCCGCAGTACCTAGCCGCTTTGCGGCTTAACCTGCGAAATGAGCTAGTAGTTCCATGGTCTGCTGGGGTGTTTGAAAGTATTGGATATTTGGAATGGGTTGCCCCTTTTGTCGTGGGCAGCTGCACTTAATCGTTCCCCCTTTTTGGGAGACACGATTTAATTTTTTTTGCGCCGTTTTGGCTACGGGTTGTGTAGCGCTTGGTCCATCGGCGTAAAAATTGGTCCCAAAGATATCTGGGGTTTTCCTAGGATGTCTGCTTATACACGGCTTCTTATAGGAGAAGGTGGTTACTAGATTTCTCTGGCATATAGCTTACGCTTTATCCACTAGAGTGCAGTAAAGTACAGGACTTAAGATAACGGCCTCTCTGTCGCGAAATCGTACACGAACGTTTCGTATCACATTCTCCATGAATTGTATTATCAAACTTTTACTGTGCTCGTTACACCTGTGCGTAACAAGAGTACGGATGTAATAAATATCTATTTCAGTTTCTCTGCACGTTCTGTTTGTTACAGTATATTATAAAATAGAATGGATTATTTATAAGATTACCTAAATCGTTCGAAATTGGTACACATATTTATATTTAAAACAATCCTTATTTATTTGATTATTTATTTATTGGTTTTTATTTATTTACTTATTTATTATGGCACCACCAATACAATGCCTCACCGGCCGCCCCTTAATAGATGTGTTTTCTTATGGCATCTAATTGACAACTATAGAGATGCTCATGGCCTCTGTTTCCCAAGAGTTACAATTGCTGATGGACGTGGCTATAGCTTCTTCTCATTAGAGATTCTAGAAACAGCCACCTTACTTAATTTAAGGACACTCGCAGTCCTTTTTCTCACTTGGTTGAAAGGAATAAACGGTTCATTGTGAAGAAGCAAATTCTCCTCTTCCTTTTCAAAGGATTCCCAAGGGGAACTAAAGTAAATGTGAGGATCTACTCCCATTAGTCCTGGCCCCGTAGGACCAGAACCCGGGCCTCTCGGGTCTATTTACCTGTTTTATAAACTGCTCCCCCTCCGCCTGCACGCAGACAGGACGGAAGTGGATACGCCACTTACGCGCCGGTCCTTAACGAACCAGCTACCAAAAACCTTGGTAGGGCCGCCAGTGTCTAGCTCACCAGCTACTAGCTCTGCAGGCTAGTTCCCGGGATTTATGAGGCAACCCTCTACCCCCTCCGGGTGGCCAGTAGCCTGGCCGGAGGTACCCAATTGCCCATGGGTGGCGGGAACACACTGCCCCCTCGAGTCCAACCCAATCCGAACTCCCCTACGGGAGGGGCTCGGCATGTTCGGCCCGAGGTTCCTCTAGTAACGTCAGAGGTACCACGAGTGATATGGGTCCGCAGCACCCGCACCTTGGCAGCTGAAAGGGACGAATCCCTAAAGGAAACTGACAAATTCTCTAGCTTGTATGTGCAATGACCGTAACCGATCTTGGTATTTGGCCATGAATCCTCGATCTACCTCTAATCCTACTGCCACTAAGTCTTTCTTCCATAACCACGTATTTTATAGTGTTTTAACAAGGGCTAACAACACATAAAGCAAATAAACGTCAAGCACAAATACACAACTAGCTGTAACTGACCTGCGGAATAGGTGATTAACGAGTGTAACCACTGTGGCAAACTTTGATTACGTTAGCATAGCAACGACCTTCCCCTCTTACCTTCCACATCCCTTGCTTGACAGCTGTCATGTATCTTCTTTTAAAAATCAGATTTTAATCGAATCCATTCGAATACACTACTACTCTGAACTTTAGAGTTTCTTAAAGGGTGTTATGTTCGGTAATTTGTCAATTTTAGGTACGTTATTAGCTTGAGGAAAAAGTGGACTAAACTTTGAATGCGACGTAGGTGATTAATTCTGCGATGTCATTGTAGGTGGCGCGATGGCAGTGAAAAGGAAGTTGCTGCTATAGGTGGTGTAAATAGTGCATCGTTTAAATGAGCACCATTTCAGCAATTCCTTTCATTCACATATGTTGGGAGACACATGTTCCACTAGCCCGGAAAGTCGGGATGAGGGAAGCCGATGCGCCGAGTCTGGTAGAGGAACCAGGATTGAGGGGACAGTCCAACACCTGAAATAAGTGCGAGAGAAGTGGGTGATAGTATGAGGGTGAATGAATGGTAGGAAAGATGAATGATGGAGTAATTGGTGAAATGATGGGAGGGGAAACAGTAGGAAACCGACCGTAGCCCCGTGTTGGCCACCACAAATCTCACTTTGCGATCGCCTTGGTGAGAGTCGAGCGGTCTCACCACATAGCCACGGCGTGGTAATTAATAATAATAATAATAATAATAATAATAATAATAATAATAATAATAATAATAATAATAATAATAATAATAATAATAATATGCTTCAACAAAATATTAGTTTATTATTATTATTATTATTATTACTATTACTATTACTATTACTATTACTATTACTATTACTATTACTATTACTATTACTATTACTATTATTATTATTATTATTATTATTATTATTATTATTATTATTATTATTATTATTATTATTATTATTATTATTATTATTATTATTATTATTATTATTATTATTATTATTATTATTATTATTTATGTGCTCAGCATCACGGCACCCCCAGTTGGAGAGTTGGCTTTGAGTGGAAGTCGCTACCTATCGCAGCTCCTCAAATTCTTCATGATGCTGAGTGGGCACAAGCCCTATACCCAGGACATAAAATCTGCAACCAAAGCACAATGTCCACAGTGCAGGAAATTATAGTGTGGATGAGTTTATTAATACTAGTTAGAACTTTATTTTTATAAAGATTATCATCATCATCATCATCATCATCATCATCATCATCATCATCATTATTGTTAGTGTGTATGGATTTATTAAAGCAAGTTAGTATTCTATTTATATCACACAACCTGTATAGCTGTGTTCTTAAACTGTATAAATTCATATGATGTGGTTCTTTTGTGTATTTAACACTATACTGAACTGAAAATAAATAAATAAATAAAAAAATAAATAAATAAACTTCCAAAGATGGAGGCTGAAATTGGGTACCGGGAAGCAAAATTTTATGCCAGTTTACCACTATATCAAAACTCCCTGGTTAGGTTTCTAGGAGATTATAACCCCTGAAGACATTCACACCAGGCAACATCGGGTTCCCTGTGTGGCTTGCAGGCACCCAGAGCAAATTCAAAGAGCAGCTAAAGCTGAACTCCGTATAAATCCTTTAAATAGCTGATTGGTGTCTAAATTATACCAACCTAGAATCAAATTGCAGTATTGCAGTAGTTTTAAACCTCTGGTGAATAAATGTGAATATCAATCTCTCATCAGAATGCAGTGGGTCCTATATCCTCACACATAGGGATTGAGGGACAACAACTCCCTATTTCTATCTTCTCACTTAAAATCAAAAGTGTCACACTACAGATACTTATTTAGAACAATTCTTTCTACGCTTAGACCCTACACTTGAGGGTGGGCATGCAGCAACAACATACTGGCTGAACCTGAGCCTGTCAACAGCCATGGATGGACTCAGAACATTCTCTGTGACCTCAGTGTTGATGAATTTTGCTATCATTAAATAACTCACATATTCTATAGTTTGAAAGCAGTCAGACATGGTTTGATCGCAGCTTCGGAGTCTAATTTTCCCACAATAATATTTGCTATATAGCATTGCATTGTGTCTGTAATCTCATCCATACTATGCGTGAATCTTCTCTCTCTCTTGCCAAGGTAGTTCTTACTGAGTGTAGAATCATCTGGAACCAATCAATGACAGCAGAGCTTGTTTCCTTGATGATTGACGTCCTGAGTTTTTCTGTATAGTGCACTTTGCAAATAGTGTTACCTGTGACATCATAGAACATGGCACACTATGATTTTTATACTTTGCACACTTCTAGTTCTTTGGCGAGTTAAGAGCCTTTTGGTGCCTTTATAAAATCACCTTCACTGTCAAAAAAAGTGAGCTCTTGAATTATTTATGGATGCTCTTTTTATTTCCCAGTATCCCAATCAATATTAGGTGTGAAAGACAACTTAATTTTCTGAGAGGTCTAACTCCCACTGTAAGCTTTCCTGGTAACGATCAGGGAAAATAAAATAGTATTTCATAACAATACATGGTCATGGTTTTAAAGTTGGAGTTTGCTTATTGTTGATAAATCAATTAGGGTACCGCCACAGCATGCCACAATTGAACATAGGCAACAATATTTATTTTATCAACTGATACAATGGTATATCAAGCAAATATATGAATAGTTGTAGCAGTACGTCAATAACATTACTTAAATTTTAGCTTTATTACTTACTTTTCATTCTCAACTTTAATGAAAGAAAAATATAGGCAGGTATAGAAAGCAAGATGAATGTAAATAATTAAGTAAAGAAATGGCTAAATATTTATTTTATGCAATATTGTGTAAAATATGTAATAACTACATATATTAGTTTAGTTAATTGATGGAAATTAATCATTTCGTTACACTAGCCGTATATAGCCTAAGGTTTTTGATAGAGTCAACATTAAACATTTAGGGGTGTGGGTATCTGCTAGAAAAACAAAGTAAAGACCGACCTTCCTCTATTACCATGGAGTTCCTGAGCTATCTCCAAGGGGCACCTGGTGCCTCCAAGGCTCTTTCCATGGGGCAAGACCTAGATGCTAACAAGCATCTGGTCCGAAAACTCAAGATAGGTGGAAGTAGATACGCCACTTACATGCGCCAATCACAAAGAAGAAGGCTACCGATTAACTTCAGTAGGGCCGCCTGGTGATCTAGCACACCTTCTACTAGCTATGCAGGCTAGTACGCGGGAATATATGGCTTCCCACAACCCCGTCCGCAGACATACCCAATCTCCCACGAGTGTCTACAACACACTGACCCCTTGAGTCCAACCCAATCCTGGCAACTCCCCTATGGGAGGTGCTCGGCAGTTCGGCCCAAGGTTCCTCTAGTAACGTCAGAGGTACCACAAGTGTTAATGGTCCGCAGTGCCAGCACCACCGCAGCTGAAGGGGACGGATCCCCTCCCCTACAGAGAGATAGTCAACATGAAAAATTCAATGCCATGACCAGGATTTGAACCATGGATCTCCTGGTTTCCGCCCAGTCGCTCTTACCCATTGAGCTACCATGGACCATGGCCAACTTGCCGTCATGACATTAAATTCTCCATTTGACTCATATATTTCCCCGGTAAACCACTAGGGGCTCTCACATTTGAGATACACCGTTCGTGGTGACTTACTATCCTAAGAACTTGAATCCCAGGCTTCATCATTTAACTTTTATTATTTTAGTTAATTGATGGGAATTAATCATTTCTTCACACTAGCTATATATAGGCTAAGGGTTTTGATAGACAGAGTCAACATGAAAAATTCAATGTCATGGCAGGGATTTGAACCACGGATTAGATTGACTATATCTAATATAGAGTCAACATTAAAAATTCAATGTCATGGCAGGGATTTCATTCAGGGATTTCAAGGATTTCGTGGTTCAAATCCTGGCCATGGCATTGAATTTTTCATGTTGACTCTATCAAACCACATGTATGTTGAAATATGTAAAAACAAAGTGAAACTTCAGTATAGCAATGCACATAAATACATGTTTCAGTTTGTAAACATTTTCTATTTTCATGTATCCACAAGTTTGTCCTCCATGATTTAGGGGCAACATGCTAGCCTCTGGTTCCCAAGGTCACGGGTTCAAAACTTGATTGTTTCCCTCAACCTCCCCCAAGTTATAAAAATTCCTAGCATAGTTATCGTCAGGACAGTAAAGCCAATGGTCCTCTGTTGTAGATTTACAGTAGGTAAAAGAACCTCAAGCCTGAGAAAGCCTCTGAGCAGAATGAAGTCGTTTTTTACGTCCAATATAGAATGATACACTGAATGCAACAGCAGTTAAGGAGCATCCATAAATAAATAAAAAATATATGTACAAATATCCACGGGATCTCTCTCCACTTGTGAGAGATTCGAGAGTCACCCAGGAGATAAACAAAGACCTTTCTCTTAGACAGGTGGCATTTCTTTTAGTATTTATCACACACCATACTTTAATTTTTAGCACATAGTGAGGCATTTCATGCAATCATTAAAACTGAAGCTTCGGACTAGGTGTTAGACAAGAAACATTCTAGATCAGTTTAAACAGAAAATAAACCAGATGAAATCAGTGTCAGTTTAGAATGATTGCCTCAAAAGTGATAAAATAAAACTAGTTTCAGAAATTAACACATAGTCAATAATGGGCTTCAGAGAATTTGTGCTATTGTGTAAAACACTTCTCTATGACCTGAAAATTGGAGTATGGTATGTGATTAGTACTAAAAAAATAATAGGACCTATTTTGTTTAATGAAGCAATAAATGATATGCTGCATATTTTAAATGTGACGAGATTAGTACCTGCAACATTTCCTCAGAAACCTGGTTTTCTCACACATTGAACAGGGCTGGAAAATGCATTACCGAGTATTTTGATCACTCCATATATCTATAAAGGAAAAGAATATGCATTTACTAACTCGGATTTTTAGAACATATTTTCTTCTTGGCTTATTTTTCTAGGCCTAAGTTATGTTCATTTGTGAACATTATTAATCAGTTTGTGTTGCCAATAGTGCACATTTTTACTGGCTGAACAAAAATATGGGATAAGAAATGGGACAGTGTGAGCAAAGAGATATTGGCAGTATGCTTGCTAACGGGGTTGGGAGAAAAGAAAAATAGATGTTTAGGAGATTTCTTATACAGGATAAGGGAAAAGTGGATTAGGATAAAAGAAGAAAAGGTCAAGAAGAAATGGCATCAAGCTGCTCAGGAAAACAAAAGGCTTATAGCCAGGGGACCTGACTCAGCAAGTAAATCTTAGGTCAGCAATTTCATGTATTTGCACAGGAGGTATAATACAGCATGTTCTATGTTAAATTTTATTGTACTGAATTTGTAATGGATACTGTACAAATAAATAAATATCAAATATCAAATACTGGCTGAACGGTTCAGAGATACGGAAGAGAAGATTAAGCAGCTGAAGGAGGAGGCAGAGGATGCTGGACTTAAAATAAATATTAATAAGACAAAGGACATGAGGATCAATTCCAAGATTGATGATAAATTGCCTATGTATGGTAGAGAGGTAGAACAAGTAGACTCCTTTGTATATCTTGGGAGTATGGTTACTACAACTGGAGGAGCACAAAAAAGACATGAGTCATATCAGGAAAGCAAAGGGTGATTTTTTCATTTGTATCCTATATGGAGAAACAAGAACATTTCCAGAAAGACTAAGCTACATCCCTTCGATACAGGTGTCAAGTCTGTTCTACTTTTCAGCTGTGAAACTTGGAAAGTTACCCAGAAGACGATCAAACAACTTCAGATTTTTGGGAATCTCTAAGTTGCATCATTAACAGAAGATGGCTGGATGTTATTTCAAATAAAGACCTATGGAAAGAAACTAATTAGCATCCAATTTAGATACAGATAAGGGAGAGAAAATGGTATTGGATAGGACATACTTTAAGGAAGCCTGCTGGAGCCACTGAAAAGAAGCGCTCAACTGGAGAACGCATATGTCCAAAAAAGACCTGGAAAAATACAATCAAGGAGGAATGTATAGCAGTGGGAAAGACTTGGAATGAAGTGAAGAGATTAGCTAACAGGAACAGATGAAGTATTTCATGGAAGCCCTATGCTTCAGATGAAGCAACAGGAATGTAAGCTAAGCTAAAGCTGTATAAGTGTACATTTGACCATATTTTAGCATTAGTCCACATTTTGGCCAAATATACGAATAAGAGCATATTGTGACTGTGTGGGTTATGTAGATTCAGAAATCTGGTTCTAGAAATTTAGAACAACTTTTGCTGCAGTAAAAGGACATGAATTACAATTAACTGTCTTCAAGGCTGACTCAGTGTTTTGCTACACAAAAACTAATGAAATCACTGTGGTACACTTCAATCGTCTAATGCCGCAATAACCAAAAAACAACTGCTGCTTCTAACACCTTGTTGGTATTTATAACCCCCAACCATTGTTTCTAGAAAGCAGCAGACCTTTCAAGAAATTTAGCGGCAACAACGGACAGAACACTCTGGAGCTTCTCTTTGTCTCTTTCTCTCCTGCCCACGTGCCTGGCTCTGGCTTATGGGAGCAGCACAACAATGCCACAAAGTGACTATTTTTACACATCTTTAATGTGATATTTAACATTTCAACAGTTACTTTTTGTAAATATCATGTCCTAAGTTCATAATGTTTGTGCAGCTGACATTCACTTCTAAACAGCAAGAATTAGTAGGAATTTCTTGTTACAGTCTCTAACAAAGGTATGTCAAAGGTTCTAATGCTAATCTGTCTCAATCTAGAATGATCCTGTTGTAAACTTCTGGAAGAGAAGAGAGAGAGGCACAAAGACTCGGAAACAGGATGCTCTTATGGCCTGATTAGTGGAGAGAAATTTGTGGGTTTTTATAGAGCTCGTTATTGAACAATAAAAATAAAATGCCCATGAATTTCCCCCTCCCCACTATTAGCAACCTAAAAACATTACTCTTCAGCATGTCTTTCTGAGCTCCCAAATGAGAGCTTTTCAAGACTCGATAAATGCAAAATTTTCAAAATTGAGTTAGGCATAGTAACAGCATAATACTGACCTATTACGTCAACCTCTGAACCTAGGTTTAGCAAAAGTCTAATAATGCTGTGTTCATAAGTGCTCAAATTCACTAGGTTTTACCAAAATGCAATATATGCATTCTAGAAGTTAAAATAAAACTCAATAAATACAATGAAATTACTCACAGGTTTGTATCTTTCCCTAGCATGCAGCTGGTAATAATGGACTAGATTGGTGCATAGGATTACTCTAGCATGTTACTCATTAGCGGGAAGCTGATGCAAACAGATTTCATTGTAGTCAGAGCAGCTACAACTTACTTTCAGTGAAGTATTCACCTGATACTATTGTGTTAGTGTGCATTGCAAGCTAAATCAAAATGAATGATTCATGTGATTCTGAAAACAACATACAAGACGAAGAATGTTCCGAAGGGAAAAAATCCAGATTCAAGAAGAGATTACCTTGATATGAAATGCAAAATAAAAGGTATAAAATGGAACCTATTATTTAATGCACTCGTGGGCTTGAGGTTTTGACTTCAAAAGCTAAAGGAAGGAAGGTATACAAAGCCGCTGAACTCTGCTATGAAGATATTACCCAATTCCACCATCATGTGATATCATTAAATAACAGACCAGGATAAGTTTCTGTTAAAAATTTTCAACATTTCTTCACCTCAGTGCAGAGTAGTGAACACCAAGAATGCAAAACGGAAGAATACGGTGACAGTAAAGTATAACCTTAGAAAAAGGAATGATGAAATAGTGCTGTTTGTGCTGCCAATTTTCAGGGAGTTTCTGGCAGTGTCAAAGGATAGATTATCCTATCTAGGAAGGTTTCATGAAGGAGGAAACTTGCCAAAGAAAGAAGAGACAACAAGAAACGAGCATAAGGCCGTAACTATTGCCATTATTGTTCAGTTTTCTCCGGGATCTCCGGTTTCCCCTACCATCTCATTCCATCAGTGCTCTATCTTCATCTCATGTATCATCAGTGCCACCACTTGCAGTGCTGCATGTAGTAAAAACGGGAGTCAGACACTACGCATTTCACAATTTTGTAAAATACACATTGAACAATGCACCTAGGTAATAAAGACTAAAGCAATTAAAAATATTTACTTCCAGATCAAACGCATCATAATACTTAAAATAGCCATAACTGACACCAGCATATACCCCATATGCATATACAGAGTTTTGAAAAAACCTGGAAAAATCAAAACCTTACATACTATCAAAATATTAAATTTTAATATATTTCATTACAACACATTTCTGTAAAATCTAGAAGTCATGTAAAAATCAATCTTTTAAAAAATATGTACCTAGTTGAAAATAAAACAAGTCATTTTATGAAGAACTTAATGTGTTGCATTTATCAAGTTTTGAAAACATGCTCCTAAAATGTTTACAAGATCATTTTAGTTTGAGATAGAATATAAATGAGCTTATTTGAGACAGTGGGAAGGTGATTCAATGTCAGCAAAGAAGCTTAACTACTTATCTCTCTTTCCTGATTATAGATAACTGATGTTTATCTTACTCTGTGGAATGATACAAAGGAATTTCAACCACACACTGTGTATGCTCTTTACCATCCAAAAATGCCTCTTTCTTTTATTTGTTCAGAAGCATCAAAACGTGTATTTCGTGAATTTTGACATCAAATTTTAAATTAATTAAATCAATAAATTATACAATAACTTAAAATTTGCTTAATTTAAATTTATTATTATCTTGATAACATAAAATACAATACTTTTTCTATTACTACTTCTATTAATGTATGAAATATGGTAAGTAAATATACTATTACAAGCTCATTTCTTCATCCAAACAGAGTTTTTAATTTTGGGAGAGAGATTTCCACTTTGCCATTTTCAGTGCAACAAGTTGCTACACGCCCACCTTGATAGCGTAGATGGTAGCATGTCTGCCTCACATTCAAGAGGTCCCAAGTTCGAATCTCGGTCAGGGTGAGTTACCTGGATAAGGGTTTTTCCAGGGTTTTCCCTTATCCTTACAGATGAATGTCGAGTAGCTCTAAGCTCCATGGACCCTGGACACATTTGAGCATCATTTCACCCATTTCATTCACCGTCCAATATGACTTAATGTTGGAGGACGTAAAATTACAAAAAGTTGCTACACAATATAGAATTCAAAGAAACATGAAGGAAAAAAATTGCTAGGCAGACCCTTAACGGGCACAGTTACACAAATTTATAGCATTTGCAAATTAAGATTGAGTACTGCTAGATGAAATAAGGTTGTGAGGTGTTAGAGACATTTAACTTCAATTTATTACAATAAAGATGTTTCATTATCCAAATATTTATTTCATACGGAAATACACTGATACAAAATCAAGAGCTAAACATTTTTTTTTTTAAAGTTATAAATTAAAGTACAAATGTTTTTAAAAAATAGAAGTATAATCCAACAAATATCCACTTTGTTTCTAGCACTAATTTGCTTGATATTCATTGGCCTTTATAAATGCAATAAAAACAGTAAGTTACAAATATAAGTACAGGCACACTTTTTGTTAATATGAAAGTGAAATGTGTTAGTTGCACTGATGTATGACAGGCCAACATTTTAGCATGAGCGGATAGATCAACTCAACAAGAGCTCATACTGCTGCTAAGAAAGTCAACATTTCACATATTAAGTGCACTTAGTTTTATCTTTACAAAATCTTTTGTAAGCAACATGTATATTATGAGATATAAAATATTGCTTTCTGATCATTTCCTTTTAAAAATGGGAGCCAATAGATTACATTACTTTTATAGTTTGCAAAATAAGTCATAAGGCCTTCAATATGCATTGAATTAGGCAATTATATATGTAATGTGCAGCATATGGTTAGATCAAATTTTTTTGGACAGCTTATAAATGAAGTACCTATTAATTAGCATATTTTAAAATTTGTCCTTTCATCAGGCTAAAGAAAACAGAAGTAGATCACACACACACAAGAGGTTTTACAGTCTTGGAACTCCAAAGCTCATTTACGAGGCTTTACTTCCAGCATGATAGCTTCAGGACGAGCTACTCCAGTAATTCCTTTCACAAAAGCAGGAGGCATCTGAAAAGAAAATCGTTTCTAATTTTATTATTTATGCAAGGTTATTTTACTTCTAAATCTTAATCCACACAAACCAGAATTGGGAACCAGAGTAGAAAAGAGTAAGCAAGCACAGTATCAGAATTTGAGGGGGATCAAGATTAACCCATCAAAGTTGCATCAAATTAAAAACTAGGATCAACAGTGCATGTGATGTGAATATGAATATCCATTTTGAGCTCATGTATGCACATGTTAATAACAATCTGCTATCTGCTTTACTATTCAACTTACATAAGATTTATACCGTATCTCAGGCTACTTCAGTTCTGATGTAAAAGTCTAGGAGGGAAAAGAGAAACAGTGAAGGAAGACATACTTCCTTGATTGGTTCAGGGAAGGTAATGAGTGTTAAACTTTTATTTTAATGAATATCATAACCACCCCCTAAAAGTACAACACTGTGGATAGTTTTCTGAATGCTGCTGTGCAAATTAGTTTCAGAGTGAGAAAAGTATACAATAGCCTTGATTCTTATAAAGAATCACACTTCATCTGTATCATGCACATGTGTCCTGGCTCATGAATTCTGAATGGAATTACGTAGATATTTTTGAGAAAATGAAATTTTAAAAAACTTATCCATGGAAAGAGTAGTCTGGGGTGGCAAATTTTTTGAAAATCTTGTTACATCCTTTGAGGATGCTGAAAGTACCAAGTGTGGTATTTAACCTACTTTGTTTTCCAGTTGTACTGTTGACAGACAGACCTACAGAGAAGGCAAGCTAGAGGAATGTGTAATGTAATCACTTTTGCTGTCTGCACAGTGCTTAAGCTAGCCTTCAGAGTTTGACAAGGATGATAGGTTTGTTTAAAATATGCAAGTGTTGCCACATAACTCACCTAGGCATAATACCTATCACTGCATTTATTGCAACGAGCAGTAGATTTGGCAATATGGGTGATTCATATGAACTCTCATACACTCATTTCCTAGTAAACAGATACACTAACAGAGCAGATAAACAGTTCAAACCCCTCTCCCCTTCATTCATCTCTTGCTTTCTTGTGCTGGGAAGACAGTACATCTCATATGCCTCACAGTCGAGCTTTATAAGCAATTTAAAAGCAGCAAGCAATAAGCTTTTCATCATGGAACAGACAGGTAGTACAGCCTTAATAAAACACAATGAAGGCAAAACATTAAAAGTGGAAAGAGGCAAATTATCATGCATTGTTTTGCAATGATCTCAACTTATTGTCATTAAGTGAGCGCTACTGTATAGTGCAAGTTTTGCAACACTTACGTCCACACATGTAGCATCTAACATATGGTGAGTGAAGCTAGATCTGCCTTACTGTTTACAACAGGATTGAAGTAGTCTGAGAAAGATAGAAACTAATTCATTGTATCACCTTTTAGAAATAACTATAGTGTTGTGTTTTACAGTGCTAATATTATATTGTATAAATTATATTATTAAATCTTTAATGAATGGAAATTTGTATTTTGTATTTCCTCCTTAAAAACAATGAAGTTTGTGGAGTTTGTAGTAAAATCCATCCACCTATTCTAGTGGTGGGATTTCAAAGTTCATTACTTGGTCCTTATTTTTCCATATGAATATGTTCTCCCATGTTGTCAGTTTATTTTGGTTTATCACTCCTTTTAGTAATTTTGAATTTGGGTCAATGTCATGATTTTCGTTCCAAAAATGAAATGCTACTGCTGACTTAACTTCTAGTTTCAATTTTATATTTCTAAAGTGCTCTTTGACTCTGGTTTTTAGGTTTAGATAATTTGACAAAAAATTCATATTCCACCATCAGGGAGAAGAGAGCAGATGACAACAGACGATATTGGACCGAGATTGATAATGGACACAATGGCTTCCGAAACTACTCCTCAATAGTATAAAAATGTAGGCAACAAAGTGTTAAAAAACTGACTAAAAATAAATTTTCAATTAAACAAAAGCATGTTGTATTCAACTTACTGTATGTTTCTCAAAATGTTAGCCTTTATAATGGACGCAATTCATTAAATTCATTAAAGTAATGCCTTAAATTAAAGCTACTTAAATTATTCAATTTAGACTGATATCTACCACCCAGATTTAAATTTTCTTTTTCAACTCTTTGTTAAAAATCCAGAAAATGTGATTAATATTTGGGGATTGAGTTACAATGCTTACAAACTCACTGTAAAATGTATTTAATCTATTTCTTTCAGATTGCATCAATTTATACATTGTTATTGTATAATATGAAGAGTTAAATGAAAACCTTCAATAGGTTTTAAACAAATTTTTATTGAACAAAGGTGGAATATATGAGTCAACTGAATTTAATATGACAGCATGTTGGCCATGGTAGCTCAATAGTTAAGAGCAACCGGATGGAGACAGGAGATCTGTGGTTCAAATCCTGGCCATGGCATTGAATTTTTCAGTCCATCTATCCAAAACCTTAGCCTATACATGGCTAGTGTAGAAGAACAATTCACACACTTGCTGCAGTGATAGACCAACATCACCATACTGGACCTTAATTTGCCGAGGATTTCAATAGATTTGTTACCTTCACTGCTCAGAAAAGTTATGACAGGACACTGTTTTTCCTTGGTGCATGTCACAAGCATGACAGCCATCTTGAACTGGTATTGTGGCTACATTCACTTGTCTAAAGCATTCTGCCACCTACTGGCATTCCTTACATCATTGATATGTATTGACAACTTTGAGCAATGGTGGAAATTGTTGATTTTTAATTATACTTTTGAAGTTTTCATTTGATTTCCTCTCCCTCATAAGAGGTGGTTTTTGGTTTTATAGAAAGAGAATTACCTTAGTTTCTGTCTCCAAAGGTGAGAAAGAAACTCCATTGACAAGAGCTGCAACAGCTATTTTAGCTACCAGAACACTCAGCTGCACTGATAAACTACTTGCCCCAGCACCAGCCTGCCCAAAGGGAAGATATGCAAAAGGATGGCGTTTCTCTGCTTTCTCAGGAGAAAATCTGGAATAATATCAGATTAGAAGAAGTTTATAAAGTTAGGTAAAACATTAGTATTGCTATCTGCCATCATTATATTAACATATATGCTGCATTTCTTAACATAATTTATTTGTACCAAGCTTCTTACATATTGAATATGGTAAAGTGTTCACCTCAGGCTGTTAAGTTACCATATTCATTAAACAAGTTTTACTAACAACACATTAACTTCTCTTAAAATTATACCTTGTTTACTTCTCTTTTTAATTATCAATTCCATTTCTTTTTAACTTTTAAAGTTATAATACCTTATGTACTGAGAAATGTTGTGACAGTGATTAACTTCAGCACATGAAGGACTTATTTATTTACTACAGAATGTGCTTTAATGAATGACATGTGACGTGACAATATTCAGCTGGTTCATGACCACAAAATGTCACAAGAGTATTACCTAATTAGGAAATGAACAGACTTTTACTCTTCTACTGCAACATTCATTTTATTCTGTAAATGAGTTTTTAAATGTTAATTAGTTTTAAGTGGTTGTAAATAATGACACTGGCCATTAATGTAATTTTTATACTATGATGTGTCTGATATCAATCAAAAGGACAAAATAAATTAAATTGAATTAAATTATGCAGTAGAGTAAACTCCACATTTGTGAACAGTTACTTTTATATAGCATTTCTCTATGGTCTTTATATAGTTTATTTTCTTTTTCTATTTTAGACTTTTGTTGGATCCTGTATCTGTTACAGTTTTTAGTCTTATGTAACTTTTTATATTTATCTTTGTATCTTGAACTGATGTGTCCTATAACATATGTATTATATTATGGTCAACCTGAAGTCCTCACAGCTAAAGATGAAAGCAGCATTCTTTGCTGCATTAAAAAGGATCCATGAATGACTGCTCTTCAGATTGTTGTAGAGTTGCAGAAGGCAGGAATTAATGTTTCAGCGAGTTGTGCGAGAGCTGTTTTCAATAAGAAAGGGTACAACGGAAGAGTAGAACATAAAATGTTCTATGTCAGTCCACAGAAAAGGAAAAAACGTCTAGAATTTGCATGTACCGACTTTGTCTGGGGTTGTACAAGGGGCATCCAGAAAGTAAGTTCTGTTTCAATTATCTCCACTGCAGCACTGCGATCGCAGTTCTGCACATGCGCGGTAGATGTTCTGTATCAAGGAGAAGAAACGTGCACCATTGTGAGATCACTGTCAGCAACATATGCTTTGTTGTGCTTGTTTGCAATGTCAGTGTTGATTGAAAATCCCGCCGCTTGTGAAATCAGATCTGTGATTCATTTTCTGAATGCTAGGAAAGTGAAACCAATTGAAATTTATGGACTGTCAAAAGGTGTGTTTCTTCAAGACAACACACGACCACACACTGCAAATGCGACGAAAAACATCCTACATGGATTTGGCTGGGACGTGTTTGATCACCTTCCGTACAGCCCAGACCTCGCTCCTAGCAACTTTCATCTGTTTTTGCATCTCAAATCTTCCCTTGGCGGTCAACACTTCAACCATGACGAAGAGCTGAAAGAAAATGTTTCCAACTGGTTGAAGACACAGGCAGCAAACTTCTATGAAGAAGGTATACAAAAACTTGTGCCTCGCTATGACAAATGCCTGCAAAATTTCGGCAGTTATGTGGAAAAGTAGTTTAAGAGTTGTTCTGCATGTTATCGAGGGAATAATGGATCAAAGGAAGTATATGGGTATTCTTAAGCAGGAGCTGCATACCAGTGTGGAGAAAATGGGCCTGCAAGAAGACTGGATTTTTATGTACGATAATGATCCAAAACATACTGAGCTTAATGCACGACTGTGGATATTATACAATGTTTCAAAACAGCTTCATACACCTCCCCAATCTCCAGATATTAATCCTATCGAACAAGTGTGGAGTATCCTGGAGGAACGCATAAGAAAAAGGGCAATTTCAAACAAAGAAGCATTGAGAACTGCTCTTTTGGAAGAATGGAACCAAATAACAGAGGCGAAAGTTAAAAACCTTGTCTACTCCTTACCAAGTAGACTGGAGGCTAAAATTAAAGCTAAGGGGTACCCAAAGAAGTACTGAATAGCAGCATTTTTGTTGTATTATATATTGTTTTTGTGTGTATATACGATTACCTTTTGTGGCTGAAAAATTGGCAAGTTAATTTTATTTTAAATAAGTGACATTTCATTTGTACATTGTTGCTATTTTTGTATAAAATATCAATTATTTTGCGGATGCCTTCTTTTGAGTCAGTAAACCAATATTCATTTCCCTTAAAGTTTTAGTAGTGTACGAATACTTTCTGTGTTGACTGTATATCGTATGTTAATGATTTGTGAGATAATTTAAACAATATGACAAACAATGTCACAAATACGTAAAATATGAAGCTATCAACAGTGAAACAAACACATATATACAAAATGTTGTATATACATATGTAACAATTTTCACAGATGACAAGTATTTTTATCATTGAGAACAGTTTTAAAACATATTCAACTAATTCAATGCAAACAGGTTAACATTAAGAAAATAAATGTTGACATAAAATTGGATCACTTCCTCCTGCTGGATCAAAGAAAGATGTATTAAGATTTCGGTCAGTTAAAAGTTAAATTTTGTGCTCCAAAATAATCTCTCCAATCAATATACTTAATCCAATTTAAACCAGTAGTTAATAACTCATGTGCCTAGTACTGAATGAAAATCTGAGTTGGGAAATCCTAGATACATTAACAGAAAAGCTAAGTAAAATGTGCTTAAGAACAATCAAATGCATATCGAAATATAACTGTATTGGAACACCACAGTGAAGTGAAATAACTATTATATGAAACTCTTGTACATATGAAAGCAAGCCTAAGTTTATTCAAAACAAATTCTGAAATTCATATACACAACACTAGAACAAATAATAATTTATTTGTGAAGTCACACAAAACAAAGATGTATGAAAATAGTTTCACATATGCTGGCTTACATCTTTACAATAAGCTACCTGAATCTATAAAAAAGATTGAATCACAACATCAATTTAAGAAATTGTTATTAAACTTCCTTAGAGCCAATAGCTTCTACAGCGTGGATGAATTTTTAAATTTGTAAATATTTAGTTAGCTACCTTAATTATAAATATTGTACTTAGTTTTTAATTTGACGTGTCCTATAACATGTACATGTTTTAATGGATGAATCAATAAATCAAATCAAATCAAATATTAAATTATAGATGAGTCATATTTATTACACATCAGCTTCACTTACGTACCTATATTGAGGACATGTTGCGCGAACCATGTCCACAATATAGGTACGTAAGACAAGCTGATGTGTAATAAATACGACTCATCTATAATTTAATAATCAAATGCATGTATATTTTATATGTTCTTAGATCATACTTTGCATATATCCATAGTTTGATAAGTAATTTATTAATCCAAATAATGTTTTGGTACAAAGAAGTACAGTCATTGCTGGACATGTCAAAATGAAACACGAAATATTTACAATAGTAATAAACTGTGAGGATACTCTCGATGGAGTTACAAAAAATAAGATAAAGTTTGCAGAAATTGAATCCATATGTAGGATATTCTTTCCATTATATCCTGCCAAAATTTTTTCTCTGTCCAACATCAGACCAGCTGAAATGAGTGCGGGACAGAATTTGCCAAAATTGCCATAAACAGTAATGGAAGTAACTGATAGTTGAAAGGGTAGAGCCAGAATGAAAAATTCAATGCCATAGCCGGGATTTGAACCACGGATCTTCTGGTTTCCGTCCAGCCGCTCTAACCATTTGAGCTACTATGGCCAACATGCCAACATGACATTAAATTCTCCAACTGACTCGTGTTTCTCCCGGTAAACCACTAGGAGTTCTCATAAACACATGAGACAACTACCTTAATGGCGACTTACAATGCTGTAAGTACTTTAAGGCCCGGGCTTTATAGTTCGGACCACTATTAGGTACAATTAATGGAAATTAATTGTTCTTTCACACTAGCCGTGTGTAGGACGCACTATGAAAGGGTAGAGCCTTAAAGTACTTACAGCATTGTAAGTCACCATTAAGGTAGTTATCTCATGTGTTTATGAGAACTCCTAGTGGTTTACCGGGAGAAACACGAGTCAGTTGGAGAATTTAATGTCATGTTGGCATGTTGGCCATAGTAGCTCAAATGGTTAGAGCGGCTGGACGGAAACCAGAAGATCCGTGGTTCAAATCCCGGCTATGGCATTGAATTTTTCATTCTGGTTCTACCCTTTCATAGTGCGTCCTACACACGGCTAGTGTGAAAGAACAATTAATTTCCATTAATTGTACCTAATAGTGGTCCGAACTATAAAGCCCGGGCCTTAAAGTACTTACAGCATTGTAAGTCGCCATTAAGGTAGTTTTCTCATGTGTTTATGAGAACTCCTAGTGGTTTACCGGGAGAAACACGAGTCAGTTGGAGAATTTAATGTCATGTTGGCATGTTGGCCATAGTAGCTCAAATGGTTGCTGCAATTACTGACTTTTGGTTGTCACTTTACCTTAAGGAGAAATCTTTTTCTGGCACATCTAACATCCCAATTACAATTAAGTTTGTATCTTGGAAGAAGTCTCCATTATCAGGAAAATGGAACATATTTTCACATTAAGTTAATTAGGAGTCGATTAATAACACAAAACAACACTCACTTTTAAATTTTCCCGGAACCGGTTTCTGAGGTCTTCCCTCTATCTTCAGCCGGACATCGACTAGTTCTCATTGGTGTAGCTGGCAATATTTTGTCTTCGGTCTCCTCTGGTGGCGGTTCGAGGAACTTGCTGAACAAATCTTTCTGGGGGATGTCGAAATTGAATACTTTGTTCCTATTTTTTGAAATAAAGATTTGTTCCCATGTGGACAGTTCTTCTTTTCCTGTTGTATGTTTTAGTAATTTTGGTTCTGGATTTATGTTGTGGTTTTTTTCCCAAAAATGCGTGGCAACTGCTGATTTTTCTAATTGTTTGTATTTTATGTTCCTAAAGTGTTCCTTTGCTCTTGTTTCTAAATTTCTTTTCGTTTTTCCAATATAAATTTGACTACAGTCACAGCATTCAATTTGATATATACCAGATTTTTTGTTAGATGGAATGGCATCTTTGATGTTTGAGCAAATTAGGTTTTTTAAGGAGTAATGGTTCACTGGAGCTAGTTGAATGTTTTGTTTTTTGAAGACTTTTTTGAATTTATCAAAGGCCCATGGATGGTAAGTGAATTTTTTGAAGATCATTTTAGTTTCTGTAGCTGAGAGGGTTGTGGTTTCCTTTAGTAGTTTCTTCTTTTTTGCTAAGTTCACTTTTTTGTCTACTAGTGATTTGGGAAAGTCATTTTTCTGTGCTATTTCAATAATTTTGTTGTGTTCTGTTTTGTATTCTTCTGCTGTGAGAGGGATGTTGACCAGTCTGTGTGCTAAACTATTAAAGATTGCCTGTTTGTGGGATCTTGGATTGTAGCCATTAGCTTTTATGTAGTTGTCTGTCTGTGTTGGTTTTCTGTAAATGCCAAAGTTTATTCTATTTTTATTTCTGATTATTTTTAGATCTAAAAATGGTAAATACTCGTCTTTTTCAACTTCTACAGTGAACTTGATGCTTTTTTCTTGAATATTTAAAAGTTTTAGTGCATCACTGATGTGTTTTTTTGGCACTATGGCAAATATGTCATCTACATATCTTTGCCAGAGTTTGAACATCCATGGGAAACCTTTAGTGATCCTTATTTCTAGTGCACTCATGTACAGATCAGCCAGGAAGGGTGATAAGGGGTTGCCCATTGCTAAACCAGAAGTTTGATGGAAATATTTTGTTTGAAACTGGAAGAAATTCTGTTCTATGCATAATTTGGTAAGTTCGATGTAATCTGAAATTTCAAGTGATGACATTCCAAGTGATTTGAGCCATTTTTCTATCAATGTTGGGAGTTGTTTAACTGGTATGCTGGGAAACAGTGATTTAACGTCAAATGAGACTAGTGTGTCTTCTTCATTTAGTTCAGTATCCTTAATGTGTTCTATAAGTTCATAGGTGTTTTTGATGCTTAGGCTATCGAATTTTGGAAATGAGTTGAATTTGTTTGTTAGCCATTTTGCAAGTTTGTATGTTGGTGAATTTATACTGCTAACTATAGGTCTCATTGTTATGGATGGTTTGTGTATTTTGGGTAAGCCATAAAGTCTAGGTAAGGTTGGGTTATCTGGTTTAACTGCATATTTGTTTGATATTATACTTGATTTTGCTATTGTTTTTTCAAATGATTTTATGCAAGCTGTTAATGGATTTTTGTTAATGGTTTCATATTCACTGTTAGCATTTCTTCCATTTTTTCAAGGTAATCAGATTTATCCATTATGACTATTTTGTTACCTTTGTCTGCCTTGGTGTATATGACGTTTTTTTGTTTCAATGAACGGATAATATTTTGTTTGCTCTTGTGAACGGATCTGGTTTTTATTTCTTCCAAAATATTTTCACATTGGCTACTAAAGGAAACCACAACCACAACCCTCTCAGCTACAGAAACTAAAATGATCTTCAAAAAATTCACTTACCATCCATGGGCCTTTGATAAATTCAAAAAAGTCTTCAAAAAACAAAACATTCAACTAGCTCCAGTGAACCATTACTCCTTAAAAAACCTAATTTGCTCAAACATCAAAGATGCCATTCCATCTAACAAAAAATCTGGTATATATCAAATTGAATGCTGTGACTGTAGTCAAATTTATATTGGAAAAACGAAAAGAAATTTAGAAACAAGAGCAAAGGAACACTTTAGGAACATAAAATACAAACAATTAGAAAAATCAGCAGTTGCCACGCATTTTTGGGAAAAAAACCACAACATAAATCCAGAACCAAAATTACTAAAACATACAACAGGAAAAGAAGAACTGTCCACATGGGAACAAATCTTTATTTCAAAAAATAGGAACAAAGTATTCAATTTCGACATCCCCCAGAAAGATTTGTTCAGCAAGTTCCTCGAACCGCCACCAGAGGAGACCGAAGACAAAATATTGCCAGCTACACCAATGAGAACTAGTCGATGTCCGGCTGAAGATAGAGGGAAGACCTCAGAAACCGGTTCCGGGAAAATTTAAAAGTGAGTGTTGTTTTGTGTTATTAATCGACTCCTAATTAACTTAATTTATACAACAACACTGTTTTCAACACTTCCATAAAAGGATTTATATTTTCACATTTTATAAAACGTTGACTAGAAAAGTGAAAAAACTAATATTACTTGCATTAGCAATCAGTGATCGTTCTCACAAACCTTATTTTTCTTCATAAATATTACTTTAGGCTTTCAAGTCAGCTGAAACATTATACATAAATTAAAATATTTTAATCTAACTTATGTTTCAATCTTTATTTCAAATAATCTTATTTTACATTCATAATGGGTTATAAAAAAGGCAAAATTGCGCATTTTAAAACCTTTCTGTTTGTACATGTGTCTCTGTTTC
Source organism: Mantis religiosa (assembly GCA_030765055.1). Taxonomy (NCBI): domain Eukaryota; kingdom Metazoa; phylum Arthropoda; class Insecta; order Mantodea; family Mantidae; genus Mantis; species Mantis religiosa. The sequence goes on along the minus strand of CM060951.1, from coordinate 122,044,569 downwards.
ATTTAAAATGACAAACTTTGTGCAACAAATCCTACTTTATGGATATATAGCATATCAGGAGGAAATTCTAATGAGGAACAAAAAAGAAGAAAGAAATATTTTGAGTTTTGAACATATTTTGCACATATACTGTTTATACATAACTTTTATCAGATCTATTTACAGAATTTCAAATTCTAAAATTACAAATTTTTCTTACTTGTGTACTTAAGTCAAAGTTTGAACAAAGAATTCTGCATTATATCTTCATTTTTAAATTACATCTGACTGTACTGCAGCCATAAGGAATAGGCACAATCCTATGGTTGAAAGCCATAAGCTGAACCTGAATTTGTATAATTTCTAAGAAAAACATTGCTATTAAAAGTTAGAAATACTGCACGTTTTGATGTCAGTAAACAAATGTTCAGTACACAGAGAAATATTCAGGAAATATGCATAAAAAGTGTTCTTTTTTATAAAGAAAAACCGATTGTGAAAATACACATGTCATCTTGTGATTTCTCAGCCAGATGTCCCAGAACTATTTCAATGATCATCACTCCAGAAAAGCTATAAATGTTCAACTAATGGCTATCAGGATAGAACATTCAGTCCAAATGTTCAATACACTTGTAATAGTAAGATGGAAAACAAATAAATATTCTTTTTAGTAAAGAAAAATTGTGAAAATGCACATGTCATCTTGTGACTTCTCAACCAGATGCCAGAATTATTTTAATTACCATCATATTTTAATTACTATCACCCAAAAAGGCAACTAATGGCTATCATGATGGAACATTTAGTCTCACAACAGGAATGGTTGAAATAGTGTTCTAGAATGACTTCATTTGAATTATCTAAAATAATTCAATTTGAATGACTGGAATAGATAATATTTACCTTTCCGGATCAAAAGTCTCAGGTTCTGGATAAAATTCTTCTGAGTGATGCAAAGCATATACTGGCACTGACACTTTGGTTCCAGCATCAAGCTTCACTTTTCCAAACTCTATTTCCTCTGAACATACTCTTTCCAGTCTGTAAAAAACCATCAGCAGAGAAATTGCTTATTACAGGAGAAATAGACAATGCTAATGAACTCAATTACTTTCACTCAATTAACTTGCAATGGGACAAACAAATCGATGTGACGAAACCAGAAAAATGCAGAAAAAACAAATGGAGTCTAATGGACTTGACCCAAATGTCATGAGACTGATCAAATAGATTTATGTCTTTCAAATTTGATATTAAAAACCAATTGTGTAGGATGTGAAGTATAAGCTGTAAGTATATTTAAATGCAAGAAACAAAAAAATTAGATGTTCACAATTTTACCATATTTCATCAATGAATTATTTTAACTTCATTAGTCTATCTGCATGTTGAGTTATTGCGTCATTGGTGTGATGTATTCCATTGTTGATGCTTACTGGACAATGTGATGACTGCAGCTGTTTCTTTTCTTTTAGCTCTCAGTTGGCCTAGTGCATTCTAGTTAAGGATGTGTTGCATGTTGTAAAACGTACAACAACCACCTGCTTGTGTGACATAAGTGCTTAGTTTTGTGGTCAGAAATGTGCAGAGGTAGGTGTAGTAAGGGTTTAAGTGCACCTGTCATTACTTTTCGAGTTGTATATTCTTTAGTTTCTAAATCTGATGTGTATGTGATGTGTATGTGCATTTATTTCGCTTCACTGTGGTGTTCCAATACAGTTGAATCTCGGTGCATTTATTTGTTATTTGCTTATTAATTTTCAGATCAAAGGGTTTATTCGTCGAAGCTAGTTGCAAACTACTTGAGGAGAGAGATAATAAAACATATGACCTTTTACAGAGCTGGAAGAAAGTCATGCAGATTTGAGTAATGAGAACACTGAAATCGGAAACCACAACTTTTAATCAAAGTGGTTGCCGATGATCTTGAGCTAAATGAAGTGCACAAGTTTTTTATCGGAAGAGACAAAGTTCCACTTTGGTATAAAAAGTAGTGTGAAAACTTTAAAAGGGAAAATACATTGTCAACATTGTCATAGTCTCAGCTATTAAATTTTAAAAACAAAGGGACTTTAAACAGACTACCTGCTGAGTCATCAAATCAACATGTTGCCAATCCTCCCTCATAGTGTACTATTTACCCATTATTTTATCATCTTTGAAACATCACGAAACGTTATAAGGCATAGAGTATTAGAAGCCCAGAGCTAGGGAGGACTCGCCTAGAGCAACTGTCCTATCATAGGCGTGTAGCATTGCCTAATTTGGAATGCAAAGCAAAAGCTGAACAACAGATATTTCTTTTAAATGTGCCCACAATTACTGCTGAAAACTCAACATTGTAATATGCTTAACTTTAAAGAGAGTCGATTAAAGACACTAGACAACACTTACTTTTAAATTTTTCCGGAACATGTTTCAGAGGCTTTGCCTCTATCATCGGCCGGCTCTCGACTTGTAATATGCCTTGATATATGTGGCCAAGAATTTGAGGCAGCCCATACAAATGCCCTGAGTAAGACATTACCAAATGCCGTTAGGAAATGCATATATTTAGTTAATAAGTTATCTGACCACAGATCGCTGCAGTCCAGGAGCATGCACGTACGTTCTTCGAAGTTCAGTTCAAGAGCAGTGCATAATGCAAAATGAGTGTAAAGTACTTATTATCTATGACAATAAGCAGATAATTCACATAGATAAGAGTCAACATAAAAAATTCAATGCCACGGCGAGGATTTGAACCACAGATCTCCTGGTTTCTGTCCAGTCACTCTTATCCATTGAGCTACCATGGCCAACTTACCGTCATGACATTTAATTTTCCAGTTCACTCTTATATTTCCCTGGTAAACCACTAGGGGCTCTCGCATTCGAGATACACAGTTTGTGGTGACTTACTATCTTAAGTACTTGAGTCCCAGGCTTCATCATTTAACGCTTATTATTTTAGTTAATTGATGGAAATTAATCATTTTTTCATACTAGCCGTATACAGGCTAAGGTTTTTGATAGTCAACATGAAAAATTCAATGCTATGGCCAGGAATTGAACCACGGAGAAATGTGTGACCAGAATACTTTTCACAAAGGCAGGAACTCGCAACCAGAGCATACAATGTGAGTGTGCATACATGTTGCTTATTGTGAAACAGGGCAAAACTTCTAGCACAGAAATTGGTGAACTTATATTTTATTTAAGCTAGCAACTCCTCTACAATAAGTAGTTTTTAGAAATCCAGGCATGTTATTTTTGGTAGCATATTAATATTGAATGCTACAGTTTATAATGTTATAATTATCCTTTGCTGCATAAGCTTATGTTCTGACAATTTGTCAGACAGCAAATGTTACTTTCCTTGTTCCCTCTCCCAATTTCTGCTCTGATGCATGAGATGGCAACAGAGCAGCCACCGTGTGAATGCATTTGTTCAGCTCATATGCTTTCTAAAACCGTATGTCATAGTCCATTGTCACTGGAAGAGATCATATCAAGGCTAGGTTGTTTAGAGGCTATACAGGTTGTAATTTTGTTCCATTAAGAAATTTTATTCTAGATAAATAATCATTACATAAAATAAATTAATCTATGTAATTTGTTCTACATGCAATTTTTTCACAAATATCAGTTTTTAAGATCTCTAATTTATTGATTACATTGTAGGTAAACTAACATAATTTTTTCAAAATTATTGAATTTATGGAAAGTGAGCATTTAATATTAATTAAAACTTTTGACATATTCATCAGCATTCTTGCAACTAATTCATTTTTTCTTGAATATTTACTGCTTTAATAACTTTAAACTGCATCTTCTACTCTTTAAACTTCTACCAATTAAACTTACACTATCTCTTATATGCACTCAATTATACATCATTTTATTGTTATGTGACAAAGTATAATTCGTACACACTTACCGAAGTTCATAGGGGTACATACGAAGAACTTCTCCAATAAACATGTCCAGATATTCAGACTTTTGCACAATCTCAAATGAAACTTCATTCTGTAAACATTAAATTTTACACATATATTTTACATTAGGCACACAAAGCTATAGCACTCTTAGAAGAAAGTTTTATTTTCATGCTCAAGCTATTTTAATTTCAGTAATGTATCTCCTAATTTATAATTTAAACAATAAGAAATATTGCTATAATATAAGGAGGTATGAAGGTTTTTAGTTATTCTCTTAAATTCCATGCAGTTTCTCATTGCCTACTGCAAATTATTTTATGTTCTACTTACATGAGATTGTATTTGTTTGTTAAGCTCAGAATGCAATTTTTCCTGTAACTCTGGTTTTGCAGCAAGAGAATACAATGCAAGTGATACTGTTGACAATGTTGCATGTGAGAGATTCAACACAACTGCTAATGTCTGCAAATAAATTTTAATGTCTTAATATTATGCATAAAACTTCCAAGCATTATTTTCTTCATGAAGATCCATTTCAATAGAAAAATGCTGCTATTTGCTAACCTGAGCATTCAGAACATCATCTGTTAATGATGGAGAGGCATCATCAGCATCCTTTCCTTTAACAATAAGAGCTTTCTCTTCCTCAACAGCTTCTAAAAGCAGGTCAATCACATCTGACATCTTTGCTGCCTAGAAAGTAAAAAATAAATGCATTCATGAATATAAACAAAATTAAGTTAATTGGGAGTCGATTAATAACACAAAACAACACTCACTTTTAAATTTTCCCGTAACCGGTTTCTGAGGCCTTCCCTCTATCTTCAGCTGAAGTCCGGCTGAAGATAGAGGGAAGGCCTCAGAAACCGGTTCCGGGAAAATTTAAAAGTGAGTGTTGTTTTGTGTTATTAATCGACTCCCAATTAACTTAATTTATACAACAACACTGTTTTCAACACTTCCATGAAAGGATTTATAAACAAAATTATTTTATCATTGTCCAGTATAGATAATTATGAACATTCCTTTTTCCAGCAGAGGTATTTCACTATCATTACTAACACAGTCTGCTTCAGTACAAATTGAAGTTTTCTAAAAAAAATGTCCTTTTGAGATTTAGTTAGTTACTTTCATTACAATGCATGCACACTGCCTTTATACTCCATTTCATGAGTTAAACCATGGAAATCAGTTCCATTTAAATAAGTTTATATCTAAACTAATTGCAGAACTGATTTGTTCATGGAGGGGCACAGAATCAGACATTTTCAGCACGCTAGGGCATCTTGCCCATTATGCAGTCACAGTTGAGGAGCCCGGGGCTAGTTGTTACAGTTTTTTACTTTTAATTTTTCTCCAAAACTATTTCAAATATTTTGCCGTAATATTTGTTTTACAAGACATTCATTAAAGAACGATATTATGTTTTAAAAAAACAAAATTCACTTTAACTTTGGTAAATATTTAGCAGATTGTAACAACTTACCCCATATATGGGGCAAGTTGTTACAAATGTATCAAATAGAAAATTAAAACATCAGCATGGTTGGAAACTGTATTTAATTATTTAAATAAGGTTAGATACATTGCTAAACTTAAATTTTTCAATCTTCACCATTATAGTCATTATCTGAGGTACAATTTTTGTAAATTTAATGTTTGTGAAAGTGAGCACAGTAATCGTGAGCCCACTCAGAACATTTGGTGCAGCTTACACACTTAGTGAAGTTGAATATGGTCCATCGCACTCAATTCAAAAGCATTCAGAAGAGTTATCATTTTGGTACTCTATTTTCTAGGTTCTTTTTGTCCCTTTGTCAGCTCTCTGCCTATTTGTGAAGGAAATTTGCCTCTTCACTGGTTTTGCATGCCTTTTGGCCTCAGCTTCCAAATTATTTTTCACTGGTGTATCTGTTGGAATTGCACTTACTCGCTGTTTTTGTTTTTGCTTCATTTTGCAAGGACCAGTTTTTGTAAATGGGCAAATTACCTCTGGGCTGACAATAATTCCACTTGAGTTGGTTGTGGAAGTTCCTGATGTGGAGTCTGACTTAGTTGGCATGCTGAAAACAAGCTTTTCCTCTGATATTTGTGGTTCTGCTGATGTTCGCAATTCTATTGGCTGAGACTTTGATACCTGTGGCTCTGTTGGCTGAGATTCTGCTGAAGTCTGTGTTTGTGGAGGTAGTTGAGGTTCTGGCAAAGTGTGTTCAAGTGATATTTCCTCTTCAAATATAATGGAAGCATTCAAGGTTTCTTGATCAGTCGGTCACTGCAGATGGTAAGAAATCCTTTCCAGCGAAAATATCTGTTAATACGACATGTGCCAGTTTCCATAAATCCAGATTTTATATTTGCTGGAATTACTGCAAATGGAAGTGCAATGCTCAACATAAATGGAATGTCGTAAACTGACATTGTTTTCCCTGGATTATTTCTCATCCATGAATCAGACGCACTGCTAACAGATTTCTTAAATGGTCCAAGTACAGATCTGTTAAGTGGTTGTAATTTATGGGATGTATGTGGAAGAATTAAAAGCATCACTACCCCTTTATCCTTACCAAGATCTAATGGTTCAATATCAAGGTAAGCATTGTGATTATCCAGTATCAGCAAAACGGGTCTATTATTGGTAACTTTGGTGTGTGTGATAAAATACCTTAAACAGATGAAATTATTCTTTGGTCATCCAGCTGACTTGTTAGCACATCCTTGTGGCCCATTAAGAGGGAAATGGCCCTATATATTTTTCCTTGGAAATACAAAGAATGGCAGAATTAAGATATGTAGATATATTTCTTGAGATGCTGTACCCTCTGTTTCTTTTATAACTCCTCATGTTTTCTGTAAATTTATAAAAAAATCTATGGTGGAATATATGAAAAAAAAATGGTACAGGGCAAGTTGTTACATTGTCACAACTTGCCCCCGGTTTGTTATAACTAACTCCATTGTATGCCAGCTCAAGCTATAATGCATAACAATTATTGTTTCAGTGTACAAAACACTTAAGTGTATTATTATATACTTGAGTGTGCAATGTATCCAGCACATCAATCTCATCGTATGCAACGAGCTGTTTAACCGCTATTAAAATTATTTCCACATGGAGTAAAATTACTTTTGAACAAGGAAACCACATTCACTCTCTTGGTATGTCTGCAACACATTGCTTTGTGATGACAGAAAGGTCAGCAAGAGGGAAGGCTCGGAGCTACCAACTAGCTAAAAATGAATACCGCAAATCTGGCAGATAGTGCACAATCGAACTGTTACAAGCTGCCCTGTGCAACAACTGACCCCGGTCTCCCCTATGCAAAATATGTTAATGAAGCTATTCTTGGGTGTTGCATTGGTTGTGGTTCTCCTGTGCTGCAAGCACCATGAAGCCCATACCTCATGTGAGATAATGCATATAGGCTTTCATAAAGGGTATTGTTTCACAAAACCATTATAATATGAATGACAAACCAGTACAGTGAGACAGACTTTCATTCAAGTTACACAAGCAATGTTCAAAAAAATGTGTGCAAATCTGACACATGTGAGCTGTGGAAAAAGACTAATAGGAATTTTTTAATTTTGTGGACTTTATACAGCTTATTTTAAAAACTTTTTACCTTATTGGTATTGGTACACCACATTGGTACACACTTGTTCCTGATATACATTTATATTTTCAGCTCTTGAATATTTGGTTTATTGCTGACAGTCCAAACTGTTATACCTAGTTTGAGTGCTCTGCAAATTTTTTCCTAATTTGCAATAAATTTTGCTTGTGAAATAGAATTAAGTGCAGCAACACAATTAAAATGTTGTCTGTGGCTTTTGGGGAAACTACTATCAGTAAGAAAGTTTACAAATGGTAGAAATGTTTCAAAGAGGGTCGAGAATAAATTAAAGATGATCAATCTCAGAAACTATTTGTAGTTGGTTTATTAATACTCATCACTTACTTGTAAACCAACTACAAATAGTTTCTGAGATTAATTTTGACGTCACTGTTACTAAATTCCTCTACACACGCATATGTGCACACGCACACACACACAAAGATGATCACTCTGGACATTGTCGCACACCAGTTACTGCAATGTAGATGAAGTACAGAAAATAGTTCTAAAAAGCTGACGAATCACCAGAAAGATTTGACTAGAATTATGGCAAAAATCATTTGTGAAAAATGTGTCATGCTAATGCTCCCACACACATCACATCACCAATTTGTGAAACAAAACCGTGATGTTTCCTCTGTCATCAGTACTGCCTGTTCACGACAAGAAGGCTAGTGGGGAATAAAGGTCAGGGTTGCTTGAACTGTTTACTACAAAATGAGTATATGAGAGTGCATATGAGTCATCCATGCTGCCAGGTCTAATGCTTATTTCTGTAACTGCAGTAATAGGTATTAGGCATGGCTGAGTTATGTGACAACACTGTGAACCTAGCATCCATATCATGTCTGGAAGGCAAGGATAAACACAGCAAAAGTGATTACATGATTCTTCAGCCTTGCCTTCTTGTGCTGGCCAGACAGTATCTGTTAAACTTAGCTCCTTGTGCCTTCTTTCCATTCCTGAGAGCTAAGAGAACCATAAAAGGATACCATTCTTCTACCATTGACGAGATGAAACAAGAATTGCTGAAGAAGCTGAATACGATAACAAAATCTCAGTTCCAGAATTGCTTCCAAAATTAGAAAAACTTGGCACAAGTATAATACATCTGAGGAGGATAATTTTAAAAGGGATGAAGTTTATGATGGATAACTATTCTTTAAGAAAAAAGAAAATAACCAGTATTTTTTATCACAACTCATGTTATCCTTTGTTATTAGAATGACAGCACAGATTGATCAATTTGGACACAATGGTTCATATCTCCAGAAATCTCCTAAAAATTGTTCAGTTTATTAGCCAAGTTTAGAGAGATGTGTCAATTATTATAGGGGACAACAGCAGCACTTTGTGGCCATACTGTAGTAAATGACTTACCTGATATTTTGGTCACAAATGATTCATCATTCCATTAATTTTCAGTGGGGCAGAGAAATTCACTTCTATGTTTATTACACACCATGAAACTCACCTCTTCGGTTTTTTCAGCAGCAGCTTTCCTTTTTTCTTCAAGGACATTAGAGAAAAGAGTACTGAAGTACTTCAAGGCTTGTCTCTTTAAAAGAAACTCATCATCCCTTGCATATAGATCTGGAAGGAAAAAAAATCAATATGTAATTCTGGTGACAAACTTCCAGAATTAGTACAGAATTAGTACACTAATTACTAAATTTTTTGACAAGCTGAACTGGCAGCTAAGTGAACCAAAATGTTTATGTACACACACACACACACACACACACACACACACACACACACACACACACACACACACACACACACATTGTTTATCCTTTATAAAAACTTCAAAAAATAAAATTGCTATTCACACTTTTATTCTAACTATTCATACAGTGCATAGTGTTACTCGTACTTATCCAGTTAAAACATTTTTACAAAGAAGATCTTCAAATGTAAATGCAAGTGCTCTAAGCTTACATCACACTTAGGCGAGAGGCAAGTTTGTCACAATAATTCTGTTTGCTCCCAGCTTTGCTGGCAGTTCATGCTATGCCATAATGCCATTAACCATTCTTTTGAGCTACCAGAGCGCTTTATTCTTTGAATGGATGTGGTGATTGTTACTAGACTGTTATCTAGCATTAGGTCCCATTAAAGAAAATGAAATCAGAAATCTTAGAACACGAAATCAACTGAAATCTTTGAATGCACTCAATTGAAAAAGTACACTTTGGCAAACTGCATCAAATACAGAGTAAACAAAGTCTTGATTCATTTTTGAGAAAACTGTTTATTTTCAATTTCTATTACAGGAGATCTGAAAGATGCTGTTAACTGTTTAACTGAAGAACAAATCACTGTTTCTGCACATTTGAGGGGATTTACATATCAGGAGGTTCAAGAGGATTTTGAATGAAAATTCCATAAACCCGGTCCTACAAGGGCTAATATCAGACTACTGATGCAAAAATTTCAAAGAACAGGCAGTATGCAGAATGTGAAACTTTCGGCTAGACCCCGGGTGACCAATGAAACTTTGCAGCAGGTAGGAAATGCTGTGACTAGAAGTCTGACAGCATCAACCAAGAGGTTAAGTGGAGAGTTGGGTGTACCACAATCGATAGTGTGGAAGATTCTGCATTTCACTTTAGAAAAACAGTCATACCACCTCCAAAATAGATATGCACTAGAATGGGAAGAATACGCTTGTCGTGAAAATATGTTACGACCTGTTGAGGGCAGTTGAAGAAGCCAATTTGTTGAAGAATATGTTGTTTAGCGATGAGGCTATCTTCCACACATGTGGCACGCACAACAGACAACTGCAGAGTGTGGGTGGATGAACAACCATGGAGTGGGAACGAAACCCAAAAGTTGATTTGTGGTTAAGGCTGACAAAATCGAAGGTGTATGGGCCATTCTTCTTTGGAGAACAAACAGTGATAGACATTTCGTACCTTGATACGCTACAACTATTCCTTCAACCACAATTACAGCAGGATGGCATTTTTGAAGCTGTGGTGCAAATGGAGCCCCTCCTCATTTTGCACTGATTGTTCGGGAGTACCTAGATAGCACATTCCCACGTTGATGGATTGGCAGGGACTCTCACCGCATATGGACGTTTCCCAGATCTGACCTCTTGAGTTTTTGCATGGGGATACGTGAAATCACCAGTCTAAAAGGTTCAAATCTTCTCCATTGCCATTCTTAAGAAGCATATCAGGTAGACAGTGTGCAACATCACACCTGCAATGCTGAACAAAGTGTTTGAGGCAGCAGGCATCGCTGGGAAGTGCATGGTGGTCATATCGAATGAGACTAAGAAAAAACTTCATGGATTACGGGTTACCATGTCATATGGTTTATAATACCTGTATTTGTTTGAATCTAATATTAAGTTTTCTCAAAAATGGATTGAAACTATGTTCATCCTGTATGCGAAGTACAAGGATAGAGAGCACTATCTTTCTGCACATTCCAATGACTTCAACATTTTCACTTCTCATATTACTGTTCATATGAAATAAAATTTAAAATCTCAGTGTAAGATACAGTAAAACCTGCCTAAAATGGACCCCTTATATACTGCAAACCTGGAAACACAGAAAATAAGCTTCGGAATAGCTATTTCCCATGTAAAATTATACTCTAACCCAGAATACTGCCTAATGCAGAAATGGAAATACTTTTCAGGAACCATTTAAATAAATAACTTGATTAAAACAGTTATCTATAATAAAACCCATTATGTGTAATAGGTGACATTGTATGTATTTTAAAAAATGCAATAATTTTAAGGACAACTGTACTTGCATCAAGGTTCTATGAAGCATAAAGTCTCCAACTGTAATCCTTCGAGGAAAAGGTAAAACAAACCATTAGCTCTCTCAACCCTCCTCCAGCTTACATGGTAAGGGTACCACTGTATTGCAGTGTGTTTATTCTCAGTGTCAAGTATGAGTGGAAGAAAACTGAACTTTGGTGATTTTTAAAAACATAGTATGTAAGTACACAAATTCTGTAAAATGAGTTCTAAACATAAGACTTAATAACTGGAGGAAAAAATTAAGGTTATTGAAGAACACAAAATGAACAAACATCCAGCTGAAGAGTTAACTGTGCTTTTTAATGTGAGAAAAATTCAGATTTTGAAAAACAAATAACAAAGATGAGTGGCTAAAGCAAACAGCAAGGCAGGTGAAACATCACAACATCTATAGAGTAAGGCAAGCTAAATTGTGCTATTTTTGAGTGGTTTATTAATGCGCATGTGCTAAAGGAATTCCCATTTCTGGACCACTGCTTCAGACTCTAGCTCTAGAAACATCAAGAAAATTAGACAATTTCAGAGCTTCCAATGGATGGCTCAAGAGTTTAAAACATCGCCATAACATTGTTTTGAATGCTGTGAATGGTGAAGCAAATGATGTTGGTATGCAGACAGTTGTAGTTTAGAAAGGGATACTAGGCGATAAACTATAATTTTTGTATGCAAGTTGAAAGTCTAGTACATAATACATATCAGCCTATTATTTACACTTCATTTCATACTATCCCTTCACTGTAAACATGTGCAACTACAGCTTCCATAATTTCTTTGAATTCAAACACAAACCTCTAAGACGGAAAACTGTGTAAATGGAAAATAAATGCCAGAATGGTCACACTCTGATTTAGAGAGGTTTTACTCTATTATAAATATCTTCATTCAGTTGATATCACATTTAATAAGACTTATTGTACATATTTATGCAGATGTTTGAAAATTTAATATAACGAAAAAGTCTTATCTGTGGTAATATTCCAATCAGTTCTTATGCTGATTAAAGCAACAGAAAAGAAAGGAAACAGACATGCAACATTCTTCAAAACAAAACATCAGCATAAAAGTTGTCCATTTTATGTTAAAATGTGAAATTTCTTCATTCACTAGAATCACTTCTATATAACTTACACAGAAGCAAAGTAAATGGGGAATCTGGGCTGTTGGTTCGAAATGCCTGTGACAGGTGCTTGATAAACTGCTGTCCTATTTCTGAAGAAGCTTCTACATCCATACCATACACACATTGTGCAACTACTTCACTTAAAAATGAAGTAACTTTCCTGAAATTATAAAAAACGTGAATTAATAATTAATGCCTTAATTATGGCTTATAATTTTACTTTATACCCTTAGTTTGTGGCCAAAAATGATTACCAACATCATAGTTCTCAGTGGTGTAGCTGGCAATATTTTATCGTAGGTCTCCTCTGGTGGCAGTTTGAGGAACTTGCTGAGCAAATCTTTCTTGGGGATGTCGAAATTTAATACTTCGTTTTTATTTTTTGAAATGAAGATTTGTTCCCATGTGGACAGTTCTTGTTTTCCTGATTATGTTTTAGTAGTTTTGGTTCTGGATTTATGTTGTGGTTTTCCCCCCAAAAAATGTGTGGCAGATGCTGATTTTTCTAATTGTTTGTATTTTATGTATTTTATGTTCCTAAAGTGTTCCTTTGCTCTTATTTCTAAATTTCTTTTGGTTTTTCCAGTTTAAATTTGACTAGGCACAGCATTCAATTTGATATATACCAGATTTTTGTTAGATGGAATGGCATCTTTAATGTTTGAGCATATTACGTTTTTTAAGGAGTAATGGTTGACTGGTGCTAGTTGAATATTTTGTTTTTGAAGACTTTTTTGAATATATCAAAAGCCCATGGGTGGCGAATGAATTTTTTAAAGGTCATTTTAATTTCTGTAGCTGAGAGGGTTGTGGTTTCCTTTAGCAGCTTTTTTTTTATGTTAAAAAGTTTTAGTGCATCACTGATCTGTCTTTTTTGGTACTATTGCAAAGATGTCATCTACATATCGCTGCCAGAGTTTAAACATCCAGGGGAAACTTACGGTGATCCTTATTTCTAATTCACTCATCCACAGATCGGTCAGGAAGAGTGATAGGGGGTTGCCCATTGCTAAACCTGAAGCTTGGTGGAAATGTTTTGTTCTATACATCATTTGGTTAGTTCAATGTAATCTGAAATTTCAGGTGATAACATTCCACGTGATTTGAGCCATTTTTCAATCAACAGTGGGAGTTTTCTTACTGATATGCTGGGAAACAGTGATTTAACTTAATAAACCTAATATGCTCAAACATCAAAGATACCATTCCATCTAACAAAAAATCTGGTATATATCAAACTGAATGCTGGACTAGTCAAATTTATACTGGAAAAACCAAAAGAAATTTAGAAACAAGAGCAAAGGAACACTTTAGGAACATAAAATACAAACAATTAGAAATATCCACAACATAAATCCAGAACCAAAACTACTTAAACACACAACAGGAAAACAAGAACTGTCTATATGGGAACAAATCTTCATTTCAAAAAATAAAAAAGTATTCAATTTCAACATCCTCCAGAAAGATTTGTTCACCAAGTTCTTCGAACTGCCACCAAAGGAGACCTACGACAAAATATCGCCAGCTACACCACTGCAAACCAGTCGATGTCTGGTTGACAATGAAGGAAAATAACCTCTGAAACATGTTCTGGGAAATTTAAAAGTGTTGTTTAGTTTCATTAATCAACTCCCTTTAAATTTAATTTATTACAGCAACACTGTTTTAAACACTTCCATGAAAGGAATTATATGTTCTAATATGCTAATGACATGCTCCTGTTCTGCACAGATAAACATCTAGCCTTTCAACCCTATACAGAAATGACATTTCAGCTATGTCCAAAGTGGTGCTCTTGTTGACGAATGTCCATTAATCCAGAGAACCACACCATTCTACTGATGAAGTGCCATATCCTTCTGACTGGCCCACATTCCTTATAAATACCTTACCTTACTAATCGAAAGCAATTAACAGAGATTTTCGACACAAATCCTAATACCAATACTCATTTGGCAGTTAGATCAGACTTACTTGGCATTACATATGGAGTGCCGCAAGGCTCAATTCTTGGCCCATTTGTATTCATCTTTTATATAAATGACTTTGTAAATAACATCAAGGCTCATAACACTGTACTGTTTGCAGATGACACTAACTTACTAATAACAGGAAACAGTAACGAAACATTAAATAATACATTAAGTCACACTAGTATAGACTTGGTATCATGGATAGCTAATAACAACCTGGTTTTAAACACAGATAAGACAGTTTGTCTTAAATTTAGTATTATTGACAGAGGAAACAATGAAAGTATTCCTGAAGTAAAATTAAATAATAAATTAATTTCATACAAAAGTGAAACAAACTGTTTAGGCCTGTGGATACAGGATAACTTACAATGGAAAACTCATACAAATCATCTACTAACCAAATTAAGCAGGAATATATATGCTCAAAGAATATAAGTCAAAATGCCAGCCTTTGTGTACTTTTAATGTCCTATTATGCACATATACCTTCTATAATTAAATATGGAATAATATTTTGGGGAAATTCACCAGAAGCCAAAGCTATAATTATTAAACAAAAACAAGCCATTCGAATTATAGGCAACGAAAGAATGCTATGTTCGTGTGAGCCACTGTTCAAAACGCTTTGCATACTTCCTTTGGCATATGTTTATATACTGGAGACAGCTTTATTTGTAAAAAGAAATAGATTTAACTTTCAAAACAATGGAAATGTTCATATGCATTAGACGAGGCATATTAAGGATATACACGTAACCTCAATCAGAACTACAGTGTTTAACAATGGAGTACTGCATTCCTGTACAATAGTTTATAATTTCCTTCCTAATGACATCAAAAGCATAGATAACTACAATGTGTTTAAGACTAGAACAAGGGCTTTCTTGCAGGAGCACTGCTTTTACACAGTAAAGGAATATCTGCAATTTAACAAATCCGGATAATCATAAAACATGAATTTACTTAGCTTGTTCATTTCTCTCATTTATAATCATATCCAATTTGTGCTACATAATAATTGAATGTAGGTTAGGTATATTTGATGTTTAACTTTGTAATATTAAGTGTAAATTTACTGATGTATCCTATATCAAGGTACTATGTACAGATTTGATTTTAAAGGATGAATAAATTTGATTTGATTTGACTTTGATTTCATTGTGGTTTAGAAGCCAAAGAACTGAATGGGGAAATTCAATCACTTACATGGGAGTGAAACTGGACAGGGGTTTAATTTCTCATGGACATTTCAGGATCTCTCGGCACAGACACAGAGGACAATTGTCCAACTGTATCCCATACTGAGGTCCAGATGCTGGTTTGCCTTAAATTACACCTCTTCCAGGGCCATATAGTCCTCCTCATGTTATGTGTCTATAAAATTTATAACAATGTCGCAGACAGCTCGCATTTATGGTTACAAAAGACGCAGAAGAGAGGACTCAGGTTCATTTATTCTGTTGGCCACTTTTCTTCCATGAGACTAGTTCAGAAACATTTTTCTGCTTACATGGATGATGAAAATTGCATTGGCCTCAAAATTTGACACCAGGCCACCATTACATCAAAGCACCCTTTGTAGGTGTCTAGGAGATTATGATCCCATAAGAGACCCATTCAGGCAACATGGGTCACCTCTCCAGGGTTTGCGAACACCCAAGATAACACCAGAGGAAATACAAGTGGCAGCAAAAGCTGAGCACCATATAAATCCTTCAAAGAGCTTACTGGTCTCTAGCTCTTCACAACTCCCAAGTAAAATGCAGATTTCTAAACCACCCAGGGTGCAGTTTACTATGCATTGACTCCTAGACATTGAGAGGCAATATGCCCGCCTCGGTAGCTAGATGGTAGTGTGTCTGCCTCATGTTCAAGAGGTCCCGAGTTTGAATCTCGGTTAGGGTGAGTTACCTGGATAAAGTTTCTTCTGGGGTTTTCCCATATCCTGTTCTGTGATTACACCCTTTTGAGGATAGGCATGAAGCAATAACATCCAGACAAACACAGCCTGCCAGCAGCTACAAACTAACACAGAATAAACAAACGGATGGATGAATCTTCAGTTGAGTTCTGTTGCTAGTTATAAGTTTACCAGTGAGAATCAGCAAACAGTGTGCAGTTGGTGCATGCAACATTCAGATCTGACAATGCCATTACTGTCCCAGTACTCATTCAGTTTTCTCAACATGGCTGAAGAAGTCCTCCCGATCTTATGTTGTCACTGCTGTGATTCCTTTCGTTGCCAATTCTTTAAGTTGTGACAGTGACATGTAGTGTGATCATATTTTCCTGAACGTAATTAAATTTCTTTTATATTTTATTTTAGACCAAGCATCCTCAATAGTATTTAAGTCACACATATAAGGTGGCAATCGACAACTGTATATACACAAATAGAATTTACTAGATATACTAAAACTGAGAAGACATTCTTCACCAAAGAAGAAGGTATCAAATATTTGCCAGATATTTTTGAATGGTTGTAACAGATTTCCTGAGTATCAAACAATGCCTAGGTAGGATATCAGATTTCCTGCCTATGCCTCATTCCCCTGGGGCTTACTTTGTTGTGGCAAATTGTAACCCTGGTAAAGGCTACAGCAGTGCTGGCAGCAGCAAGATGTGTGCAGAGGTGCACAAAGGACTAGTATTCATGGAACCCCTTGGAACATCATTAACCCAAACTAGCAAGTGATCAGAGGAAGAACCATCACAATCATTGGGTCTATATGAGGTTTCATTTGGAATGGCACACATTGCCCTACTCAAACTAAGGGATGATGACCCAAGCTCCAACAAGCAAAGAAAGGACCATACTACGTGATGAAAAAGTATTAACGATGAAATCTATCATGCCCAGAGGTTGCTCCGAACAAAGATTCCGATGGCACAAGGATGGTAAGGACAACTAGCACTGAGGGAGTAGTATCATGGCAGCAACGTATGCCTACTGCAAAAGGATTAAGTGTGGGTAAACCCATTCCATTGTTGTTTGTCATTGAGAGAATCAGAAGACAAATACTCTAGGACAGCCGCTGACGTCATAACCCCTATTGTTGTACCATACTGAAGGTTTACAGACCATTTGATTTTGACAGATCTAAAATTAACTTCTATAGTGTTCCATTCCTTCAGTTCCACAAATTTGTGACCTGTTTACTATAAAAAGGAACACAAAGCAAGTCTTCAGTTAAAATCAGTTGTTAGTTATGAATAGACAGCAATAACCAGAGTTGGCATACTTGGTGCATGCAACAGACATAAAAAAGACAGTGGTATGAAAAGAGACATGTTTACTCCGTGTATCTGTAAAAAGTAAAAAGTAATTATATGTTAACATTGGGCTAACATTGGTGCAACTTCATCTTGTGATTTAATCACAATATTTTCAAATGTGGGATATGCACAAGAAAAAGAAAGATCTTTAACTTACTCTGTAATGTTTACTTTGCCTTCAGACTCCTCTGCAGCTTTTAGAAGAGCACTTGTAAGCCTTTCAGCACATTTCAGCATTCCAGGCACTAGCTGTAATCCAAGAAATCCACATTTTCGTAGAAGTATTTTTGTACAGAAATAGATTTTACAGCTTAGCAGGTAAACATTAACACTGGTAATTTAAAATACTACCCTTTATTCAGTTATAATGCATCAAAATCTGCTTCTACAACTCTAGTTTCAAGAATAATACCTGAGAAACTGATTTATTTGCTTATGTGGATCAAGTAAAGATAGGTATCTAAGTTAGATATAAGTTCTTTCAATAGGGAAATATACTCAAACCAGATACAGTAGAACTTCGTTAATGCCAGTTCAACTGGGATCAAGGCTGGTCTGAGGTAACAAAAATCCAGGTTTTCCAGAGAATGGTAGAAAAATGTTGAAAACATGTACATAACCGAGATATATTTAATGGAGTTTAGATATTACTATCGGCAAACTTTCACCTAAAAACACATACACTGCATGTATTTGCACTATACATAATATAGCTACAAACTAGTCTGGAGGAATAAAGGAAGTGAGCTTCTGCTGTCTTAGTTCAGTGTATTGCTTATGAGCAGAGCAATCTCACACCTGCTATAATATTAGAAGTTCATTTCACATGTTTCGCCTTGACTCTCAAAATAAAGCAACAATTTCTGTATGTTTGCTATTGCTTGTTCATAGGTCATAACCACAGCTGATTCATCAACACTGTCTAAATCTAAATGCTCTTCATTTTCAGTATCACCGCATGATGAAATAATGCTTTCCTTTGTAATTGGTTTATAACCTCTGTCATTGTCGATTTGCAACCAAATGTCAATATCTTCTACATCAACATCAGAACAACCATCAATATTTATAAAATTGTTTATAAGATCATATTCCACACATTTTTTCTTCTTCAATCTTGTTTTCTAGTAAGAAACACACATGAACATGTGCACACACCAGGCCACAACTTTTCCCGTGAAGTTAACAAAGTTTCTCTTCCAATCTGATCCCAAGCAGGTGGAATGAATGCAATGAATTCGCCTAATGGCAAGGGTCGAGTAATGTACTGAGAATAGCAATTCATTGTATGTAAAACAAGTCTTAATTTACTGCTGAATAACTTTTTCCCAAAACTGGGCCAGGTTATCCAGACATCCGGGTTAAAGAGGTTTTACTGTACTTCACAGCCACATCTAATCTGGCCCATATTGCCTTCATATAGAACAAAAACAGATTGGAATGGATTATATATATGGTATAAGCAGAAGAAAGATTGAGAATACACATGTACAAATAAAAGTGAAAGACATTAAAATGGCATTAAAAATAAAGGATTATATCAAACTATAGGTTAAACTAACTGAAAATGAAGTGAGCATTTTGGATAAAATTTTATGTACTTGTCATCAGATAAAGCACAATATGCAAACTGTTAGATACAGAAAACAAGGAATGGTGAGTTACACTATTCTGTTGTAAAATTTAACAAATTTTTTACTTGGGGTGCTCATACATTTGGTTATTATGAAACACAGGTGCATCCAGGAGCACTGGGTCATTAAAAGTTATCACACCCATGGAAAAATTTTCACAATATTTGCCAGCCGGAGACTGTAAAGGGAATAAAAATGGTTATAAAAGAAATATGTTGCTTTAAAGATTTGCTGGAAGAAGCAGAGAGGGCAGATATTTTGCTAGTCTGACAGTTAACATGCAGGTCAACTCTTTATAGGAAGCCTTTTGGATAACCTGCAGATGTTTTATATTGTTTATTTGCCGAAGGTGCCAACATTTCACATTGCAGCAGGACCATGTGATTTCAGCTAATGAATCCAAAGAATTCTTAAATAATACAGATTATAACTCTACAAGGAGTCAAGTACACTATTGTGTCTTCCAGTTTTCTCTCTTTATTCAGAATAACTCCCTGTGCAAGAGACAAGTGTTTGAAAAGTGTTTAGAAAAGTATAATGAACGAATTTGACTCAATGAGAAAGATGTGAGCTCCATGGAAAGGAATGATAGTATTAATTGATGGTTTTTCAACAAGTACAAATGCTTACTTTAAATGTGATGTTATATTCTTCTAAATATTCTCCTAATTAATGAGACTGAAGATAAATTTCCAAGAATCATATTCTTAAGTAACTTATGGGAGAGCAACAAGGAAAACAACACATCTAGAAGTTTCTCTGCATTCCAAAACAAATTTTTAATGCTTAAATTATTCTATAATCCTCAATAAGGGCTTCCATTGATCAGAAAATACCAATTTTCATTTAAGACAGTGACAAATACAACAGAATGAATATGAAAAAGAAATAGTTTGTTATGAAAGCTTCTAGTTTTGGAATTAAACACAAAATGTGTACAGTGTAAGTTTTTAAACTAAAAGAGTAACACCTGAAGCTTCTATACATTTAGTCATGGGGAATTAAGTGTTCATTATTCATCTTATCAAAAACAATAATATACAGTAACCAAAGTTTAAAAGTCTGATAACACTTAACCAAATTTAAACATAGCCAAGATTTTATCACATATCACATTGAGAACTTACCTTCCTTATTTTTTGTGCTGATAGAGAAGGTGCCAAGGCATTCTTTATCGTTGTGGGTTCACTACTTCCCAACGCTAGCACAGCTTGCTGCAGAAGTGGCTCTTTAGTGGAAACGGCCTGAAATGCACATTTCAGGTAAGGTTTACGTAAATGAAGCTTCAAGAAACAGATTTGTGTACATAAATGTTCACTCAGGGCCTGTTGCACAAGTTGAGCTCTCATTAACCTACATAGTTTTAGGATATGAAGTTTTAAGGTAAACATTGTATTTAGCAAGTGGTAAAAGTTTTAATATATGTGAAAACGTGGTATGATACAGACACCATTTTCTGCTTGTGAAGTAATTTTTTTAGTTCTCCCTTCCTCATCAATGCTAGTGTTAGGAATCACTTGGGTTCCCTCAGAGTGAGAGAGCTGAAGCATTTGACCTGAGATACCAAGGTTGAGGGGTCAGCTCAATGCCTGGGATGAAGAGATGAATCATGCAGCAATTGGTGGAATGATGGGGGAAATCGGAGGACCTAGAGAAAACCCACCCCAGTGTCATGTTGTCCACCACAAATCCCACTTTGTGGTTGCCTGGGATTGAACCCGGGCTGCCTAAGTCTAACCACTCAGCCATGGCACTGCCTACTTGTGAAATAATCTTTTATAAATAAACCTGACACTGCTGTGTTTTCATTTAGACCTTTTGTATTTACTTTTCTTTGCCAGGGTTAAAGTCTTTGAGCTTACTCATTCATCCCATTAAGAGATAATGTCAACATTACAGCCAACTTCCATGGCACCACAACTTTTATTGTAATAGTAGCAAGAGAGGAAAGAGGAACTTTTAGATATCTGGAAACTGGACAAAAATAAAATGGCCAAATACTTATTATTAATGCAAACACAGAAGTGCAACAAACAATTATGCCTGGATAAATTTCATAGATTCAGTTTCAGAACTGAAATTTCATGGATAGCTGAGGTGGTGTACTTTACATATATTGAAATTTTGATCCAAAGAGATATTCAGGGTCAGTTTCAAGCGTCAATGTTTTGAGCAATTAATCAGTCAGCTCTGCATTAAGCATTTCTTGCTTCATTTGATGTTACTTGTTTATTATAGTATTTTAATTTGGAATTAAAATTTCAACCCAATATTTTTAATTGGGCATGCCCAGCTGTTCTGTATCTACACAAATGTCTATACTTGGCCTGTTCCATTAGGGTAATTCTGTGTCATTTAAGAACTGTAGAACCAATCTTGGTTGTGCAGTTAGGGAAATGAGGGTGCGTGCAAGAAAAATCAAGCACAAAAATGTGGGAATATAAAATAATATTGCTCCATTCTTTGAGCGGAATGGGGAAATCATCTTGAGTTTGTAAATCTTCATGTATGAAAAATTCTTATTGATGTTTTAGTTGAATTTGATACTGAATAAGTATAATAGAAAATGGTAGCATTAAAAATTTATTTTATAAACCTTGAGAAGTTATTTACATAATTATTTCTTATTCTTTACAGAAATTGTAGAGGTAGTGGAAGGCTCAGAAATGTGACACTCAACTTCAACTTTAGTTATATAGTGAGAGAAACTACTGAGAAACTGCAGTTGTCAATTATGAAAATGGAGGATTGTAAGAACATTACATCTTGCCAAAGATGCTCTGAGAGGAACCTAGAAAAAAATTAAAAAGAGCATCTCAGCCTAACCTAATGTGGTGTGAAAGTAATGTGTCTGTTTCATATTAAGAAAGATTTAGTTCAAATCTAGTTGGGGCACATAGCTTAAATAAAAGTAGCTTTTGGCAATTTTTCCTTTTCCTAGTTCTGAAGAACATCTTTTAACCTGTGAAGCACTACCTGCCATAACCATTACACAGAAATATTGGAGAGCAAGAGAGCTAATGACTTCATTGCCAAAGCCTAGCATTTGAAAACAACAACAACCTCTTCCTAGTTCTTTGTTTTAGTAAAAACACAAAGTTATGCAACTTAAGGTTTATGGAACCTATACTCATTTGAACATTTCAACCATTTTGTTCGTATGTGCAAGTTAAAGAAATTTTATCTACTAGATGTTCCTTTTCTTATAAAAGCAGTTATTAAACTCTAATCTTAAAATCTCAACTAGAAGACGTGCAGTCTCTCCTCTGCAAGTGATTTAGGTATAACATTTTCCTCACCTTTCAACAAGGTTTGCAACAATCATATCTGCACCAATCGCCAAGGGTTAAGCAGGCATGTAGCAAAGAGGCCTACATAGTTTGTATCTCAAGCATAATTTTATTTATATTTAAATTTATTTTATTTTATTTTTTTTTGCAGAAAAAGAAATGTTTATTACACATATCTAATAAAATGTTATTTACAATAGCTAAGGCATATGAAAAGTGAATTAATCCTTTTCATTTTTAAATTAAATATGAAATAAGTATACATTACATTTCTAAATGAAAAATATATATTATATCCTGGGTGTGTAAATCCTCTGCTTCTACTGTTCTCATTTTAAGAGGTTCAGATGATATCAATTGCCTAGTCAAAATTTCACAAGAGGATACTTTCTCCCATGCATACTATATTTTACCTCACCAACTCTCGTCCTCCAGGTCAAATAATTAACTCCAGAACTTTCTTTACCTCTGTCCATGTATTTTCAAGAGGATTGAAATTTATTAGGCAGTAGCTCAATCAATCACTGTGACACCTTAACTTTGCAATAACCAGATTTGAAATATGTTGATTTGTATGGAGAGGGTGCTGGAATTCAGTCATTTCATTGGGATATCATTACTGCTCGAGGATGCCTTTATACTGGTGTATAATGAGCCATCCAGCTACCTTAACACTAGTCTTTATATATTATGACATTCAACCCCAACACAACTCTTATGAACCTTTGTGATGCATTTGTTGTTTTCCTCCGAGATGGTGGATAATTAATCCTCCAGCCACTTCATCTGTGAATACAAATCCAATTCCATTTATGGTTGATATTTTTTACTGCAAATGCAAGGAGATATAATTGTGTCACCTTAAGACTGCTTCTTAGCTGGCAATCAATGAAGAGCCCTGCTGCAAGGCTCTGCGGCTCGACCCAATTACATTAGAATTACTTCTAACTGTAGACATGCTGGAAGGAGTAACTGTCTACCTCTTCTAGAAGTGATGTGTTGCAAACATGTACATCATGCTAGGTAGACGACAACAATATTCCTGGATAACCACTCCCACCTCATCGCTGTAAATATAAGAGCGAAGTGTTCTTGCTGCCTGAGGCACATCCACTAATGTGAGGAGACATTTTGTAGCTTTGTTTATATGTGTGGACTCAGCCATATCAAGTTAGCATGATTGTGGTCATGAAAAAATCCTAGACTAAAGAGGCATGCGCATATTCACATCATCGCTTTTTGTAAGTGAGGAATGAGTTTACATGTCCAGTATTAAGACAAACATGAGGTAAACATTTGCCAATTCTTACTAATATGACATTTCTTTTGAAAACAAAAAGAGCATTTTTTTCCCTATACATGAATGTCTTAATAGATCTTGTGTATGAAATACCTGCAAAAATGTCATAACAAAACCCAGGTTTCACAGCTCGGCTACAATGTAAAGAATACAACTTGAAAGGCTTACTGCATAGCTTTGTAATCAACGCAGCATTAGCAAATGCTTCCGATGTTTTCCGAATTAACACCATAGCCTGTTGCTCATTTTTGTTTTAAGCTATACATAGACCCTGAATTGTCTAGAAGTCCTCTTTATTTCAAAAATGTACAATGGATGAACACAAGATATATACAAACATTTAAATAAAATACGTAGGTGTATTTAAAATAATTTGTTTCGAATATTAATTTCCGATATATAATTTATTATAAGTTTCGAATGTCAATACGTTCGTTTTTAAATTGCTGTCACTATTCACTTTTGAAATATGGAAAGCAAATTTGAAGGTCGTCGTATAAAGCCTGAATATGGTTTCGGTTTCCTATATTCCCCTTATAATCACAGCAAAAAGTTATGAGAATTTAACATAACTAGTTAGAAAAATAAGTTTCATGAAAATAAGTAACAGTGGGTAGTCGGGAAATCCATGTGCTGATGCTGCAAGGGGCTAAAATGGACACTGCATCTTGGCCACAGTGTGAGAATTGCCACGTCCTTAACACTTGGTCAGGATATGTTACATCTAGACAGGCTTCGCTTTCTCGCAGCAGGATGCTGCCGAATTTATTTTTAAACCGCGAGAAATTACAGAACCCTGGCTGAGTTTTCCAGTGCTGGAGTGCTGATGTTGGGAACTGACATCTGGGATTGCTACTGTGACTATGGATCACTTAACTCCGCAATTCCAAAACAGAATTGGTACAAGCTTTAAGGTGTAAATATCTTAGGGTTGTTTAATAGTATTTCAGTTTTTGTTCGAATTAGCAATTAACTGACGATTTTCCAAGGAATAAACGCCTCCCTTCACTTTGGAATGTGTGCACCTCTAACGTGGTGGTAGCAAGTCCGTGTCGCATTCAACAGATCCAGAGTTCGATCCTTTGTCTGGATTTTTTTAAATGAAAAGAAAAAATAGTTATTGGAGAAGAGCACGGTTTTATAAAAAAATAGAGGAACTACAGAGCAATTTTTATAATCAAATAGTAGAAAAAGCGATCGAATAAAGTTAGTTATTCTGTCTGAAGAGAAACACACCTTAACCTAACAAAAGAGCATTTTTACTGAGTTTTTTTGTTATCCTGAAAGATGAATATTGGGTTACTTAAATCTTTATGAATCCTGTTTTTTTTTAGTATACTTAACGCATTTCATTCATCGTCCGATACGCATGACTTAGTTGAAGGACGTTAAAACAATGCAGGATTGTGAAGTACAATTTTAAGAGCAGCATCAAAATGAAAACGCGCGTTCTATTTATTTGCAGAATTATTTTGTTTCGACCTTGTATTTAATCAGACGGCTCTAAGAACATGTTTCATATGAACAAGAGAAAGCGTCTGATACGAAGATCATTATTTTGTTTAGAAAGATGTGTTATTTGGTTATCTACGTAAGTTAGAATTGAGAAATCGATCAACTGAATATTGGTAGCTATCAAAATATTTTACTGAAGAAATTCCTTAGCCAAGAATCTGATACCAGCTGCCTCTATCCAGCCGCGTTCATGGTAACCCTTGGTGGATATGAAGTAGGCAATTTAACAACTCATTTTCTTGCAAAAATTCCACCTTCCCAAAATTTTGTTGAACTCTTATATCTTCCGAGTATAGAACTTATATTTCGTCTTGCTCAGATATGAATGTATGTGCACACTTTTGTTTCAAAACTAAGTATTCAAACGTAGGTTATTTCTTCATGGTTTAGTATACATTTCATACTTCACGGTTAAGTGACATTTGCTTTCAGCACAGGCACAATCATTTGACTAAATACATGTACACTATCGCTCTACTTTTAGCGTACAATAAAATAAACTAAACTGGAATAAGCAAGAATTCCAAAGCCGAAAAATTATTTCAGTTATTCGAGGAGCTCTTAAGATCTAGCAAATCGCGGTTTCGAAGTCATGTAATTGACTAGAAGCACCCAAATAAGATTAAGTACAGTAGCTTCAACAAGTACCTATCAGTCGACAAAACCCTGAAGGAAAAATGTTAAAACGCTATCGAAACTTAGGATTAAATTTCATTAATTTGTGTCTTAAGCCGTAACTTCTCAATGAGCAGGGACAACCTAAACGTCCTGATTTTTTCTTGGCGACGAATATATACCCCGCCCCCAAAACGTCGATTTCTAATCATCTTTTCACCTGGCTTGTTTCCCAAGAACATCTTTAATAGAGGGACAACCTAAGTTTGCGATTTAAAACAAACATATTAATAATAATCTGTGGCCGGATTCTTAAAACAAATTATCTTAATCGCTGTATCTTTAGCCACTACTAACGTGTACATAAATATCTTTATCACGAGTTCTAGGTTATGAATTTGAATATTTATGAAGTAATTTTGCGATACTTTATTTAGTTTAGTTATTTCTCGAGATTACATTGCGTATATACATATGTTTATCCTATCAACAAACTTCAACATACGGCTGAGAAATAAGAGTAACTTGGCATTCCGATGCTACTGTCAAGGGAGTATTCATGAATTCTTGTTCGAAACCAGGAATCGAATAGGTCAGCTCTCCGTTATTCGGATTAATAGAGTTGCTATTGTCATTGTCCAGTAAGTTGTGAAGTTCCCTTTATTCACAATACAGTGTGTATAAACTCAAAATGCTGCAAGTGCTAAATACAACTTTGTACCACTTGTTTCAAAAACGTTATTTTAGCTTTTTTCAAATTCTCCAAAAGAACATTATGGAACTCATGTATACTTGGGATTATTTTCTAAATGATGGCATACACTAAATACATCTTTCTTACTCTTGGTGCTTTGTGCTGAATCTTGATCGTAGGCATATTCATCCACAACACGGAAAGAAACTTAATTTCACAAAAAAGAATGTGCTACAGCTAGCAAGTAATACCAAGAAACAAAAATATACTCCATTAAACAAGCCTAAACCATATAGAACCGGGAAACTTTCCACCACAAAAATGTTATTACTAATATATGACTAAAAGATTAATCGATGCGTTGCCATTACATGACATTTTCTGTTTACTTTATACAAACTGTTCTTACAACCACTTATTTCTACTTCATGTCAACCCAAATAGGTGTTTATAGAACTGATTTTACTAGTTATTACATACTTCCTTGTAGGTACAAATGGAAATAATAGTGGGTTTAAGCAAAACTAAACTTTATTAATAGATGGTCATTGTGTGACGTTTGAAATTTAATTTAGGCAGGAGAAACTCGAAATTTCTGCACAACAGTGACGCTGATATGATCTGTCAACAGCAAGCGTCAAAAAATACTAATTTTCTTTAGGACATGAAGAATAATTGTCTTCAGAATTTGAAAATTCAAACCAATAACAGATATTTCATAAAAAAAGATAAATGTTTGTCTTAAGAGACCTGAATTTTGTTTCTAATACAGCTCTTACTGTCCACAGTTTTGCATAAGTCATCAATAATGAAAAGGACTTGAGAGGCTACTCTCAGAGAAGTCGAGATATGCGTTTAATTTTTAATGAAAATATCTAACAAGTCATTTTAATCAAAATTGTTGGCAATTTTAGATAAAATCAAAATTTGAAAAAAAAAAAAAAAAAAAAAATGTGTAAATGATGTCGTGGGAGGATTTTACGCACAGCACATGCCTTTTTCGGATCAGTGGACTTCAAAACGTATATTTGCAATCAAATCTCTGTATGGAACTTTTAAGATGCAAAACCTTCTGTATCTGGTGCACAAATGGTAGAGAAAGTAATTCGATGTGTTGTAATCTACTGTTGTACAAACTCTTGTTACAAACGTTTGTTACATCTACTTCATGTTAATTTAGAAATGGGTTTATTATTAATTTCCTGTAAATGTAACGGAAATAGAGTAATACTATAGGTTTTCAGAAAGTCAAATCGCTATATGATGGTTTCAAAATCTCTTGGAATGTCCACAGAAGAGAAACAAAGAATGAGAACTTAATATTTTAGAAAATTTCACATATTTGTAGATTAAAACTAATTATAAGGATTATTTGGAATTGTTTCGTCCCACAAAAGAAGAATTTCACCAACTATATACTAATAATACCTACATTTTCTGTAATAAGGCTTTGTCTCTGAAAGCTTACGAGTTATCCAAAAGTCAAACAGAATGAAGACTATTTCAAGCTATTCCCAGAAAATTCAATATACACATTTTATTTGTCATGAAAATATATTATATTAAACACATATTTTAAACAAAATCGTCAAGAATAATCTTTTAGAAAATCAAGTTTGAAAAATTCTCCCTATAAAGGATATTTGTGCTGGGGTATTAACACTTTATGATTTTCCTTTAGCTTGAGAGTTTCACATTTATTTGGTACAGGGTGCTTCGTACAGTTACAAACGCTCCATGGTTCATCCGAAACCAGCAGCTTCATCATGAGTTTGGTCTTCTACCCGTTCACCAATACATCCGACGCCTGGCACGTCCATTCTTTTACCATCTCCAGGAGGTCCCTGGAGCTGTTACCTACCGTCTCGGTGCTCGCACTCGCCAGCCAACTCGCCTGAAGCGCAGACTGCCCCAAGATCTTCTCCTGAGTGACGTCTCCAGCACAGATGACTCAGACACGTGATTACTACCATCAGACTTTAAGTTCTCAATTTGTGTTACAGTTACCCTCCATATTTAGTTAGAGGAGTCGTTCATGGCTACCTCCATTGTTAAGTGTCCTGTTCCTATGTATCTTATAACAAACATCTGTAAAGCATAATTGCTGATCGATGGATAAAATAATAATAAAAAAAAACATTTATTTGAAATGAAGTGAAAGAAGTAATTATCAAAGCACTAATTTGTAAACGTTAAGATCATACACTCAGAGGTAAAAAGGATCTTTTGGTTCCACGTGTATCATCTACTATGTATACAATTAAAGTAACGACCTATTGAGACTTTTTTCCCCCTCTAACCATTAAATTCAATCTTGCTGCGCCGCACCTATCCATTATGATGTGTTTAGATTGGAGTGTCATTGAGAATCGCCGTGAGGGTAAGCAACCCACAACACACGGGGCAATCTTTGGCAGTTGCTATTATGTCCAATTAATTTGTCTTTTCTTGGAAGTCTCGTGGTAAAAACTGATTGTTATAAATTTCTTTTATGTATGCCAAACTTTAGAAATATTTTAGTGTGCTTCTATTCAAAATAACCTAAATAACACGTCTGACCAAACAAAGAATCCAATTGTTTTATTTATTTTATTTATTTATTTTCAGTTCTGTATAGTGTTAAATACACAAAAGAACCAAGTCATATGAATTTATACAGTTTAAGAACACAGCTATACAGGTTGTGTGATATAAATAGAATACTAACTTGCTTTAATAAATCCATACACTAACAATAATAACAACAATAATAATAACAATAATAATAACAATAATAACAATAATAATACTTTATTATCACCTTATGTTTTACAAGCATTGTTGAAAACAGGCAAGTCGTCAATTATATACAATTAAAGTTCTTCTATATATATTAGAAGAAACTAAAACTTAGGTGATGTTATTCTAAATGTATAATGTCTTGTACACCTAATACAATGTCTAGGTTTTAGTCATAAGTATTGTAAAATAAGAAACTAGCACTCAAACAATAAATTCTGAAGTTGTAGTCTTAGTTTAGAAATTCATCAAGTGAATAAAAAACATTATTAATTAAATATGATTTCAAAAAAAAATTTGAATTTTGATAAGTTACTAGACACTTTAACTTCTGCTGGGAGTTTGTTATATAGCTTGGCTCCCATGTAGCTAGGCAACTTGTCACACAGGTGGAGTCTATACATCATAGTAGCGAAATTATTCTTGTTTCTTGTGATGTGGTTATGAATATCCGAATTTGTTTGCAATGGGATGTATTTTATCATATATAAAATTGTTTTGTAGATGTACAGGCTTGTCAGCGTCATTATTTTTTGCTGACGAAAGGCTTCCCTACATGATTCTTTAGTTTTTAAATTAGATATATATCTAATTGCTCTTTTCTGTAAAGTAAAAATTTTGTGTAAATTTAATTTCGAAGTATTGCCCCAGATCTCCAGACCATATGAGATGTGTGACTGAATGAGGGAGAAATAAATCATTCTAATAGTTGCTTCTGGGACATAGTTCTTTAGACACTTTAAAAGAAATAAATTTTTACTTAGTTTTAATGCTAATTGGTCAACATGGGGTGTAAAAGAATTTTTTGTCCAGTGTGACCCCAAGTAGTTGTACATTGTCAACACTATTTATCAAGTTGTTGTCAATATTTAATTGTATAGGCGCATTCAGTATCTTCGAGCCAAATGTTATGAGTTCACATTTTGATGCATTTATACTTAAGTTTAATGTAGAAAAGTACTGCAATAGTTTTGTAGTTGTTATATATAGGGTTTCTTCTAGCATTTTGCTTGATGTATTGCTGGCTATGACTGCGTATATATAAAATAAATAAAAGAGGACCAAAGATTGATCCCTGTGGGACCCCATGTCAGTTCCGTTGTAGTTGATATAACATCGCCATTAATGGAATTCAAAACTACATATTGTTTCCTATTTGTCATATAGGATTATATTAATTTGTATCCTAGACCTCTAATTCCCACAAGCTGCAGTTTGTTCATTAGTATACTTTTATCAACACAGTCGAAAGCTTTAGTAAGATCTAATAAGATTACTGTTGCATATCTATCTGCATTGATGTTTTTTTTTTTTAATAATTTCTTGAATGCATTCCATGACTGCACAGACTGTTGATCTATTTTTTTACAAAACCATTTTGGTGTTTAGGTATAAGAATGAATTTATTTAAAAAGCCCATGAATCTTTTATAGATTAATTGTTCAAGGATTTTTGAGATGGCAGGTAAGATAGATATTGGGCGGTAATTATTTAGTTCTCTTTTGTCTCCTTTTTTAAAGATTGGTACTACCTTGGCGATTTTTAATTTGTCTGGGAAGATTCCAATTTGTAGACAAGAGTTTATTATATCAGCAAGGGGATTTACAATTTCCTGACTACATGTTTTCAGTAATGACATAGGAATACCATCTACACCAAGGCTGTTCTTTGCTTTTAAATGTTTTATTATACTACGGATTTCATTTGCACAGGTTGGGTAGAGGTAAATACTTGACTGATTTTTCGATCTCGTTTTATCACTCACATTGTTTGGTTTCGAGTTATTGCAGTTGGTTTTATTGAGGTTATGTATATTTTTTCCAACTGAGGCAAAATGATCATTGAAAGCTGCAGCTGTCTTTCCCAGGTCATCTGTGATACCTTCTTTCGTCTTGATTACATAGACGCTAGCATCAACAAAATTTGATGGTTTTCGGAATTCATTTATTACCTGCCAGCTGGATTTACAAATGTTTGGTGAATTTAGGATTTTACGACTTATGCTTTCTCGTTTGGCATTTACAACCGTTTGATCATAGATACGTTTTAAGCTTTTTAAATCAATTTTATTAGCTTCAGTATTGTAGTGGTTTACCTTAGAAATAGCTAATTTTAACTGAATTCGCATTTGTTTAATTTCTGGTGTAATCCATTGTATATTCGTTGCTTTATTTTGTATTTTATTTCTACTACTAATAAGAGGACAGTAAATATTTATATTGTTCTTTATAATTTTATAAAATATGTCTAGCTTTTTATTTGGATCAGACTCCATGTATATATCCCCCCAGTCAACAGCTATAAGGGCTTTTTTTTAACAGAAATAGATTGGTTTCGTTAAAGGAATTATGATTATAGCCGTATATAGGCTATTAGAGTCAACATGAAAAATTCAATGCCATGGCTGGTGTGGAGAAATGATTAATTTCCATCAATTAACTAAAATAATAAGAGTTAAATAATGAAGGCTGGGACTCAAGTACTTACGATAGTAAGTCGCCACAAACGGCATATCTTGAATGCGAGAGCCTCTAGTGGTTTACCGGGGAAATATACGAGTCCAATGAAGAATTTAATGTCATGACGGCAAGTTGACCATGGTAGCTTAATGGTGGTTCAAATCCCGGCCATGGCATTGAATTTTTCATGTTGATTATATCAAAGAATCCAAATTTAGAACTGAAATCTTCATTAGTATACCTAGAACTTCCAGAAAAAAAAATTACTTTCACATGAATTTCCTTAGTTACTCTTCTAAAATATTCTTACAGCGGATTATTCTACAGCAAAAATGGATACATCGAATAAATAACATTTACTGTGGTATGCACAAAACATTCCTGTTTAAATTGTCGCTTTTGGTAACACTTAGCAGCATATTGTGATATTTTTTTTTATTTCGTGATTCATATTTCATCCTTCTGTGGCAACAGTGGTAGATTAACAATTGGGATATGTTACGCACCTGGACCTACATTCAAAAGCGCACTTATGTGTCGAAGGAAACAAACTAAACCGAGTCAAAGATGATACCAAGAAAAACAGCACTGTAGCAGTTCCATCCATCGTGAGCAATGAAGTTTTAACGATATATGTTGTAAATGAACTCCAATTCAATTCATCCTTATTTTTAAATTAAAAAACAAATTTGCAATACTTTTAAAATTAATTTTACTAGTTTTATTTTAAACATTTTCTCTGTAATGGATTCAAAGATAAGTGTCTTGCAGCATTAATACCTATAACACATCGACACATTCTTTATGAAATTTCAAAAATATTGTTTAATATTTAGTAAAGCACGCATAAATAAACTATGCCATGCATACTACAGCTCTCATGCTTAAGAAATTAAGTAACATTATTAAGTAAAATAAGTAATATTCGACATTTTAATTTCTCTCCTTTGAAGGCATTTAATTTCTACAAACACATGCAAGTTCTGTTTAATAAGAGCTGTTTGTTGGTTTAAAACTGTTCCAGAGTGTTGTTGCTTTCAAACTCATTCTGCCACTAACAAATGTTTCTTCTGTTTTGTATGCGCAGACTACAGATTGCAAATTTGAATCAGATCTTAGAATTCCTTTGGCTCAATCAAAAATCGAATTTTGTCTTTATCCTACTAAGACAGCTACCGCAATCATTACAGCGAAATTGTGTTGAAAGCAGCTCATCTAATTGAAACCACGACGAGCCTTCAAGGCTACATTGCCTCCCAGGTAACCTCCAATCTCAGAAGATTAGAGTCCCGGCTGAGTAGTGATGCATTTTTGTTCTTCCGGAGTTAAGTGTAATCTGAATCATTTCCGGGCCGATGTCAAGGACAAACACCCACTGCAAATTGTTCAGAATGACCCTCTACTTCCTTACTGATATGTACGTGCAACCCACCGCCTTTTAGCACAACGTTTAGCTTAGCAAGGTTTTTTTCAATGGCCCCACTGTCTGGAAACCAAAAATGGTTCATGGCGTAGAGAAAGCCAATACACCGGAAATAAACGCGTTTCCGTCTGGAATTAGAAGGCACGTGTCAGGTAACAAATGACGTCTAGGTCCTGGTTATTTCTGTCACACCTCCCTTGTGTCGCATACCTCCACTGCCGACAATAAAACAGCATAACCAGGAGTGCCAGTGCATTCCTTTTGTGACTCATACAACAATACATTAAGGAGCTGGGTTCAAACATTTGACATACGGAAGAAACTCATTTTCTCTCAAACTGTCATTGCAAAGCATCATCATCTGAGCTTCAAAGAATGAAATCTGCTAACGAAAAAACTAGACATATGCGAGAGTATTCCCAAAATATCTGATGTGACGGTTACATGACTCCTTCCCTAAATCGTTTACTTTTATATAGGTCCTACAAATTATTCACATAAATGGTTTCACTGTAACTTTCGTTGTAGGCATGAGGAGGAAACCTAAATGTTACCAAATATTGTAACACTGGTCGCTCTATGCTGGTCTTAAAATTCCATACCTACTCTTTCACGAATTCGTGATAAACTGAATGTGCCAGCACTACAACAAATGACTAAGTATTGAAAACTCACATAAAAAAGTATTTAAAATAAATGGTATGAGCGTGGCGCGTGCGTGTGCGTTTAAAATAAATAAACCATGCATCTCCCGGTATGCTGTAAGTACTAAAGTCCCGTACATAAGGGCAACCGGATGGAGACCGGGAGATCTGTGGTTCAAATACCGGCTATGTCATTGAATTTTCAGTCTGACTCTATTCATCCAAACCTTAGCCTGCACATGGCTAGTGTGAAGAACGATTAATTTCCATTAATTAACCTAATAGTGGTTTAACTATGAAGCCTGGGACTAGAGTACTTATAGCATAGTAAGTCGCTACAAACGGTATATCTTTGTATATGAGAGCCGCTACTGGTTTACCGGGACATACGAGTCAGTTGGAGAATTTAATGTCATGGTGGCAAGTAACCATGGTAGCTAAATAGTTAACAGCAACCGGACAGAGACCGGGAGATCTGTAGTTCATATCCCGGCTATGGTATTGAATTTCTCATTCTGACTCTACCTATCCAAATCTCTTATGGCGTACCAGAAATACGAACTTCCTTTCGAATGAACAGAACTTCTCCATAAGGTATTTCCCAGAAATCCGTTATGTAAATGTTTCACATATAAGCATTTTAAATCAAAATAGACACATTGAGAACGTAGAAATTATTGAACAGATGTCCATGTAACGGGTAGTTTGGGATAGAGTCTTTTGAAAATCGTCATGTCGTAACTTTGGAAGATACTAAGTCAAACGCCAAGTTTCTAGTATTTATCGCAAATTTAGCTTTCCAGTATGTTCACGAACGGGTGCTAATGCTCACATTTTCAAGAAAAAAACATTTTTCCCCATTCAATAAAAATATCAAAATAAGCATTTCCATTGAAATCTCGACACTGAAGTTTTGGGTTGAATGCTACACCTTTTCTCTAGCTAAGTGATCGAGAAAGCAAACACCTAATTCAAACTACTAAGCACAGAAATCTTAAGATTCATTTTCCAGTGCGCGTTAATGCACGACTATATGCATAGAATTCGAAAACCACTCAAATGATTTGATATTAAGTATTATACTTCCACATACATAAGCTTTAAATACAAGGGGCGTCCAGAACGTAAGTTCTGTTTCAATTTATCTCCACTGCAGCGCTGCGATTGCAGTTCCGCACATGTGCGGTAGACGCTCTGTATCAAGGAGAAGAAACGTGCGCCATTGAGATCGCTGTCAGCCACGTAAGCTTTGTTGTGCTTGTTTACAATGTCGGTGTTGATTTAAAATCCCGCCGCTTGTGAAATCAAATCTGTGATTCGTTTTCTGAATGCTAGGAAAGTGAAACCAATTGAAATTTATCGGTAAATTTGCGATGTTTACGGACAAAATGCGACGAGCGATACACTGGTGAGAAGATGGATCCGACAGTTCACGCGATTGATGACAAGATCCAAGAAAACAGCAAACTTACATGGAATGGCGGTCAACACTTCAACAATGACGAAGAGCTGAAAGAAAATTTTTCCAATTGGTTGAAGACACAGGCGGCAAACTTCTATGAAGAAGGTATACAAAAACTTGTGCCTCGCTATGACAAATGCCTGCAAAATTTCGGTAGTTATGTGGAAAAGTAGTTTAAGAGTTGTAGAAAGTTGTGCAATAAATCATTTTTCTGTATCTGTACAGAATTTAATGTTATTACCAAACAGAACTTACTTTCTGGACGTACCTCGTATATTTAAAAATATTAAAAGCCCGGTGCTGAGGAGTTTCCTCTGTTTTTACAATTTTAATGATTTTATAAATATGAAGTATCACACCTTTTTTGCACTTATTGCGGACATGTATTAGAATGCTTTATTAGCCCAAAGCGGTAAATGTTAAAGCTTAAAAGTCTGGAAATAAGTTATTGGAGGTGGCAGCTGCACATTCTCTTTATATCATATTTCACTCCAATTTCGCTGCACTTTATTACCGAGTACTTTTAGCAAAATTTGAAAACCTTGGGGCAAGTGGCAATAATATTATGCTTTCTTAAAATTTTCAAAATCTCCTGCTACCCTTGTTTTGAAATACCTTAGTTGTACACTTGCTATAGACCTAAAGAAAATTATAGGCTGACTATTTTCATCTGTTTATGAATCTACTCGATCTACCTGTTCAAAATACTCAACTAAATAATAGAATTTGAAAAAAAAGGTCAGATTATCTTACAACTTCCAAAACGTTTAGCAGAATTTGTCTACAAAAAACATACCATTGTATCAATTTGGCTTTCGTCCTCTGCATTTTACAACTCAACTACTAAGAGTTACTGAAAGCATCATTAAAGAATTTGAAAAGAAACAGTATACCCCTGCCATTTTTCTAGATATAGCGAAAGCTTTCGATACTGTATGGCACACTGGTTTACTGGTAAAACTACATAGAATTGGACTCCCAGATTATTTGATCAGAATAATTGAAAGTTTTATTTCACAGCCCAAATTTTAGTATGAATAGACAGTTACAAATCCGATCTTCGATCAATAGCAGCAGGAGTTCCACAAGGATCAATTCTGGCACCATTATTATTCAATATATTCATGCACGACTTTCCAAATACAAATCCCATATCCACAGCTATGTATGCCGATGACACCGTTATTTTCTACTCGCATCCAGACTTAAGTACTGCAATCAACAGGCTACAAATATCATTAAATATGTTGCCTAAGTGATTCAAAATGTGGTGAGTAGTATTAAATACTAATAAAACGGAATCGAAAATATTCTCCTTAAGATCTTTTCAAAATCCACACTCCTTGTATCTGCAGGGAAAACAACTAACATGGAAGCCTCCAGAAACATCAGTCAAATATTTAGGCGTAATGCTCGACACTAAATTAACCTGGAATTCTCATATACCTTACATTTCCACAATAGCCATTTCTAGAATTAAAAAGTTGTATCCATTGCTACAGAAGAAATCACAGCTTGGTCTGGAGTGCTCAATATTGATCTACAAGTCTCTTATACGCCCCATAATTACTTACGCTGCTCCTGTATGGGGTGCAGCCAGCAAAACCCACATTCATCGACTTCAGGTTACACAAAACAAATTTCTCCGCAGTAATACAAAGGGTCCATGGTTCATTAGAAATGATCAACTCCATCAGGAACTTTGTATTCCCATACATCTGTACTTCAAATTGATATCAAAGACATTCTTCGTTAGATTATCCGAAGTAGCAGGCGCTGTAACCTATGACATTGGACGACGAAACTTCGAAAGAACCAGATTGAAAAGAAAACTGCCGCAAGACATCCTACTCACTGATTCAGAAGATAGCGACTTTTCTCACTAATTCAAAGTATATCCTCTATTTTTCTCATAACACCACTGATCATAATCTAGACTCGCATATCTAACCTCACTTTTCAATCGTTATCCATCTTATTTAAAGTTATTGTATGTGTTAGTTATCCTGTTATATACTTTGTCCTTTATCTTTTATTTAAATGTGTTGTTAATTCCTTTCTGTTTATATTATACATTTATCACCTATTGTATATGTTAGAGGACAGTAATTCCTCAGTTGTTAATTTGTATGCAATATTTATGTAATTTATCAATGGCTTGTATAGCAATACTGCTGATCAGCCAAATAATAAATTAAAAAAAAAAACAACTTCCAAAAAATGCAACCGTTATTTCTACCCGGGAATTTTTTTAAAGCTACCGTTACCTTTATTTTCAAACACTTATTCAGAAAGTTTTGCTATGTACCAACCAGAATAAAACACAGTATGCTTCAGACACAAATGGCAATTTTAAAACTATAACTTTAATAAACCACTGTTACTCTTATCTTCAGTTCCTTACTTTTAAAATGGATGCATGGAGTGTGGATGCCAAAATCTAAATCCTACTGGGAAAAAACCTGCATACTAAGCAGGTCCTATCTTAAGCAAAATAGTATAAAACTGAGTAAACCATATATTTTTTTATTATAATCCTGAGTGATAACTTGATAAGACATTGCTAAGTTTATTTTAGGTGGAATTTTAAATATTATCGGAGTAGACAAGATTTAGTCAAATTACAAGTATGTTTCATATGAGATC
This sequence comes from Mantis religiosa, assembly GCA_030765055.1. Lineage (NCBI taxonomy): Eukaryota > Metazoa > Arthropoda > Insecta > Mantodea > Mantidae > Mantis > Mantis religiosa. Next base: position 122,006,422 of record CM060951.1, on the reverse strand, counting down.
ACTTTAAATAAAAATTATTTCGTTTAACGTAATAAAACTACAAAATGGAACAAACACAGTACAGCATGTTAAATAATTTTGATATGATCTTAATAGAAGACATTTGTATTTTCGACAAGAGTCAATTTTTCAACCAGTAGTATAGATTTAAAATACTTATTGATTTTATGCACAGATTATTAAAAGAATTGGCAACGACATTTATTTATTAAGATGTGAATGATAGTCAATTATTTCAGTAAAAATGTGTTTCGTTTGGATGTTCACAACAAAATTGGGCTATTGGATTCTAATTTCTTTACATTTTCGACTTAAAATATAAGGCCAGTAAGCTTTAGGAGATTTACCACAATTTCAGACTTTTAAATATGTGTTTGAAGTAAGTTATAGAACAATGAACTTTTCTAGGTGTTATGCTCATTTATTTTGAAAATCCTAATAGGCAGTTGCTTTAAAATACGAGATTTGGCAAGCTAGTCTACAGAGCTGGATACCGCGAATATGTGGGTATGTACGCCTGCCTTCTTACTTGGGCGTTGGAATGTTTCAAATTAAAAACTCGAAGCCTATTGGGAAAGTTTGTAATGTAATTTGTTGTAACTTGGCGAATCTCTCTTTCAGTACTCGCAACTCGCAGCTCACCAGAATTCAAATTAACAGGGAAATGCAGGAAGATTTCTCCTTTTTATTAAATAATTACCCTTGCTCGCCAAAGAAAAATTTCTTCCCTGCCAAGGAAATGTTTTTTTTTTCTTTTGGTTATAATCGTACCGCTAATATCAGTTCTGCGTCAGTATTGACGATTGCAGCTTGCAGTATTCAATTCAATTTCTTACAACAGGAATATTGAATTGTTGGTCAGCATGGATAAATTTGCGACGAGAAAGCGTAAAGTTTCAGAAAATGACAGTGGGGTATTCCAGTTCGAATCTCAGACTTCAACTTCAAATATTAATATTAAAGCAAAGGTTTTGCTACTGAACAAGAATTTAAACGAGAAAATTGGTCATGGAAGGAGAAAATTTCACTGAAAGTGTGAATCTATTCTGAACGAAAAATAAAGTAACTGAAAAATCCGTCTCTGAAGTTAATATGGGGGAAAAAAATAGGGACATTGCGCGTGTTTTTAAAACAGGAATCTCTTACGTGAAGTAAACGAGGTATTCTTTCTTTTTAAAAGTTTCTGAATTGCAAGCTTTGAATGGGCTTGATGTAGCGAGCAGGCTCATTCAGATCATAGCTTTAAATATTACACATTCATTAGCAAACACATGTCAAAAACATAACAATTCCCATTGTTCTTTCAGCGTTTTAGTATACGAAAAAGGGGGAAAAATTAATGTTTTATTATTATTATTATTATTATTATTATTATTATTATTATTATTATTATTATTATTATTATTATTATTATTATTATTATTATTATTATTATTATTATTATTATTATTATTATTATTATTATTATTATTTTATCTACCTTCGTTCGGTCTACAGTGACACATCACGCAACTACTTTTATAATATCGTAGAATTAAATTAACAAGAGAAGCAGTTATCCTATTTCGTTAGTAATGGAATGTGTGAAGAATTATCTAATCACTGATAGAGTTTCAGTCTAGCGGAGCCGCAAATATACAAGAGTTTTTACTCATAAAGGCGCAGCTACATAAATTTGTGAAGCTGTAATGTTTTAAGTATTCATTGTTTGTATCAATGTGCAGTTCATGATGTAATAGAATATCTGATCCGCTACATTTCAAGTCTTTCATGAATTCCATTTTCACTTTTTTGGCAATCAAAAAACTCAACACGAATTGTTAGAAATCACCATGGTATTGGAACTTGATTGTTAATATTTGAGATTATATAATAAAGTTTAGAAAGATGCGTTTTTTCCGATTTTGTGTTCTTTAGATAATTATTTTTTTCATCAGCTCCGGAATAATGCTTTGACTTGTGGGATCTCAGATTGGGATTGGTGGCCGAGTAGAATTTTGTTTAATACGCTTTCCTTTTCTTAACTTTTGCTTCCTTTGTGTTTTAATTTTGTTCATGTTCTGTTACTATTTTAACGGCTGTGCAGAGATCCAGATCTGAAGTTGTAGAATGCGTCCACGGTGATTTATGACGGATAAGTTCATGGAATTTGGTCGTGGAATTAGTATTAATTAGAGATACTCTTGAAACAATAAAATCACTTTTCTTGTACCGTCTCTAAAAACATGAATGCTGTAAATGCTCTTTCGGAAATGAAACTACATATTTTTGCATTAGTTGCAGTGAAAGACATGCCTTGTGTACATTTCCAAGTTGCTTAAGTCGAATATTCAGCTACACAAGTATTCAAGGGCCATGTTACATTCAAGTGATTAAATCGTTCACAAATTTCAAACAGAAACTTCAAGGATTAATGAACATAACTTCATGATTTTTCTCTGCTATTGTTATTTTGGATTTGAACGAATGTGAAGTTGCAAATAAAATGTGGTGGCCAAAGGAAGCAAATAAGTTCGTGTTATTTGGTGATGACAAAGTGAGTCCTTGTGTAAAACCGTGAAATTAGTGCCTTCGAACAGTGATAGTTCTATTGTTGCAAAACTCTTAAGCAATTTCATCAATTTAAGCAAAAGAAAAAGCAAGATTTTATTGGTGAACATTTATGGGAACTGGTGTAAAGGACACAAATAATGACAGCATCTTCCGCAGAGTGTACAGGGGAGTTAGGTAACGAATAATACTCATTATGGTCCTGAATCGAAAGCAAATAAAAATTTGATTATAAACGTATTGTATTTAAAGGACTTTCTTGCCGAAGGCTTGCAACAAGTGGATGCGAGCCAAACTTCAAAGTCTACAGAAATGTCGTCACATCAAAGCAACATGTTCATGTAAATTTGGTGAGTGGATTTATATCTAGTAGAATTGATTGCATTACGCTATGGACGGGATTCGGCAAGGAGAACATTTATTGTACGTACCCCAAGTGAGGAACCCCCAGGAGGAAGCCTAAGGCGAGAGGAGACAGAGGGAGGCCATTCCGGCAGGCCTCTATAACCGCTATTCCCATGCAGCGTCGAGACTCGCCGATAGAGACCACCAGATGAGAGATCTGGGGATTGGCGGCTCCACTCACCGTCCGCAGACTGCAGTACGTGCAGAATCGGGCTCTAAGAATAATCTATGATACTGGGCGCAGATTCCCATCTCATATTCTTCACGAACATTCCCAAATCCCTTACATCGTGGACATGGTAAGAGAGAGATCTCGAACCCTCCACAACAAAATTTCTGACCATCCCAATCAGCTGGTAAGCTCCTTGGGTCGGTATGACCACAAAGCTCTTCGCAGAAGGAAGAGATACAGACTCCCGAAAGACGCCATGGGCCTGTGAGTATTTCTCTTCCATCTATCCAACATCCCCAGGCCAAGAAATGGGTCCGGAATCCTTACCCTCTGATCATGCTGCCTGCACTATGGCCTCCTTCAAGCGGGGAGACCAGGTGAAGGCGGCAGCCTGAGCGGCTTAAACCCAACAGACCAGAGAAACCTATGCCCCGATACAAACGCTTGAGATAAACAACAATCTTCTATTACCGCCCAGATAAAGTCGCACTAAGCGGCTAGGTGCTGTGGCGAAAACACCCCCACTCAGGTTAACCTGAGTGACCTGAATCTTCTGCTGGTCTGCTACTAGATGAGAGATGTGAAATAATGGAGATGAAATGGAAGTACAGGAAATTTGGAGGATGTATAATCCATCCAGCATTCACCTGATGACCCAGGAAAAAAACCGAAAAAAATCCATGGGTCAGGTAGACCGGCCACGGGAATCGAACCCGGACCTCCCGAATGCGAGCCAAAGACGAAACCGCTTGAGCCATCCCGCTCGATTTACATCTTTGTTGCTCCTATGTATCGTCTTCACCACGACGCTATGTATACAACACACCAATACTGCACATTTATCGTGGTATAGGGCAAGGCGCACTTTGACTGTAATGGACATCATGTACTCTCACAGACGCAAGCACGCGACCGGCAAAATAGACGAGCCACAAAAAAAGATGGGAAGTTCTATTTTCTCAGCGTCTCGAGCCGCAACGGCTGTCGGTGGCGACAATGTTTTGTCGTCATGCTCCTTGATGGTCTTGTTAACATTGGATATTGATACAGAAGGACAAAGTACAGAAACGTTATCCATTTTACGATACTTCCGGCGCAGAATACCATGACAGAAACAAAGATGTACAGGAGGTAGTATGTGAGGAAATGATTACGCGAGGGAAGAAAATTCTAACTTTATTATTGTGCTACACTTGATCATATTGCCAATGAACAGGCCCTAGTGGTGACCTAAAGTAATTTGAGAAATAATCCCCTAATCTGCATTCCGTTATTTATACATCTTGTTCCTTGCAATTACATTTTTAAAGGGCGGTCCACATAATGTACCTTATCCGGATGTTGACATCAATCCTTGAATAATGTATGAAATTCCTCTTTAAGAAATCATTTTCTGGCAATTGAATGGACCCAAACTATTGATTTTGTCTTCTTGGTCGATATCTCCTACACGCATCATCTTGTGGGTGCCCAAAATCAGTGACGTGCCAGTTTATTTCCCGCCATTTACATCAACTACCTACTGTCGGTCGTGTACACCCTTACTAAATATAACACAAATAGTGATATTGATGGAAAGGCGGAACTTAGTTATTTTTCAACGTAATCAGCATTGCGATCAATGCACTTTTGCATGCGCTGTGGCAGTTTTTGTATACCCTTGTCATAGCACTCTCCCGCCAAGTTGCACAGGTAGCGCCCAACCTCGTTTTTCAAATCACCGTCGGTCTGGAAATGTGTTCCACCCAGGTGTGACTTCAACTCAGGAAACAAATGATAATCACTAGGTGCTAAGTCTGGACTATAGGGTGGATGAGTGAAGATGTCCCATCCGAAATGGGCCGTTAATGGTCTTCGGTAAACATTTTGGGGACCCACCTCGCACACACCTTGCGATAATGCAAATGTTCCGTCAAAATCTTGTCAATCGTGGCCTTACTAACTTCAGGGATAAGTTCGCACAGCTCGTGAACTGTCATACACCGATCTATAAGCATTTCTTGCTGCACTTATGCAATTGTTTCGGCTGAAACCGAAGGCCGACCAGAACGCTGTTCGTCATGGACGTCTGCACGTCCGTCTTTGAACTATCTAACCCACTTTTACACGTTTGTGACGTCCATACACTGTGGCCCATAGACTTTGCATAACTGACGATGAACTTCAGTGTGTGTAGTGCCCTTGGCACTCAAAAAAAAAAAAAAAAAAAAAAAAAAAAAAAAAAGGATCACTGCACTTGGCGGCGGAAGTGATAGGAAGCTCCATCGCAAACGGCTGCCCAGCAAACACTAATGGTTGCAACGGGTTCTTTGTGGTGGTGATTTGAAGGGGTGAAACTAAGCTACACGCTGGTGTTGCCGGATCTCGCGCAATAGCGTTCCTCACGGCTCCAGCACTTTGGATATTTTATTTTACGGCAGGCCTCGTATAACATTTTTTTAAATTTGGCCCCAAGAAAAAAATCAATGTTTATTTGTTGTTTAATGTTATTTAAGGTTTAAAAATATTTAAAGTGTTTCAAAATATATTTAAATAAAGTTTAAGAAATGAAATTGTAAAAATAAATAAGACATGTATATAGTTTGGTACGAGTACTTAAATATAAAGAATCGTGTGGTTGCGGGTTAGCATTAAATATGTTTGATCGTCGGAGAGGACAGACACGTGTGTGAAGACGAAAGTGTTTTAAGAAAATACAGTATTCTGAGGGTTGTATTAATTGAAATTGTAACAGAATAAGTGTGATCGTTGAAGAAGCTGGACATTTACGGATTACTACGAGTAATTTTAGAAAGTGAATACTTGGAGAGAATTTCATTTCTGCTATATCATCTTGTCCTAATTGATCGAGAATTAAAATTAATCTGTTGAAAAGGTAAACTTTAATTTATTTTATTTTGCTAAATCATTCCGAGACGATGCATTGAGATAGGATTCTTCATTTAAGTTAATTGATGGAAATTAATCATTTCTTCACACGCTATACGTAGGCTAAGGTTTTTGATATAGTCAACATGAAAAATTCAATGCCATGGCCGGGATTTGAACCACGGATCTCCTGGTTTCCGTACAGGGTTCTTCATGTTCCGGCTGAGAAGTAAATTGAAAACCCAATTATTAAACCTAGAATGGAAAGTTACGAAGTCAATTTCTTACAAACTTTCGACGCTTAAATTTCTACACGCAATTCATAAAACTTTAAATATCGCCGCAACTTGAGGTATAATAAAACGCCATACATCAAAATTATTTTACAATATTCAGACACCGGAAGAAGTTTTAGATGCTTGTAGATTTCTGTATCCAGATTTCTGAATCATGGCAATGTGTCCCTACATGGAATGCATCAAAGAATGTTTCAAAAGGTTTACTTTTAGGACTCGTGCAGCACGTTTGTTTGCACGTCTTCGACTATTTACTCTCCCAATAAGAGCTCCCGTTAGTCACTCAGCAAATAAAGCACTTCCATTTCAAAGCCTACTACTCCTCCCACACATTTAGTATTTTAAACGTATGCAGCTGTACGTTCATCGTGCGCACCTAATACACATTCCAGCAGTTCGTTCTGGACGTTTCTTGAGTAAACACGGACAGTTACGGAGCATTTCTCAATTAACTGGTGGTAATTTGTTTAATATTTATGGCAAATTTCCTATATAATGGCAGAATAAATGTCCTAAATAAATGATAGACTTTTAGATTAACATTTTAATATAAATGACAATGAGCACAATATTTTGAAACCATTAAGTCATCACCACCTCTGATGTTCGGCTGACGGAAAGCGGACATGCTTACAGGTTGAACAGGAACAAATAACGGGAAGAAGCTGCACAGCTCAATCGGTGGAGCAATATGCGAGGAGTCCCGGGTTCGAGTCTCGGGCGGGGGTGGTGATTTTTCTCCAACCAAGATGATTCTCAGAGTCTGGAAGTATGAGAGTATGAATGTGCGCGTGATCTAATGAATAAAAATCCAAAGTACCAGCAACCCAACGTATACGAGTTAACACCATCGCCAATAAGCAATATGTTCCACAGGACAACGACCCCGATATGACTACTGGCTGCCCGTCCGTCCGTAGTGCTGGCTGTATAAAGTCAGAAGGTATTTCACCCGTTAAGGGTTTTACCGCAAGGTTGGTTTTTATTTCTCAGGATATTGTAGAATGGGTTGTGGGTTTTTAGGTAGAATTTGTTGGGAGGTAACAATTTTATGTTCCTCGGGGTGTAGGAAAGGATGCAAAACCGTATGCACCCTGATGTTCTATTACATATATTTTAATTAGGTTGAAAAATTTTGATGCCATACAGCTTAGAAGAATTATGTGGAGCTCAGATTTAGCGGCTGTAAGGATTAGCTCCTGGGTTACCTCGGGTGCCCACAAGCCATGCGGGGTAACCGGAACAGACTAAATCGGAATCTATTATGTGTTTCAAATGGGAAGGTTGTTTGTCCTTGAGCGCTACTAGGCGAGCATCAATGGGAGTCCTGCGGTGTTGTTGTATTGCATTCCTGGTTAGTGGTGTGTGAGGAGCGCTAGCCTAATCAATCTGTATGAAATACTATTCGCGCTAAAAGAAAAATTCAGATTTCGCCAAAACTGATCATATGGAAGGTAGAAAGTAATGTATCTAACATAACCATGAAAACTCCATATTTTTAGATCAAATAGTTTTTCTAATACAAATAAAGAAAGCACTAAAAATACATAGCGACGTAAGCACTGATTGAATATCATTATTGGTTGGCATGTATGCGGGTACGTATATTTGCAATTACTCAGAACTGAAACGTAAATGTTTGACATGACGTGATAAAAGAATTACTTTGAATAAGCCAATTCGAGCGAGAGGAAAAAAAAAATTCCTGCTGCCTTGGAAGAACGTGTCTGGTCTTTGTTTATGAATGGTTCGTAATCTCAGTTCGAAGTGGTTGGTGAGTACGTATGTACATATACTTTTCATTACTCAGAACTGAAATTTAAACTACTGACATGACGTGATAAAAGAATTACTGTGAATAAGTCAAGGTGTTAAATTCGAGAAAGAGCAAACACTTCATTTCCTGTTAGCCTGTGGAATACTCTATGCTTATGTATATGAATGAATGCTGGATAAGAAGTGTTTTACTCTGGAGAATTCAGATCAATATCATTCAGTTGTTCTTTACACAACAGTAGAGTAAGGGTTAAACAGTGCAATGGCTTCTTGCGGTGAATTTAGTGGCGAGTCACAGACAATTATTGCGAAGTCATGCTCGAAGTATTGTTTTTAAGGTGTACACGTTCTTCGAAAAATTGGGCAATGAGGAATATAGAAATCAGCTCGATTTCAAAAATGCTCAATGGCTTCCTGCTGAAGCGTGTGGTGCAGATAAAACAAGTGTATCCCGTATTTGGATTAGAAAAGCAGGTAATTCATAATCTATAGTTATAGTATTTAAAAATATACATAATTTGCGAAAGTGCTTTTTCAAATTTTGATTTTGGCAACTGCATCATTGTAAGAGTTTGTAAAATATAATTCGCTTACCCTTACATCCAGCGCCAAGCAGACCTGCATGTTGTATGAGTGTGCGAGAGAGAGGGAAATATAAAAGGATTGGGGTAACAAGATGGCAACGCTGAGCGTGATACGGCATCTGATTATCTGGACTCCAGAACCCTTCCCATTTGAAACACATAATAGTGGGCTCATAATATCCCAATGATCTAACGAGGGCGCTTTTATGAAGTAGTAAAGTTGAGTAAAATTTTGACGCCCAACATCCTCCAGGTATGGAAGACCCGATATGACAATTGCAGTTAAAGGTGACGTATACATGGAACAAAAGAGTTAGTTAAATAGAGGTTCTAAACTGAACATTTTCTAAGAGAGGCTTTGGAACTATGAAAGTAATAACCACGAGAACAATTTGAAACTGTTAACGCAACCGAGCGGGATGGCTCAGGCGGTTTCGACTGTGGCCCGCATTCGGGAGGCCCAGGTTCGATTTCCGTGGCCGACCTTCCTGATCCATGGGGATTTTCTCGGGTAGCTAGGCGAATGTTGGATAGGTTAATTCCAACCCCCGAATTTGCTGTCCCTCCATTTCATCTCCATTATCATTTCACATCATCTCTCATCTGGTGCTCTTTCAGTGCAGAAGTATCGGCGGGTGTCTCAGTAGTGTATGGCAGGATGATGTGTTTTGAATGAACCATTTCCCTCTCCGGTAGGTCAGTTGCGGTCTTCGAACCACAGTACGGGGGAATGTCGTTGTCCTGGCCTACTGGGAAGGTTTCCATCTAAGTAAAATGTAGGAACCCTGCCCTCTGCACTGTCGTGGTTCCTTGGGACGCCTTATCCTTCCTCTCGGGGATGCCAATTTGGGGGCATAAGGTACAATAAACCGAGACTGGTAGCAGTGCCGAATCCCCTCCGAAAAAGGAAATTGTTAAGGCACTGTAACTGCGATGGCTATATGAGTATCAAAAAATAAGAATGTCATATCTCAACATGGCAGTAGGTGTTACGAGGGTAATTTGTAGGGTCTTATTCTTTTGTTTCCCATTAAGTGTGGAGAAATTGACCAACATCCCTTGAGGCGGAATAGGCTGTTGTCCTGCGTGGTCAAGGGCGAGGTCGCGGGTTCAAAGCGGGTGAACTGCGATGGCTTTTTGGGGTCTAAAAATCCTTGATATGGTTCCTTCGGAAGGTAAATAAAGCCGCTAGTCACTTGTAAATCTGCGGCAAGTAAAAGAACCTTAATCCTGATAGAGGCCTCTGAGCAAAAAGTAAGCAGTCTTTCTCGCCCAGTACAGGATGGGACGATGAGAACTAAAGCAGTTAATTAAAGCCTATAAGCAAAAACACTTGCATATCACCCAACAGCAAGTACAATATAAGGGAAAACGGATAAAAAAAGGCGAGCACACACGTTACAAAATAACCTTAGTAACACGAATTTCAGGGTAGCTTCTTAACTCTTCGTTACTCGCGCATGTATCTGTGAGATAGATGCCCTAAGTTTGTTTCATTATTATGGAAATAAATAGAGGTAAGGGCTTGCCGAGCCAGGACATCTTCCATCATACCTGTTATTCTTTCCTGTAAGTTCCAACCATTTCCACCTAATGCTAAGTTTACAAACGAGGCAAACGTCATCAAGTGTGTGCTGTTTTATCTGTTAGTAACATCGCGCCAACTCAAGTTACAATTGTCGCCGTTATCGGATCCAACCACGTCATTGCTAGAGAATGCTCATATAAGTGATTGCGTTGTTGCAAGGTAAATGGGAATACCTTTCTGTATTACTGTGAATCGGTTTGAAAATGAGTCAAAATCCTGAGGATTTGAAGAAGGTACATCGCCTTATTTTCGGGGATGATGCACTGCCTACTGAAGACAGTTTTGTATATGAAGACATAAGTGAAACACGATCTGTTTACACCGATACGGATCATGATGTTGATGAAGAAAGTAATAAAGTGCTAGAAAATGATGAAAATTACCATTTTGGCGAGTATAAAAGACACAAGATAACGATGAAGATATTGATGATGGAAATAATGATAATAATCACAATCATCGTAATACTACCACCACAAACAGTAATAATAATAATAATAATAATAATAATAATAATAATAATAATAATACTAATAATAATAATAATACTAATACTAATAATAATACTAATACTAATAATACTAATACTAATAATACTAATACTAATACTAATACTAATACTAATACTAATAATACTAATACTAATACTAATACTAATACTAATAATACTAATACTAATAATACTAATACTAATACTAATACTAATACTAATACTAATACTAATACTAATACTAATACTAATACTAATACTAATACTAATAATAATAATAATAATAATAATAATAATAATAATAATAATAATAATAATAATAATAGCCTAAAGTTGCAGGGAATGCCAAAACTATAAAAACTGAATTTGACTGATGGAAACTTTTAGTCAGTGATGATATTCTGTATAATTTGTGCAACTCCTAGAGACGCATAGATGATTTCAAAGTGAAATACGAACGTAAGCGTGAATGCAGAGACAGACAAAAGAAATGCAAGCCTTTATTGCGTTATTATACTTGGTATGTTCCGTGGAGGATGGCAAAATATTCACGACTTCTGGAAAGCAGATGACCTTGGTATCAATATTTGCAAGAAACGCTTCCGATTCATAACGTGCATTCCTTTTAAAAACTTGAAAAATTCTAAAACACAATTAATGTCATATATATCCAGCAGATACATCGCGACTAACGACGTTACGAAAGTTGACGCGCCCAACGGAAGGTTAATGAGATTAACGATTTCTTCATTAATACTGGAAAACTAATGTTACCTCACAATCATCATACCCTTATTGTTCTCCCGCTAACTGTTGAAGTCAAACAGAATGCTACTGTTAATCTTGTAGAAGCACTTTCCTTCGCGACAGATTACATATTACCATCCTCTCCTATTTAGAAAACGTTTGACTCATGGCTAACAATATTTTGTCCGCCCGCTGCCAACAAAGCTTTTGTGCAGAAAAATGCGATATTTAAGGATATCACAATGAAAGAAAATACGGATTTAATATTTTAGGATAAGCTCAACCTTACATGATGTTTTGCCTTTGGTACAGATTTAAAACTGGGTTAGCTAGCACGTGTATGCACTTATTAGTACTTGTGAAAGGCAAGGGGAGAAATGGAATAACAAATATCAGGATGTTTCATATCTGTACGTAATAAAAGATTTCTGGCCAGAATTTGAGACCATTCTTAAGCAACGGCTAAGTAGGGATGCTCAGGGACTTAGCTTCTATTGAGAGCAACACGTCACTTAAAGACGCAATATGATTAAAGTATAAACATTTAAAGTTGAACTTAGAAATTCCTTCGCAAATTAAAAAATATACACTTAGTAGTGGCGTGATATTTTTATGGTGTATAGCTTTTACAACTACATGGATTGGATAAACTATAGATATTAACATCTGTACATTTACATAACATCGGCATATCTACAGTAGAAATATATTGAAACAGTAGAAAATTATTAATAACTTACAATAATATACTTCTGCTAAGACATTGAAGTTATTACTCTATTTAAGAGTATTAATACAACGCAACGCTCCTGTAACAAAACTAGCCGTAATCTTTCTCAGAAAAAGCTAGAACTGTCAAAACACATTGCTTACAGAAAAATTCCCGTGAGAGGCACACAGTACTTTTGGCGTGAAATTATGTGTAAGCATAAAGAGGAGAAGCCTTAACATTAAGAAAATATTGTCTACTTTCATTATTTAGTTTGTAACAAATTTCACTTACCCTTTTAATGCGGAGTTTATCTTCTTTGGAGAAAAGTTCCTTGATAAGGTCCGGATCAGCCACAATAAGATTTGGCGTGAGTCCATCGAAAGTCCTGTTAATATTAACAGATTTTTTATAATTTTCCAAAGAAATGTCTAAGCTATAATGTCTATATACTGAAAATAAAAAATTTGACTCATGACTTACCCATAAACTTTCCCATATTTTCTGACATTGTCCAGGTCTTCGTCTCCCAGGAACTGGAAATATTAAGACACAGTTGTATACTTGGGCATTTTGGAAATTAATGGAAGAATAGATCTTACAGGCATATACAGGAGAGATCCATTAACTTTTCGGCCTATCGTTTTCAAAGTATAATAAAGGCACTATGTTTCCCTTTTAAGTATTGTCCTTTATTGTAATACACTTCTCACGTCGTTAAAATAACATTTCAAACCCTCCCAAAAATAGTCGTCTTGTCTGAAAATGGGTATAAATAGTATCCATCACTTCGTCATGCTTTAATTTGCCTCCACGAAGGCCCTTCTTGAGCCTATGTAGAGAAATTGAAGCTAGATCTGAGCTATACGGTGGGTGGTCAATCTCCTTGGAGGCACATCCCCTCACAGCTTCCTTTGCAACAAGAACTGGTGTTCATAGACGCGTTGTCGTAAAGACGCACACTTAAATTCAGCTTTCCTTGCCTTTTATCCTTGATAGAAGCAGGTAGTCTGCAGTATGTTTCTCTTCTTGAAGAGTATTCCTTCACAGTCCCAAGGGATGATTTTCTTGGTTGACTGATTGATTTCGACTTTTAGAGGTCGTGCTTCGCCAGGTACACTCCATTCATTGACTCTTGGACGAGGAAATAAGACTAATCTCCTGTAACTAAAGTTTGCAAAACTTCTCTCTCATTGCAGAGATTCAAAATTGCCCGACAACAGAACTCATTGCTGCTTTTGGACTGGGGAAAGAAGTATAGGTACCCATCTTGTATTAACTTTATTCATTTTACATGTTCATGAATAATTCGAATGATTGTTTTAGAAAAATCCAACCTTGTTGCTAACTTTTTTTTTAACGTTGAGCTACCGAACTTCCATAATTTCTCTTTCCGTAAGAGCAATGTTTTCAGGAATGAGCATCTCCAAGGGCCGACCCTAAAGGTTCCTTGTCTGCAATGCTTTCTCGGCCCATTTGAAAAAGTTGGCCCACATTTTAAGTAGAATATCAGGGGGCTGCTTCTATATATTCTTCGTCCAATCACTTTGATTTCAAATGGAATTTTTCGGACAACTTAAAAACAGCTCGACAATCTATTTTGAATATATCAAACTTCTACACAGTCTTCTTTAGAAATTAACAAACAACTGAAGTTACAATTGCAATTGTTTACGTAACAGATAATTACCCCAAAACAATTTTGGTGAAAACCGTATTCCTTATAGGTGAGGCCGGAAACTATGTATCTCCCCTGTAATGTTTCATAATTGTATACGTGATCCATATAAAACTGAACGCATTTGAGTATATATGTCCCTCTGAAAAAAAGACATGCGTTTGCCCAGTATCACTTTCTCTGCTCCAAATATTCTTGCAAACGCTTATTCTTCAATCTACTTCATGTTAATCGAGGTAAAATTTACAGAAATTTTCTTATTACACATTTACTTGTACCTACAACGGTAGTAAAAAATATCACATACTTACGTAATATAAAATCTAGAGTGGTCGCTATATTTAAAATCTCCTCTTGACATGAGCAGGACATATGGTTTCCTTAATAAGAAAATTAGGACTAAATATATTTTAAAAATAAAAATATTTGACAAAGTGTATGCTTTAACGACATTTTCAAATGTTAATCAGAATGAAGACGATTTCAGAGGCGATTCCCGGAAAATTCAATATATTCATTATATTTGTCAAAATATCTTAAGTATATAGTAATTTAATCAAAATTGTCACGATTCATTTGTCAGAAAATTAATTTTTCTGCAGGTAATTAGAAGGTATATTGACAAAGGAAAATTATTTTCTTGAAACTCTGTGTCGGACCCTTGAAAGATGGTTAACTGACCTACTAGGTAAGTGTGAACCAATTGTTCCTTTTCGAGCTGTTCATTGCAAGGCCTTTTTTACCCTATAAGTGCCCATTTTTCGATTAAGGCAGTTTTAAAATAGGTGCTTCTGGTGAAATCTCGGTATTCAATTTTTGGGTGAAAAACAAAGGTGCTTTCTTTACTTACTGCAGTCTCCAAAGTCAAGTAGTTGAAAGTGAATTTAACTAAGTAGCTGTGGGAGGAATTAATGTTTAAAGAATAAGGTTCAATGGAGCAGGTCATATCGGACGATGAAAGAATAAACGAACCCGCGGTCCATAGAGCTTGAAGTTACCCGACATTCGTCGCCTTAGGATAAGTAAGAAAAATACGTTTCCGAATTGACAAATAAACGTTCATTTATAGCTGTAAACCTAGAGACACTAGAAAAAGTAGACAATATAAGACGGTAGAGGCATCGACAATACCAAAATACCAACATTTTCCGTCTGTAGGAGTAACGTGTCTGCCCAACATCCAGGAGCTTCCATTTGAGTCACGGCGAGTTATCCCCATGCAGAACTTTTCTCGCCCTGAGCTTGAAAAGAATGTCGAGTAACATCACGACCTATGGTCCCCGGGCTCTTTTAAACATAATTTCATGCATTTTATTTAGTAATCGACCAATATGATCCATCCTCTTACTAGAAGTTTAAAAAGATACTGTTATTATACCTGAGCCACTACGACACAACTCAATTTTCTGAAGGAAAGTAAGTTATTAAAATGTGTTCAGTTTTATATGGATCGTCCTGAAGAGTCTAAAGTTTAAGTTAATAAAGGATTTAAGATCCTTTCCCACACTCTTTAATATGTTACTTTGATAATTAATTACACATTACACAATGTACAGAAAGATTTGGAAAGGTTGAGTTATCAAATCTATGCCATAGCATTGGATTGAACAATTTGATTCTAACTTTAAAACCATGTTACATCTAAGTATATTGAAATTACCAAAACACAAACGCGCGCGCGCCACCCAGTAATCATAAATACTTCTTTAATCATTGTGGGCATAAAATATTGACACAACAAATATAATTGTGAAAATATCAAACTAATTACCTACGCCCTGAAGAAAAAAAAATCTTTTGGCAGCCATATTTTTAAGTATTCTAAACACAGCGATTTTGATCAGCGAGCTGGGCTCTTAGAATTTGACAATAATAATATTCTTACTTTAATTGGATTCAAGCCTATTTGAATTCTTGCAAATTACCCTTATACGGCTGCATCTTCCCATCTCTCTCTCTCTCTCTCTCTCTCTCTCTCTCTCTCTCTCTCTCTCTCTCTCTCTCTCTCTCTCTCTCTCTCTCTCTCTCTCTCTCATTACGAGAACATCTGTTTTAGACGTTGCAATAAAACAAATGAACTTTTATTACAATATGAAAAATAAAACGCTTACCTTTTTCCAAGCGCACCACCATGTTCCGAAGAGTACCGTGGGTTTTGGCCCCGAAAGACCACGTTCTGTGAAGTAATGCGTTGGGGGCGACAAAAGCCTGCCAAAACAAAACAATTTTTAAAATCAGGATCTATGTTTGCAAGATTTTCTCTAACCGCTACAACTTCACAATCTACCACATATTAGGACATTCATATAAAAGGAATTATTCTGTTTAAATCATACAGAATGCCATTTTTTACTGATCTGTTTCATATAACTTTGCCCCGCTGACATGTATCACTTCGCGTGCAACTACCTTCCCCCTCACCCTAATTGGCTAATGCTTTCGCGCCATAGGCCATAGGCGGTGCCTTCCCGTCACTTTTAATCCTGCAGTAAACGTCATAATAATTGCCGGGAAGATAAATAAAATCGTACAAATAAAAATATGAAGGCATGCAAAAATACAACTTTGTAATGAAACTGAACAAGTTGAAACTGATTGAATGAGCAATGAAACTAAAACAAGTTTATAATGAAAGGCCTTCGGCCTTTTCTACTGGGATTTTTTAAAACCAGCACACATACCTTGCAAAAATTCTTGTCTTTTAGTCTTTAAAAGTCGTGTCACGCCATACTTGTGTGTCCTTCGTTCACCCAAGTCACGTCAAGGTAGTATGTTTTGCGATTTATATCCCGGTACAGTCTGATTGTCCTTAAATAACGTCTTCGCCACGCAGCAATATCGCCCCTGGAGTGGTAAGTTTTCCTGTTCTCAATTTCATGTCGCGATGTTCCTACGAATCTAACAGTCATATCTCTAAGTTCAGAGCACAGCTGTTCAACTTCTCTCACTTGCAAAGACGGATTCTTCTCAGTGAGTGCATTAAACACATGCACCACAATTCTTTTTTCGCCGATTTGTAAAGATTTTCCCTTGTGATGCTTCAGCGAAAAACTGGCGGTAGACTGCCATTAGACATAATAAGTACACGCGCAATAAACGATCAATAAAATAGTTTAGCTCTCGCACTCCACACAACACACCTTCGAATGGCGATATGACGAATCCAGTTCAAAACAAGGTCAGTGATAAAAGTCAAATAAACAAATATTTCATCATTATCGCTAAATCACGTGCTATCGTGCCACGTGAAAGACGGGCTTCTAAACAAAGGAACCTCCTCTTTACTTCGTTTATGAATTAACATGCATTTCAGATAAATAAACTCTGTTGCGTAGTACATTGAATTCAACAGTTACGAAAATATAAATTTGACAATTTCCTTCCAACATATAAAGATATATCACCATGTTAAAAACGAACTAATTTTTACCGCACAACAGTATATACTACATTAGCAGCCAATGAGAGGTGATAAGGACACGTGACCGTTAAGAGATACGGGGCAAGCTTATGTGAAACAAGGATTAGAAAATATTTCAAACTATATGGATTTGGCTACGCAAATGATACAGAAAACAGCTATACTATTCCCTTATATAACATTTTGTTGTAATAAACCCATGGGAGAAAGAGAAAGAATCGTTTTATGGATGTCACGCCACAGATCAGACGTATGAAAAACTAACATATTTCGAAAAGGCTATTGTTACAAAAAAGTTATTTGCTGTAAATAGCATGTTGGTAATAGGGGCGCTCAGCATTTTTCATGTGTAACATCTATATTTATTCTCAGTCTGACTACCTTTTCTATACTGTATCCTAAACACGGCTAGTGTGAAAGAACAATTTCCATTAATTGACCTAGCAGTGGTTTGAACTATAAAGCCCGGGCCTTTAAGTACTTACAGCATGTAAGTCGCCATTAAGGTAGTTGTCTCGTGTAAGAACTAGTGGTGGTTTACCGGGAAAAACAGGAGTCCGTTGAATTTGTCATACTGCCATGGTAGCTAAAGGCTAGCAACTGGAGGGACACAGTAAGATCCGTAGTTCAAATCCCAGCTATGGTATTGCATTTTTTAGTCAATCTACCTTTCTATATTTCATTCTACCGTGAAAGAACAATTAATTTCCATTCATACGAAGCTCGTTCAAAATGAAAGAGGATATTTACGGGATGTTCACAAAGAACTGAAAACTCACATTCTATGAAGTTATGCATACAGTATAAAACGATGCAATTTTAATCAAAACTGTTTAAAAAATAATAAAAACCTTTCCATGTAAAAATTTAGATGAAGATTTCTTTCTTCTTTTAATCTTCATTTGGAGTTAGGTAATCGGTTCAAATATGAAATTTGGTACTTATCCAGCTTATTTTCGAATTACCTATAATATTTTTGTAAAAATGTTGTTCGACGGACCTCAAAACATGTAAATTCAACGAGAATTTGTTAAATATTTTGATGAAATATGCCTCCTCTCGCTACCAATGGTAAGCAGCAGGGAATGTAAAAAATATACTTCAACTTTTAATGCAAAATTGTAGTTTTCCAAACATTTCATAATTATATGAAGGGTAAACTATGCATACTCAGCAATAATTCCTTTTGATTTCATTTCTCTTCAAAGTTCTATTTCCAAATACATGTTTTTTTTTCTTTATTCCTTTTTTATATATAATTTACGCTCTTTAACTTTTTAAGTCATATCGAACGATGAATGGAATTGATGAAGTGATGCTCAAATGGGCCCAGGGTCCATGAGGCTTAGAGCTATCCGACATTCGTCTTCTAGGATAAGGGAAAACCCAGGTAAAAACCTTATCCAGGTAACTCACCCTGACCGAGATTCGAACTCGGGACTTCTTGAACGTGAGGCAGACATGCTACCATCTTCACCACCGAGGCGGGCATTTAACCCAGGTCTTACATATATCAGTTTTGTATCTTTTCCTTTTTACGTTCATTGTTTTATTCTTCATTCGATGTTTTGTGGGTTGCTAAGAGAATCTATGGTAATTTGATAGATTTCTTTTATATATTGTTAATGGGTATCGCCAGTAGTGTGTGTTGTAAGATCTTCTTAATTTAGATTTTAAAGGTTTGCTTTGCAAGCTATATATTAATTAAAACTGCTGTTCCAGATCGGTAACCTACCCCAGATTATATTTTTTCCAGCAGGAAATGGCCTCACTGAAGCTTGAAATATAGTAATAAATTAGCTTGCAAGACAAGAATGGTTATGCAGTGAAGTGACTGACCTGACCAACCTCGGCAAGTTTCTTCTTAAATTGCCTCTAACTACACAATAGTTGTTGACGTTTATGAATTGCTTTACAGTTATTCTTGAATTTTATGATTTACAAATTCGTAACGCATCTCGGGAATTTCGAAAATTATATCATGGTGAAGGGGAAAATTGGATCTAAATTAATATCAGAGCAGTACGTATTTTAACATAAAGCTATTATGTGTTTCAAATGGGAAGAGTTCTGGAGTCCAGCTAATCAGATGCCGTATCAGACTCAGCGTTGCCAGCTTGTTACCCCACTCCTTTTATATTTTGAAAAGAAACATTTTAAGCCATTTTATTGTACAATAAACATGTAACATAACCTTTATGGTCTAGTCATGAAGAAAAAAATGAAAGTATGTAAAATTACTACAATTGAATGGAAATTATCTGGAAATAAAAATAAAGATAAGTACTATACTAAAAGTAGATATCTTTAAATCAATATCCTTTAAAATGACCTTATGGCACCAGGCATTTCGGAGATATGTTTGAATGTTAAGTACTTTGTTTTATTTTGAAGCTTATTTTAATTAACGTCTTTTAACGTTGCCACATATGACGATGAATGAATTGGGTGAAATGATGCTCAAATGACCCAAGGGTTCATAGAATTTAGGTGTCCGACATTCATCTTTCAGGACAAGGGAAAACCCCGGAAGAAACCTTATTGTGCAATTTCACATATAACGTTGGACTATTGCTTCAGTTTCCTATAATCCTCTTGTACACATAGCATTGTCAGAGCCAATGATTTTGAATGTGAATTTCTATCAACATGAACTTAGATATAAAAACAAGCTTTTCAAAGAATATTTGTAGAAATATATAAACTAAACAATTGTAGCTAGAGAAAGTTATGAGAATGTAACGTCAGTTTTATTAATCGATTATAAATGGAACTCATTTTCTCACTGCCATGCAAAAAGCATGAATTTCAGTCATAGCACCTTTTTTAAAAGACTGACCATCTTTAGCCCACTGTATCCTTGTTATTCCTAAAAAAAATGTGTAATGAAAGTTTATTGCACTTATTAAGTTGTATACAAGAATATTTTGCGGGAGAATCAGTAGAAAACGAAATGTGAACTCACTAAATTAGCCATTCTTAATAGTGCTAACTTTGTTCTTTGAATATAAAGTAACCTGGATATATTGTGTATGAATTCCTGTTAACATTTTCCTTGCATTATGTCAAATAATCAGTGTGACGCAATTACTCTTTATAAATCAAAAGCTCAGGGATGGCGTTGCAGGTAACAACTGTCCTATCACAATTTTACTACTGAAGATAAATCATTCCATAAATAGAGCTCCGAAAATAAAACTGCAGATACCATCCTAAAGACAATGGACAATGAACAATGAAACTGTTTCCACACACAATGGGTTTACTTACAAGTTATCAATTTCATCAAATAGCGTGAGAAGTATAATCGTGTGCATTTTGCGGCACATCTGCAAGGTCGCTTGACATGAATCATTTCCCGAGTACCTGCATAGAGACTCCAATATATGCAACAGTTTTCCCTAAATATGAGCTGTAAGTTTCCTGGCGGCGTGAGTATTCCAGGTTCTCTCGGGCTTCAAGCCAGGTGTAGATGTGATGTACTAACGTTTCGGCAGCATACCCTGAAGACGAACAATGTATGCTGCCGAAACGTTGGTACATTACATGTACGCCTGGCTTGAAGCCCGAGAGAACCTGGAATAGCTTTCAGCTGCTATTTATCAGGTAAACAAGCACTTTTCAAAAGACCACCACCACCACCACCACCACCACCACCACCACCACCACCACCACCACCACCACCACCACCACCACCACCACCACCACCACCACCACCAATAATAATAATAATAATAATAATAATAATAATAATAATAATAATAATAATAATAATAATAATAATAATAATAATAATAATAATAATAATAATAATAATAATAATAATAATAATAATAATAATAATAATACGCATCTGCTTGTGAAAGCAAGCATGATTAAACGATATGGATCCACGGAGTAGCTTGCATTCAGGTTCCGGATTCGATTCTCGTCGAACATTGACTTCATGGTTTACCCTATTCGCTAGGCAAATGATGGGGTGGTGACTCGTCTATCCCAATTTCTTTCATTCTTAAATGCAGGTATAGTTTTGGTGGCGTGTGTTGGTTCCGGACAAATGGCGGGCATGCTTGGTCAAAGGAAAGACATGACAATGTATGGAGGAAGGTCCACTCAGGAGTCGAAACTGCCTTTATTTACCGTGGAGCGCCGAAGCAATCTCCGTGGGTTTTTCCTTGGGGCAATACCTGGAGTCTAAAAAGCCCCACCCTTTTCGGATGGAAGTCGATACGCCACTTACGCGCCTCAACCTTCCGAAAACGTCGGCTGGGGTCGTTGGTGATCCAGCTCACCATGCTACTGTAGCTATGGTGGCTACAGTGTTTGAAATGGGATGATGTTTGTCCTTGGACACTTCAAGGTGAGCAATCAATCCGAGTGCTGCGGTGTTGTCATATTGCATTCCCAGAAAGTGGTGTGTGACAAGGGTCAAATGAATCCATCTCTAATAAATACCTTTAACGCTAAGACAAAAATTCAAACTTTGCAAAAAGTGATCCACGAGGTACGTAGAGTAATATATCAAACGTAACTGGAAAACGCCATATATTTAGCTTAGTTTTCATAATGCAAATACACGAGATATCAATATATTGCAGTCCATCGAGACGTCAGCACTGTAATGGGCATCATTACTGGTTGGCATGTATGCGTGAATGTTTAATTGATCAGAACTGAAACGTAAACGTTTGACAAAGTGGTCAAAGAATTACTTTGAATAAGCCAAGATGTTTGTTAAATTCGAGAGAGAGCAAAACGTATATTTCCTGCTGGCCTGTGGAAATCTGCAACGGGAGAAAGTGAGTTGTCATTATTTTAGGTTATGAATGGCTCGTAACCTCTATTTACTCTAGAAACTAGAAATCTATATTATTTGTTCTCCTGTTTAAAAATCTGGGAGAAGTGTATCAGTTGGATCAACTTGCAATTAAAATGAGACGAGGTAATCCACCTAGCAAACAGAAATAATACCTTTAAACTGACTTGACGTTGAACGCTTTATTCACGAAGAAACTGACAAGGTAACAAGACTGGGAAAACTGCGTCAGACCTGGAGATCAAACTTCTTTTGGGAAGAAATAGCACGTGACGAGATTTTGCAGCTTATCATAAATTTCCAATACTCGGACGATGAAGACAGACAGTGACGAAATGTCTGAAGACGTTCAGTGTCATTCACAGCTATATGGATACACCAATGCAGTTTCGTTAGATTAGAAAAATAGTTAATTCATAAACTGTAATCACAATTATAGCATTTAATATATGTGCATAATATGCGAATATCCATATTTGAATTTGTGATTTGAATAACCATTAATATAGAATTTTGGAAAATTCAATTTGGTTCTCTTTACATTTAGCGCCAAGGAGACCCACAAGGTCTATGATAATGTGCGAGAGAGAGGGTTATATGATAAAGTGGGGATAACGAGGCAATTCTGTGCATGCAAACGTATCTGAATCGCGGCGGTCCAGAACTCTTCCCATTTCAAACACACAATAGTACCCGAGATTCTTTTAGGCGTCCCTCAACCCCGTCTGGAGTAACGTCATAAGTTCCACGAGTGCTAGGGGTCCGCAGCTCTTGCACCACAACAGCTGAAGGGGACGGAACCTCTACTCCAAATGGACACTTGCGTGGGTGGTTCAGTTAAGTGCCCGTGTTTCAAAATAAATGGTACTGCTAAGACAAGTTAGTGTTGCCATCGTGTACATTTTACCAAAACAAAATTGGTACTGATTCATATGTTAGTTTGGATTTGGACAGGCATTTCAGTTAGTCGTTCATGTTTTCGCTAAAATGGGATGAAAAGACTTGGAGACAAATAATGGACACTATTTGCTAGGACTTTTCGCCATCTATGACAACAGACGATATAGCTCCAGTGACTTTAAACGTGTTTGAACAACCATTCTTGATGAGCACTTAGGACGAAAGGCAGATATGATTACCAAGAAATTTATTGAAGTACACGACATGATTCTCGCTGATCGTCAAAGTGACAGAAGCAACGGCTATCTCGACGGCTTTGGTAATTCATATTTTGCATGATAAGACGTGTATGAAAGTTGTCAGCACGAAGGGTGCCGCATTTTGCCACTTTGGGCAATCGTGGGTGAAGCTTTTAGCTTCGAAACTAAACCTGAACTTCTGCATCGAGTTGTCACCGTCGATGAGACCTGGATTCATCAAACTGCGGAACTAAGCCATTAACAAAACAGTGGGTTGCTTCCGGTGAATCTACGACAAGAAAGCAAAGAAGTCCCATCAGCAGAAAAGTGATGGTGAGGATTTTTGGGATGTGAAGGATGCCATACTCCTAGACTTCTTTGAGAACCAGACTACCTGCGATTTTCCAAACACGAAGAAATCCTTACAGGAACAATTTAGATTAAATGAGGTATCGTCGAGACAAAAGGCGTATTTTGTAGAGCTCGAGAATTTCTATTTTTGAAGAGATTAAAAATGGTAGGAACGTTGGGAGAAGAGTACATCTCAAAAAGACAACGTTAAGAAATATACCTTGTTTAAAACAATGGCGTATCATTCCTGACATAGGTATTTATTGAACCACCCTCTTAAGGGCCGCTTGGTAGACGGATTGTTCATCGCCTTCTACAGGACTGTAGTGGTGAAAGGACTAGCCAAACAATCTACGTAGGTCGCAATACGTGTTGTAAAACATATCAGGTCTTCTAATCCAGGGGTTACGAGTTCAGTATTGATGAAGATGGAAGGTCTCTATAGCAATTCTCCTTCAAGTAAATGTGTATCTGTTTAAAACAAACTGATTATGATTTATCATTTTGAAGAAAACATTTTTCAAAGTCCTTTGCCACCTATATCATACTCAAAGATGACAAATTTAAAAATTAAAACTGAATAAAAGAAAACGCTCTTGCAATAAAAAATTGGAATAAAGCGTTCTTGGCTTAAGAGAGAAAGACAATGGCATCTAGTTATTAAGCTTTCAATGTAATATAAACCAGCTTATTTGTTTAAACGAGAACCCATATATTTGTCAAATTTAATTCTAAAAATAGATCGAAGTTTTACATCGAAATATGTATGGACACGGAATTTATTATTTACGTGGTAATGTATTTAAAGAGAGTATTGAACTCGGTACATTTTAGGTCACTGGTCTACATTATGATAGTGATCGATTACTTTTAATTGGATTAAATAAAATATGTTGAGAATTAACTACCCTAAAATAGTTAAAATTCTTATCTAGAAAGTAAATTGCCAATTCCATGCAGGCATGATCATACCCGAGTTTTAAAGGGCATTCAAGAATCATGAGTTTCATTTGTGGTGAATATGGTACAGCCGAGGGTTCGGAGTGGGTGTGACTTCAACTGGCAATTAGAATTTATGGTTCTTCGTTTCAGTGCGTAGAATCAGATTTTGGTTAACAAAAGTATGTCAAGAATAATGAACCTTAAATAAAACTGATATCTTAGTTGCTCGTATGTTGCGAGTGGTTTGTAAATCGGAGATGCAAAGCAAATCTCGTAAACTTATCTGGTAATAACGTTTTCTTCTTTGCTCTTTTCTTCCCCATAACGATTTAATTACACATCTTGTCGCAATATTGATTTTAATAGCTATCAAAGAATGCACTTCTAAAACCAAGTTGCGGCCTCAATCATAGCTTGGCCAAATCATGTATCAATTTCAGTGATAGAACAAATATAAATTTCGAATTTATGTGGATTTGCCTAAATCCAGAAAACAGGTCTAAAAAGGATTAGTGAAGTGGAAGATTTAGTAAAGATATGGAATGTAGGAATGTAGATAGGAATGTAGCTCATACAAAAGAACAGAAAATTACCAAACTAATCTGATTCATATAACTTTGCCCCGCTAACATGTATCACTCGGCGTGCAACTACCTTCCCCGTCACCTTAATTGGTGAATGCTTTCGCGCCATAGGCCATAGGCGGTGCTTTCCCGTCACATTTAAACCTGCAGTAAACGTCATAATTGCTTGGAAGATAGATAAAAATCATACAAATAAGAATATGAAGGCATGCAAAAATAATGAAAGACCTTCGGCCTTTTCCACTGGGAATTTTTAAAACCAGCACACATACCTTGCAAAAATGCTTGTATTTCAGTCTTAAAAGTCGTGTCACGCCATACTTGTCGTGCGTCCTTCATTCACCCAAGTCTCGTCAAGGTAGTATATTTTGCGATTTGTATCCCGGTAGTCTGATTGTCCTTAAATAACGTCTTCGCCACACAGCAATATCGCCCCTGGAGTGGTAAGTTTTCCTGTTGTCTCAATTTCATGTCGCGATGTTCCTACGCATCTAACACACCTGTAAGTTCAGAGCACAGCTGTTCGACTTCTGTCACTGACAAAGACGGATTCTTCTCTGCGAGTGCATTAAACACGTGCACCACAATTCTTTTTGCGCCGCTTAGTAAAGGTTTTCCCTTGCGATGCTTCAGCGAAAAACTGGAGGTAGACTCTGCCATTGTACACATAATAAGTACACGCGCAATAAACGATCAATAAAATAATTTAGCTCTCGCACTCGGCACAACACATCTTCGAATGGCGATATATGACTAATCCAGTTCAAAACAAGTTCAGTGATGAAAGTCACAAACAACTATGTCATCACTACCGCTGAAGCACGTGCTATTGTGCCATGTGAAAGACGGGTTTCTGAGCAAAGGAACCTCCTCTTTACCTCGTTTACGAATTAACATGCATTTCAGATAAATCAACTCTGTTGCGTAATATTTAATTCAAACAGTTACGAAAATATAAATTTGACAATTCTCTTCCAACATATGAAGATATATCACCATGTTAAATAACGAACTAATTTTTACTGCAAAACAGTCTATACTACAATAGCAGCCAATGAAAGGTGATAAGGTCACGTGACTGTTTAAGAGATACGGGGCAAGCTTATGGGAAACAAGGATCATGCGATTTCCGTAACTGACAATATGTGATGGCGCAGATACGAAATATTTTAACTAAGACATACAACTTATTTGTAAAAGTACTGCTTTGTAAAAGTATTGTAAAAGTCTACTTTGGTGGTGTATTTACAAGCCATATTAACTATTTTATTATTTTCTTAGTGCAGTTCTGCGACAGGAACAGAAACGTGACAACGCTGCCAAGTTAAATTACACATCTGCCTGCTGTACGATATTTGCAGCTGCTTGCTACCTATGGATCCCTACCAACCTGGACATTTCCATGACGGTAAATATGATTCAACTGCGGATTGCCTGTTTAGCACATAACATGCCATATTATATAATTATATATATATATTACAAAATAGAATATTAAATATTAGAAGCTGTAGCGACTCAATAACAATTTCATGGCAGTTTAAACTGATAGTGGCAATTTCTTTACTACGCCATAACTTTAGGAAAGTGAATAATTTATGTACTAGTTTTCAAAGATTACCAACCAGAGCATAAAATTGACTAATATTCTATTTTCTCCTTCCTTAAAACCTTTATTTAAAATTATTTCGTCATGAATAGTTTAAGATAAGAAGCCGTATCAAAAATGGTTGTTTTACAAATGACGTCAGATAATTTCAAAGTAAGAAAGCTCACGCTTGCTCCCGTATGGTACGCTAACCTGAAAACTTGTGTAAGAAGGTTTGCGTCCCAAATTGACGTACATATGTGCCTTTCCTTACCACAGAGTTCTGTAGAAATGCTGTTCCCGTTATTTATAAATTAAAACACTTCCCTGAGTGTTCCTTATTGTGGTGAATGTCCCCAAATTGAATGTATAATATACCTAAATGTAACTTTGGGAAGTTAGATTTACATCACCAAAATGAAAAACGAGACAATTTAGAGATTCTGTAATGCACTTCTTATACATACTTTCACAGAAGAAACTATGTTAACAGCAAGGAAAAATAACAAAAATACACAAAAATTACGATTTTCTTCAAATTTACAAACGGGTGTAAAAGTAAAAAAATTGTCCAACTATCAGGTTCAACTCCAAATAATGCAGTAGCATTTCATATAATTTAAAAAATGATAATGTTTTTTTGAAACATCCGGTAAAATGACCAATTACTTTGCAAAATGAAGGACAAAGTGTAAGGTTAGTAAATCTGCTTAAGATAACATTCTATTATACGGGCGCCGGGGTAGCGCAGTGGTTTTTTCGCGGCTCCCGTGCAGAGGGTCCCGAGTTCGGTTCCCGGCTCTGGGGTGGCGATTTTACGTGGGCTTTCCCCTGTCTAGCAAATGAGAAGTGTCCCATATGCCCAACGTGGTTGGGAGTCCACGGTATAAGCTGTAGGTCCTCTCACCTCACCGTCATCTTTACTATCACCCTACCATTGGAGGAA
Organism: Mantis religiosa; assembly: GCA_030765055.1. NCBI lineage: Eukaryota > Metazoa > Arthropoda > Insecta > Mantodea > Mantidae > Mantis > Mantis religiosa. The sequence continues at coordinate 121,978,772 of CM060951.1, read as the reverse complement.
ATGGACACCATCCTCTGGGTGCCTCCACCTGAGAAATGGGTCCGGTCATCACGTGGTGGGGCGAGGTTATCTCGAAGGCCAAGGTTGCCATGTGGGGAATGTTGGTAACCAACCAACCAACATGCTATTATCATTACAGTGGTTATTTTAAATACACAATATTACATTTTGGAATTATCACATTTCCAACATGTAGGTAATAAGTATACGATGGTATTTCTTTTTGAATAACTACATGTTATATCGTTATAAAAGGTAATGTTTCATTTTAAAGCTATAAAGGTTAACACTGATCAAAGTTATTTAAATGAATTCACATTTTCCCTCCACTACCTTTTTGTCCTTCCCAAGTATACAAAATCATATCAGTTCAATCAGCATTAAGACGTCACAAACTATTAACAGAAAATTCAACATATACTTATATTTTGTTTATCACATCTTAAATGTATTTTAATTAATGGAAATAACCATTTCTTTCACACTAGCCATGTGTAGGCTAAGGTTTGGATGAGTAGAGTCAGACTGAAAAATTCAATGCCATAGGCGGGATTTGAACCGCGGATCTCCCGCTCTCCGTGCGGTTGCTCTAAACCACTGATCTACTATGGCCAACGTGCCGACATGACAAATTCTCCAACTGACTTATGTTCCCCGGTAGATCACTAGGGGTTCTCACATGCTATGAGACACGCACCTTTTGTGGCGACTTACTATGCTGTAAGTACCTAAGTCCCAGACTTCGAAGTTAAACCACTGTTTTTATTTTAGGTAAATTTACCTAATTTACCTAAATGTACCTAAATTAAAAACATAGTGGTTTAACTACGAAGCCTGGGACTTAAGTACTTACAGCATAGTAAAGTTGCTACAAAATGTGCGTCTCATAGCATGTGAGAACCCCTAGTGATCTACCGGGGAACATAAGTCAGTTGGAAAATTTAATGTCATGTCGGCACGTAGGCCGTAGTAGCTCAGAGGTTTAGAGCAACCACACGGAGAGCGGGAGATCCATGGTTCAAATCCCGGCTATGGCATTGAAGTTTTCAGTCTGACTACTCATCCAAATATTTTAATTAAAATTTGAACTTGAGAAAACAGTAAATCTTCGTCTGTCTTACTTACACCGAGTTCAATTCAAGTATTAAATTTGCTACTTATTCTAGGATTCCAAGATATAGTATCAAAAAGACAAAAAAGGACTTCTCGCAACCAAATTTTGAAGTAAATTTAAAAATTAAAATATAGGTATAATATTTTTGGTTGAAGCACATGCCAGTGAAGTTTATACACAAATGCTTTGTGCATACGTATATTACATATTAACCTATAGATACAGCGCTTTCCTTTTACTTTCTCTGGCTCCTTTCTATCGAAGACGTTTATTAAAATAAGACATACATGAACATTTTTAAGAGAATTCCCCATCTGAACTACTCTATACATGTCAAAACTTATTTTTTAATATTTTGAAAACAGCTATTTTGATTAAAACCCCCAAATACTTGAGATATTTGCACAAAGTGTAGATATGTCATGTATTTATTTATTTTTGCGAATAACTTGTGAAGTCTTCTTTAGTCAAAATGGTTTTTGTATAGTTTATATAATTGATAAATCATAACGAAAAATGTAGACCCCGCTAAAACACATCTTGAGCCACGTAATTTTGTTGCAATATTAATAATTTTCAAGACATTAGCTGTCATTGTTTATAGTTTGTTATCTTATACTTTTACATTTTCCAAACATTACAGTTGTCTTTAGTTTAGATCTCGCGGTGAAGAGAATGGAACCTCTAGCCAATATCTAACTACCCGCGTTTTAAACATGTTCCATTGACTCCAGCATCTCCTTTGACCTAAAATAAAACGTAATTAAATCATTTCTACAAACGTCATATCGATTAAAATGAGGTGGATAAAAGAATACACTTTTGCAAGAATGTTTGGTGGAAGAGGCGTAGAAAAAATGTAGCAAATCTTTCTTTCACCGAAAAGCTTTTTGCTGAGATATTGCTCTCTTTAAGGCAAGAGCTTATCATACATCTTGACACTATTTTGGATGTGGGACATTTAAACAGCCGAAAAGGTTTGGTGAAGACAGACAACGATCGCTCTGTACTTTTGCTCCCATAGTGCTCTACTTCGCCTCTGAAATGAGTTCACATTCCGCTTTGAATCGTTTAAAAACACAAAATGTTACAATCTTCTCATGATCCGTGATACCGAGTTGGATTTCTCATGCAGAGAGAACTGGAACGGAATGTATTCAGTATTTTTATCCTTCAAAAACTCATTAAGAAACGGCCTCTGATTCCAAAAATCAAAACATACGAGGCCCAGTGCTTGACGGAACAAACAATACGTACACTGACCCTGAAGAGCATTTTATAGCAAAGTTTATAGGAAAAGCCAATGCCAATTTACCAAATATACAGCAGCGTATCTACTTAGAGCGTATTAAGCTGTCTTCTATGTACGATAATTTGGAATTATTGCAATGACTATTCCATTTACCTTGGTTAATAAGGTATGTTTGCTACTTGGCTGCTCCCTAAAAGCCAGGTTAATTTTAGTAGTAAAACATTTAATATTTAAACAAAGAACAGTAAAGTACGGTACTATACATGTTTGAGATAACTGTCACAATCTTAGAAATAAATCTGATGTCACAAGAGCCTTTTCCTTCAGACAACCTCGCTTAAAATTTCAGTATTGACATAAAAAGGTGTTCTTCTACATACTTAAGTTACAACAATGTTAATCTCAAATTAATAATACTGCATATCAAATTATTGCATGTATACAATACGGTAAACAGAACAGTTTCCACATTATCAGTCAGTTTTGTTAATAAACCTATGCAGGAAAAAGGTAATACTGCATATATTAAAAAAAACCTCCTCATATCTGTACGAGGTTTAACCTTGGAAAATTTAGCTATATAACAACGAAGTTTTAGAAACTATTACCATAAAAGGCTATTTGGAAAATTTTATATTTTCCAGAGATATTTCATATGGTTCGATTTAGTCTAACATTGTTTACCAATTACTCAAACTTCAAAATGTAGAGTATTCAGAAAACATATGTGTTTTATTAATCATGCAAACAGGTTTGTAACATAAGCATAAGACCTATATAGAAAATGTTTCACTTCAGAGAAAAATTAGTAACGAAACCCCTTTAATCTAAAAGTGCCTTCGTTTTTAAAGCTCAACAGTTCCGATGGTAAATTTCTGTACGGAATTTCTGGAATAATGCAAAATATCTGTCTCCAAGCATAAACAGTAAAGAGCTTTTAGGGGGGGGGGGGGGGGCAGGTACCTGTACGTTTGAACTCGATAAAACAATAATGCATTTTTTAAATTTACTTCCTCCAACGGTGTTATATCGGACGATGAATGAAATGGGTGAAATGGTGCTCAAATGAGCTCAGGGTACATTGAGCTTAGAGTTACCCGATATTCGTCTTTAAGGGTAAGGGAAAATGCCCTAACAGGTAGCTCACCCTGACCGAGATTCAAACTCGAGACCATGCCAGTTCAGTACAATGGTCTTTTACACGGCTATAAAACATAACAATGAATTATGGATATTTCAGAATGCTAATACTCTACCACTTAAAACCATTATGTACCAAGCAGTGGCATATATTCCAAATTTTATTTCAGGATTTAAAATATCGTTCATAAACGGAACGACAAATATTTTGGAAAATAATGCTCAGTTCTATTTCCATTTAATATTACTGACGTATTTCACAAAAAACGTCCATAGCGCAGTGTACCCATAATCTCTAGTGCGAAGGACCCCGGGTTCGATCTCTGGTACCTGCATGAGACTACTTCTTGCTGGACAGTCTAACTCACGTTGTTCTCAGCGTCCATTTCGACGCTTTCAGCCTCGTGATTTCAATTAAGTATACTAACGGAAAAGTTGCCTCCCTAAAATGTCAAGTAGTCCCTTACGGTTGGGGAGTCGGTTTGACTCCTGCCACCCCCATCCTGCACTCCTCCGTTTTTTTTTTAATTTACGCCCTCCAACGTTAAGTCATATCGTACGATGAAGGCAATGGGTGAAATGATGCTCAAATGAGCCCGGGGTCTATGGAGCTTAGAGTTACCTGACATTCGTCCTTGAGGATAAGGGAAAACCCCGGAAAAAACCTTATCCAGGTTAACTCACCCTGACCGAGATTCGAACTCGGGACCTCTTGAACGTGAGGCAGAATTGCTACCATCTACGCTACCGAGGCGGGCAGCACTGCACTCCTCCGTGGTATGCGGCTGGAGAACACAGCGATCAGGCAAAAAGGGTACCCTCTCTATAGATGAGACAAACTAGTGATTACTACTACTTCAGAACATAATGACAATCTGCACGTTATTTCGCAAATGTCTACCTTATTGGACAGAATTTACGATACGAGGTATTTTATACTGAAAAAATACCGAAAACTGTTTTTGAAGGTATCAATATTAAAATTAAGAGACAAGTGCGCCAAATGTAATTTCTTGAAAATAGTCTCGATATCATTTTAGACAAAATGTCAGTCATAACAGCAGTTCCAAAATTAAGTTCAAAGATACAGATGTGTCACTTCTGTCGTAAAAACATTCGTTAAAATGTTTTATGAACAATTAAAATTCGAATTTCACAACTATATAAACGGATTAATATGGTTCTACAATTCAGAAAACATGAAGCAATTCAAACCATTAGTAGAACATTAATGGTTCTGTAAACTGAGCCAAAGCAGTTGAATGACGCGGTTAGCATCGTGTAGTTTGAAAGATTCGCACATGGCGATGCAGAAGACAACTATGTGGGCGTGGTCCCTTGCGTGCTGACATCATCAGTGACTCAGAGCGTGGGGTAGAAGCAACACTGGACACACGTCCGAACACTCTTGGAGCACGTTTTGTGAAATTTAACTCTGTACTGCGTCTGCTGTCAAGTTCTAGGACTATCACAATTTAATAGATAAATTCGTGATTGTACTTGTAAATCATCGGCTTAGAAACATACGTTATCTTGTATTGTGCATATGAGGAGCTACTAATAGAACATTTCAAAATTAACCTGTTTATGACAAGGTTTCAATAATGCACATCTTAATTAAAACGTCCCTAATTTATTTTATAAAATGATACATTACGGAGAATTCAGTATGAAAAGGATCGTTTATGGAGGATATTTAGAGAAAATCTTCGTATTGCATCTTCAAAATATGAAACAAGTTTGAGATTCATCTGGCCTGTTAAGTTCCTCACTGTCGACCTCTAGCATAAGCACACTATCCGGATCTTTTCATAGAAGGATTTCTTTTGATTTAGGAAGCTGAAGACATGCAAGAATATTTCCAGTGAAACATCTATTTGCCTATCGTCAGTTAACCACGCTGAATTATTTTATGATTATTTATTTAGTCTTATTTTAACCCATGGGTCAAAAAGACTTAGCAAATGTAATAACTTGTTTAACATTCTATAAATGTATGTAGCAGATGCTACATATAAAATAATATATGTTAATTACTTTCGATAGAACTTTATTTTAGATATTTTGAAACAATCTCATGCTGGAATAGTTGGGAATGAGAGAGCTGATCAGATCGTAAAAACTTTGTCAAACCTAAATAGCAATTTAGTTACTCGATATATTAAATCAAGATTTTTAAAAATATTTTAAAGAGAAAATGGACAAGACTTTTTTTCCCGGTTTGATCACACCTCGTGCAAAAATTTCACACCAAAGTATGTTTTGAATTTCCAACTGGACAGGTGTTCTTAGTCGCCAGATGATTTTATTTGCAAATGTGAAATAGAAGAAACATTCCACCTGCTGTTCCAGTGCCTTCGAAAACAAAGATACCTTCTACAGGTACTAGGACTTTACTACCATTGCAAAATCCATTACAACCACGAAAAACCATTCACCAAATCATTATCATAACTCTTGTTTTATATAACAATAATAGGCTTCCTCTACTCACAACAGGAAAGCTGGAAAGGAATAAAATTGAAATGTCTTCATTAATAGTCCATCAGCAACAGTGAAAATTAATCTGTGTTTGGTTAGAGGTTTATTATATGTACAGACATGAACTGCTTTTGTATTGCTGAATAACTCCTTGGATCAAAAGTAATTATATAATAAATGTTTTTAAAGAAAATGTTTGTCTCCATAACATTAATTTAATTTTTAGTTGTGATATTTGTTCCGCTAATTATCTTTGCACTTCTATATTGAAGGAATCCCGAGCCGAGTTTAACGTATAAAATACAGATTTTGTTTTACAATTTTCGCAAGCGTCCAAAGATACAGAAACATACTACTTAAGAGTGGAATAGTTGCCCCGAAAAGACCTAATCCACATACTGCAAATTGAGGGGGGAGCAACTTCTATTTTGCAGCCAATATATTTAGAGAAATTCCCATTCAGTTATGTTTATTTTCTCCCTACAACCTTTGTTTTCCAGCACTTTTGTTGATCAACTGTCTCATTACTTCCCGTCATCGTTTTTGCAGATAGATCATTTATTCGCCTAAATACCAACATTGGGAGATACATTTTATTAGATCCGAGAGGAATATACGTTATTTTACATCCGTCAGGCCATGACATCCAGTAAATAAATCACTGCAAATTTAACTTTGGATGTTTTGTTTGTTAGACCTTTTCGGAATAACTAGTCTGGGTCAACTTTCTTAAACGTTTACTTTCCTCTACCATTTGTGCCGGATTCGATCACAGGCGACCGCAAAGTGAGATTTGTGGTGGACAACACGGCGCTGGGGTGGGTTTTTCTGGGACCTCCGGTTTCCCCCGCCATCTCATTGCACAGGTGTTCCATCTTCATCTCATATACTATCAGTGTCACCGCCTGCGGTGCCGTATGTAGTAAAAGCGGGCGTTGAGCACTACACATTTCATTTACATTACCATTTGTCAACAGTAGACAAATACAATAAAATCTCGTTAACCCGGAGTTCCGGATAACGTGGACCAGCTTTTAATAAAAAAAAAGTGTTTTAGCCTAGTAAATGAAGACTTGTTTTTCAGATGATAAATTGCTATTTTCATCACTCGAATCTCCTCGCCAGGATAAGCCATCTTAGGGGGTGTCCCTCAAGGTTCAATACTAGCACCACTACTCTTTAATATCTACGCTTATGATCTTCCTGCTATAGCTCCAATTTTCTCAGCTTTATATGCCGATCACACTGCTCTTATTCTCACTCCGATATCCGTCATGCCATTCATGAACTACAAACTGCCCTGGATCGACTAGCTCACTGGTTCTCTAACTGGTGCATTTCCCTCAACACTAACAAGACAAAGGTTAACATCTTCTCTTTGCGTCCTTATATAGGGATCCTCCTTCACTACAGCTGCTCGGGGAACAACTCTCATGGTTACCAACCAGTGTGCCAGTGAAGTATCTTGGAGTGTTACCGGACACTCGACTAACTTGGAACGCCCACATCTGTCGGTCTGTTACACTTGCGTCTGCAAGGCTCTCAAAACTGTACCCTTTGTTTATGAATCCTCCCTTCTTTACAAATCTCTAGTCCGTCCCATTTTTACCTATGCAGCTCCAGTCTGGGGTGGCACCAGCAAGACTAATCTCCGCCGACTGCAGGTATTACAAAACAGGGTGCTCCGTACAGCTACAAATGCTCCATGGTTCATCAGAAACCAAAAACTTCATCATGAGTTTGGTCTTCTACCCATTCACCAGTACATCCGCCGGCTGGCACGACCTTTCTTTTATCATCTCCAGGAGGTCCCTGGAGCTGTTACTAACAATCTCGGCGCTCGCACTCGCCAACCAACTCGCCTCAAGTGCAGACTGCCACAAGATCTTCTCCTGAGTGACCTCTCCAGTACAGACGATCCAGACGAGTGATACCTATCAAAATTAAAATCCTCAATTTGTGTTACAGTGATCCTGTCATATTTAGCTAGAGGAGTCATTCACGGCTACCTCAATTGTTACGTGTAGTTACTAAGTGTCTCAATAACAAACGTCTGTAAAGCATATTTGCTGATCGATGGATAATAAAAGGATAAGCCATGGTCAGTACTGAAATTTAACAATTTCAAACTGCTATTCAATTAACCAACGATAGCTAAAAGAAATCCGTCTGATTCCCCAATAGTCCGAATAACTATAATACTGCATGAGAACGGCTGCATAAGCCTATGTCTATAAACTTCGGTTATAAAATACGTGAGGTACATACAGATGCTGACTGAGAGGTTTCTTTGTTATCAGCCTGTGTGACATTTATGTACAATGATTATTGCGTGGTAGCATAAAATGAACCCTAGAATCTTGAAACGGAGATCTCGCTTACGTAGCTTTTGTGTGTACACAAAACAAAATGACTCAATTTAGATGCGTTCGACGATAATAATGGCTTTTGCTACAGTGAAATAAAATAGTGAAATTTCAACGATTTGTGAATGTAATCTCTACTGTAATGATATCGTAGTCGTATACTGCATTAAATGGTAACTAAAGAAAGTTTTATTTCGCTAAAATAACTTAATAAATACGGAAGATACTAGTGTGTATTTATGAAGAATTTTTACAGCATTTAACAACTTAAATGCCCGCGCAGAGACAAGGACAAAGTCAACTCGAAAATGAAAATTCGCTGTATAACCATACCTTAGTTATAACTTTCAAGCATACCATACGGAGATTTACAAAATTCCCACATGCTAAACTATCCTTACATGGAACGTAGGGTAAAGGGAGGTATTTTCGTGACATAGGCAATTTTGTGATACTTTTTCGAAGGGATGTTACAGAGAAACCAGTTAGTGTTAACTCGTCTTTCGCTGTTGGTAGTTTACACATTTGTTGCTAGAACTCAGGAGCTATTGACAGGCGAGTTAACACTAACTGGTTTCTCTGTGACATCCCTTCGAAAAAGTATCACAAAATTGCCTATGTTACGAAAATACCTCCTTTACCCTATTTCAGCCCGCCTCGGTAGCGTGGTGGTAGTGTCTCCCTCACGTTCAAGAGATCCCGAGTTCGAATCTCGGTCAAGGTGAGTTACCTGGATAAGGTTTTTCCCGGGGTTTTCCCGTATCCTGAAAGACGAATGTTGGGTAACTAAGCTCTGTGGATCCTGGGCTCATTTGAGCATCATTTCACCCATTCCATTCATCGTCTGATATGACTTAACGTTGGAGGACGTAAATAAAAAAAATACCCTATTTCAAGGTGAGTGTTTTAAGATAATTATATGTCAAAGTGTTTACTTTGACTTTTCTCAGAAGACTATCCTATTAATAGACAAAATATTATCACATAAAAATGCATTCTGTTATAGCTCTTTCTTGTGGAGATGACCACTTTGGAGATATTCCTCATTATTTCTTAGGATTTTCATATACTTATACGTTTCTCAAAAAGAAAACCGTCCGGTTCCTAATGTCCTGGCCATTAAAGAGAATATAAATGTCGAGACATGACATAGTAACTGGTTCTTAAAAGATTTTACTATGGTTTATTTCTGCTATGTTCTATTCCCACTGAACCTTTAAGGAAATATATAATAATGCCCACATTTTTATGTAATTAACTTTGAAGTATATGGAATAAGTGTTTTTAAGAACAGTGTTAAGTTGCATTTTCTCCTGCTGATCTCTACATGAAAGCAAACTGAAATCCCGACTCCCACGTACTGCAAGTGTATACGGAAGCGGAACTCCCGTAGAAAAGAACGGCGCCAATGGGATGTGTTCATTATTGGCTCTCGTTAGCGTACTTAAGTACCGGAAAGGGTCACCGCTAACAGCGTGCCCTGCATATTTAACACTCAACGTTAATATGTGAAAGAACCTCATCCACATCGCTTATAGCTAACACTTGCTTTTTAATTAGTTTCATGTTATTAGTAAAGGTATTGAGAACCCTTGCGAGTAATTAGCTAGGGAGCAAAATATCGGATGTTATATATGTACTCAAATTTTTTCCTCCCCTCTAACTTTCTATACTTCTATTAGTGGATATACAAAATATTCTTACCAAAATATTCAATCTACTTCATTTCAACTATGAAATAGCTGGAGCAAAAATACCATTACATTAGCGATAATCAAATGTTTAACTGGACGCTGTATGATAGCCTTAAAGTTCCATACATCTACATGCAATCGTGAAAAACAATTGAGCATTCACAGGAGATTAAAACCATTACTTCCTGGAACAGTTCGAAACATTTGAAGAATATCTCTTGAAACTTGAAATGTGACAGAAAAATATGTTGAAAGTTTCAGGATTTAAAGAGGCAGCACGTTTTCATTTATCGTTTATTACACGAGTTATAAAATATACAAACTCTTACTTTTACTTGGAAAAGCTTTTGTTAACTTATTTTTTCAAAGCTGGTTTTGTTGATTTTGATTAAAATTTATGTTTAAGATACTTGCATGACAATTTATAACTAACTTCCTGTGAACAACCTGTGAAGTCTTCATTCTGAATGAACTTTTATCACATACACCTAACGGGAGACAAAAACCTACAATGCAATAAAGGTAGACCTCGATACAACACAATTTGTCAAAATGTTTTGTTGATCATTTCAGAGAGTTCCTTGAACTGCCAAATACAGTGCGTCCATTTATGGCGAGACCACGGGCCGCATGATTCGCTTGCATTACAGGTACTATGGCCTCGCCATAAAGCGACTGGACTGTACTGCACTATGCTTTTACATGCATATCAAGATTTAATAGAAATTATTCAAACTATGTTGTCAGAAGAGTAAACAACCTGCTATTAGGCATTTACGATTAAAACGCTGCACGATTCAAAATATTGCAGAAAAAATTTGAAAAAAACTAATTTTGGATTAGTTTTGTTTTGTTACAAAAATTCTGAGTTGTGCCTCAATACTCAAAGCCTGTACAAGGTTTTAACTTCCTGTACTGCTTAGATAGAAAGTTAAAGGTTGTAACAAATCCGCCCTAGAAATGATATTGAGAATACACGAGGAATAATAATACTCATCTAATTTTTAAGGTGATTCAAAGTTAATATCGAATAAATGCCAAATTTAATATAGTACTATTATACTGCAGGCATAAACAATCCAAAGATTTCCAACCAATGTGTATTCACGTCGTAAGCAATTCTGTTGAATTATGAACACTATACAAGGAAATCTTAATGATAATCCCTAAAGCGTCTCCCCATGCTGAGGTTACCCTTTTCTCTTACTAAACTAAATAAAGATTTTGTTATGGTATGCGATTATATGGCAAATGGCAACATTATTTTGGCATCAAGGTCGTTGGTTTGAAATTTGCTTTGTTTTCCACTTAAACATATAACAGTAGAAAGTGGAGGAAACATTTTATTTCACCCAAAAATTCCATATAGATTTACAGTGTGCGTGTGTGTGTGAGAGGAGAGAGAGAGAGAGAGAGAGAGAGAGAGAGAGAGAGAGAGAGAGAGAGAGAGAGAGAGAGAGAGAGCAAAGCAAATGTAAGATAAAATATCGAACTTGGAAGTCCAGTTCTTTCAAGGATGCTATTGAAGATTTTCGAGAAAATTTTACCATTTAATCTATGCTTTATACCAACAATATTTGTTCCATTTTATAAAGAAAATGGATAGCCATTTTGATTACACTACAGGTTAAATACCTAAAATGTACCTAATGTACATGTAATGCATAAAATGCCCTAATAGCCTGCGAAATCCTATTAATTCGTAACGAATTAGGTATATTTTCATGTAACTATTTACCTGCAAGAAATTATATATAGGTAAACATAATTAAAGCTAAACGTTTCTGCAATATTAACCATTTCAGAGATATTCGTTATTGATTTGAATTTTTTAATACTTTTGTATACTTTCTTAAAGTTCTACGTCTCCATTAGTTTGGATTTTGGGGTAATGTAAAGAATGGAATTTCACAGAACCTTGACACGCTATTAAATAGCAAACTATCGCTTCAGTCTTGCACCCTCCTTGATTTTATAACAAACTTGTAAATGAAACTTTGATTCATCGTGGTAGTTAAAAGCATGTGTGAAAATACTTTCATGTGTGAGCAACATCAGCTTTTCCACACATTATGCACTACTCTTTGACATAAGAGACTAATATTTTATCATTAGCTAGTGCAAAAGCTAGAAATGACATTATCGTCCACACTTTAAACAGTAGAGTGTTGTCAGGCTATCTAATTTATTGCATATGTTATCGCAGAACTGTCTAAGAGAAACCATTTGTAGCTAATACTAAGCATGATTAATAGGAAGTAGTTATAAAAATAAACTGTTGTGTAATTTACAGACTAGCTAAGAAAATGAAATATAGTGGGTATAGACAACAGTGCCCCTGTGCTTCCTCCCCCTTCCCTGGTATTTACTATGAATGAAACAATATGGTTGGAAGCTACGTTTATTGCAGTGTCGTCAGAGGTTCATCTGGGTGAACGAGTTTCGCTAGTAAAAAAAGTGAGTGACGAAATGCAAAGTGTAAGATCATATGCTGGCTGTACAACTGATGGCGGTCGCACTAGACGCTATAAAAGGCTGCGGCCCCTACATACAAGAACATAAAACTGCTACATGTTGCCAAGTCTGGTATCCTGCTCCAGCAGAGAGGCACCACCAAACGGAAATGCTAATCCATTGCTATTCTTAATGCTGCTGTAATAGCTAAGTAAATGTACGCATAACATTCAGTTTCGCCTATGTTCATTTTGTGACGAAAATAATTTTTGTTTAATAATGGATTTAAAAATGTCATTTTTAAAATTTTTTCATACAAGTTACCCATCTTTAACTGAGCGGGATGGCTCAGGCGGTTTCGTCTATGGCCCGCATTCGTGAGCTCCGGGTTCGATTCCCGTGGCCGGCCTACCTAACATGAGTTTTTCAAGGGTTTTCCCAGGGTGGCAGGCGAATAATGGCTAGGTTAATTACATCTCCCGAATTTTCTGTCTCTCCATTTCATGTCCATTATCATTTCATATCTCTCATCTGGTTATCTCTTTTTGGATAGAAGTGTCGGCAGGAATCTCGGCGCTGCATGGCACGTTGATATGCTTCTGATAAACACATCCTCCTCCTCGGGTGGGACGGTTTCCGGGTGAGATGCCGCTTATACTGTCCTGTCGGGGAGTTTCCACCAGGTCAACTGTAGAGACCCTGCCCTCTGCACTGTCATGGCTCCTTGGGTCGGCCAAAACTTTGTATTATCAAAATGTCATATCATGTAAATTGTCTTTACGCTCGACCATGTCAAACTTAAGTATTTATATGACTGGTAGCAGTACTTTAATGATCCTCATTAAAGTACACCTGTTCATTAAAGTATTGGTATTCGACCAATGCCACGTAGCATTGTCAAAGCGCAAGTATCGTTTACTCTCGTTTCGATCGACAACGGTACAAGCGCCAGTTTAGAAAAAAGTGATACTAGTAGCGGTGAACTTAAACCCCCAGAAATTACGGGAAAAGCACTTAATGTTACCAATAAATTGTTGCCACAAAAGTCAGTAAAGATGTACGATAAATTCTACACACAATTCATGGTTTGGAGAATGTCAAAAGGTATAAATTCGCACTCAAAAATGTATTCCTAGTGTATTTCGAAAAATTGTCGATAAATATGAAATCATCGACCTAGTGCTCACTATTCTATTTTGAAATCAACACTCAATATTAGGCACCAAATTGACTTATCTAAATATTCAAAACTGAACAGATTATTAAAAAACATATCAGAAAGATTTAAAGGGGAAAAAGCCAAAACATTTACAACTGACGAGTTGAAAACATTTATAAATGAAGCATCTGATGGATAGAGACAACATGAAAAATTCAATGCCCTGGCCGGGATTTGAACCACGGATCTACTGGTTTCCGTCCAGCCGCTCTTAACCTTTGAGCTACCATGGCCAACTTGCCTTCCTGACATTAAATTCTCCAGTTGTCTCATATATTTCCCCGGTAGACCACTAGGGGCTCTCGCATCCGAGATACACCGTTTGTGGCGACTTACTATTGTAAGTACTTAAGTCCCAGGCTTCATCATTTAACTCTTATTATTTTAGTTAATAGATGGAAATTAATCATTTCTCCACACTAGCCGTGTATCTCGGTGTATCTCGGATGCGAGAGCCCCTAGTGGTCTACCGGGGAAATATATGAGACAACTGGAGAATTTAATGTCAGGAAGGCAAGTTGGCCATGGTAGCTCAAAGGTTAAGAGCGGCTGGACGGAAACCAGTAGATCCGTGGTTCAAATCCCGGCCATGGCATTGAATTTTTCATGTTGTCTCTATCCATCAACGGCTAGTGTGGAGAAATGATTAATTTCCATCTATTAACTAAAATAATAAGAGTTAAATGATGAAGCCTGGGACTTAAGTACTTACAATAGTAAGTCGCCACAAACGGTGTATCTCGGATGCGAGAGCCCCTAGTGGTCTACCGGGGAAATATATGAGACAACTGGAGAATTTAATGTCAGGAAGGCAAGTTGGCCATGGTAGCTCAAAGGTTAAGAGCGGCTGGACGGAAACCAGTAGATCCGTGGTTCAAATCCCGGCCATGGCATTGAATTTTTCATGTTGTCTCTATCCATCAAATATCTTAGCCTATATACGGCTAGTGTGGAGAAATGATTCATTTCCATCTATTAACTAAAATAAGAAGCATCTGATGTTAAATATCTCATGACAAAAGTAAGATTCTTTTTTTAATGTTACCAATGTTTTATTTTAATGTTTTTAGGTTAAACTGTCACACGTTAACAGCTGTTTATATAGAAATAATCAATATTTCTGCACCTGCCTACTATGTACTACGTCTCAGACAAAAGAATAACGATTTTAACATATCACTCAAATCAGAAATGGATACTTTGACTTTAATTTGGATACATGATCAAGCATAAACGGTCGTATGTAACTTGACTATAATGGTAATTAACTCCTTAATTTTACATTGATTACTTTTTGTGTAATATACGTCCTCCAACTTTAAGTCATATCGGACGGTGCATGAATTGGGTGAAATGATGCTCAAATGAGTGCAGGGTTCGTGCAGCTTACAGTTGCCAGACATTGGTCCGGAAGCATAAGGGAAAACCCCGGAAAAACCTTATCCAGGTAACTCACTGACCGAGATTCGAACTCGGGACCTCTTGAACGTGAGGCAGACACGCTACAATCTTCGCTACCAAGGCGCGCATTGATTACATTGATTGATTACACTGTAGAATCTATTGCTCTCTTATCGGTGGAATTGCAGTTCCATCTTGTAAAATAAAATATGAACGTTTCAATGTTAAATTGTCCCTAACAATGAGCAGTCGTGTGTACCACATAACAGAATAAAGAGGCAGGGGAAACCTTTGTAAACGAAGTTAATTTCAGTCAATGGCTGAACAATTGTTATTGATTGCTTTTAATAAGATTCCAATGTGGTAATGTTTTGAAGCTGAATACATTCATAGACCATGTTTAAATATTCAAATCTACGGATTTACCCTACTGCTGGATTTGCGCATTACAGAGAAGAGTAATAAGGCCAATTATGTTAATTGAGGTTACCTACATACTTATGCAACCTACTCTCAGAATGCACCAAGATCACTGGCTGTGATGTCACACTTATGGCGATGCGACGCGCCAGCTGACAGTATAATTTTAACCGCTCACTGCCAAGTTTCCCAGCATCTGCACATGCTGGTGTCACGCTATCTCGTGTTGTTTAGGCTAACTTCACTTAAATGCCCGATTTCACCAACAGATAAGATTTAACACGGGTTTAACAATAGTTATAACAAAAATTGCATTTCACCAACAAGTGTCCTAACAGTCGTGTTAAATCTCTTGTTAAACTAAAAAGTCAAATTTCTGATGTTAAGTGCTTAACAATTGTAAATAGTCAGGATGGCAAGCATGAACTTAGCTGTCGATGTCGATTTGCTATATTTAAGACTGTCTAAACGACATTCGTAATAGAGTACGGCCTATGAGGAGAAATATTTGGTGGAGCTATCAGGAAAAAAATTTTTACGGAGGTATAGACTGTCAAAACATGTTGCTATGTAGATTACTGCGGAAGTACAAGAGAGGTAACATGCATCCAAAGGAATATGCCGACATTGTCTATGCTATTTTATAATTTACTGAATTATATGGATAATACACTGTCCACCTCCCGTCTTGAAACGTTCAAGTCACTCGTCACTCGTCACTTGTCCGCTCCTCGTTTTAAATTTGCGTAATACTGAGTTAGAACCTGCATCGAAAGGAATATGCCGATCTCGCCTTTGCATCAAGTATTAATAACTGCGATTTTATAATACACTGAATAATGCGGACAATACACTGTCCACCTTCCGTCTTGAAACGTTCAAGTCAATCGTCACTTGTACTTCTTCGCACCTCTTTTTAAATTTACGTAATACGTTTCGTGTTTCTAATAATGACACATGCATTTGAATTAAATTTGTTTCCAGTTTTTTTCCACGTGACATCTTTCTTTACTTTCACCGCACCCGTCCTATTTTCCACGATATCGTTATACTTCGTCACCAATTCAATGAACAATTCTTTCTCCATTTATGAGAAATTTGTTTCACGGAATTTGTTTATCCGCCATTTTTTTTAGCTGTGTGCAGACTGCGGTGCAGACGAAAATGAAAATAAAAGTGCATCGCAGCAGCATCGCAGGCTGGCCCCGTAGCTCAGTCGGTAGAGCACCTGCCTACCGTGCTAGGGGTCCCGGGTTCGATTCCCGGCGGTGGGGGTGGGGATTTTTCTCCGACCAAGATAATTCCCCATCTTCCCCAGAGTCTGGAAGTATGAATGAGAGTGTGAATGTGTGCGTGATGTAATGATAAAAAAAAAAAAAAAAACCCAAAGAACACCTTCAGTATGTTCCAAAAGAGAACGGCCGCCGATATGACCATAGTAGTTAAAGGCAAAAAAGAAGCAAAAAAAAAAAAAATATATATACGTCCTTCTATAGCTGTAATATTTACAAGTTTCTTGGCGTTAACTCTTGTTTGTTAACATTTTCAGAAAACATGTTGGTGAAATGCAAGAATTTGTAAGCGCTGTTACAATTGTTACGTTACACTTGTCAACGTCGATTTTAACATCTGTTGGTGAAATCGGGCATAAGAGTACACAGCAATAGTTCTATATATACGATAGTTACTATGATGCAGAGAAGCATAGAAATTGTTAAATTAAATTCTTCTATTGTAATAGCTATTATTTCAGTGAATATCATTGTTTATAATGTAATGTGGTAAACTAAGCCCTGCAACAGGTATCACTTAACGTGCAAAGAGAGACAAATCGGTTGTAGAATTCTGCACAAATAAGTGATGTGAACCTGTAAATAATTGATCATGCACAACTTGTACGCATTATATCTGATAAATAAATTACTACTAAAGTTTTGTTATATTTATTTCATCTTTAGTTATAAAGATAAGATTATACATCTTGGGATGTTACTTAAACTATCACGTGGTAAATCTTTTAAGATCCTTTCGATCGTTGCATCACAAAACTTGGTATTCATATTTCAAATGAAGCCGTCTGCCGCAACGGCAACATCAAGAATTAAAACGTGTCATTTTCACTTATACCGCATTCCTTTACCTTTACCACTTCCTACTTGATATCAATGGCATGCCGGCCCTCGCAGCCATGGTCGTTAGAGCTTATTGTCTAGTGTTCCACCGCGTAGAGGGTCGAGGGTTTGAGTCCCGCCTTGGACATGGGTATTTGAGTGTGGTCTACAGTAAAATAAACGGAAAAAATAAAAATGCATTAGATTAAACAAATGGAAATGCCTGCCTGCTTCTTGGGTTCACGTAGTGTGTGTGTGTGTGTGTGTGTGTGTGTGTGTGTGTGTGTGTGTGTGTGTGTGTGTGTGTGTGTGTGTGTGTGTGTGTGTGTGTGTGTGTGTGTGTGTGTGTGTGTGTGTAACTCAAATGAAAATTTGTTTAAATACTTCATTAGTATTTAAGTTGAGCATGTTCCAAGTATCATACTAAGTTTTAAGAACATCCTCCCCACAAACTACCTGTTATATGGAACAGTACTACGTTATTTGTTTTTTAAAAAAGGACACGTTGTTTTAAAAAAACGCCATGTCTATGTTTTAATGATAAAGTAATTTTCACTGAATTTTTAGCGAATATCCTATGAAGACCTCAATTCTGAATGAGTTATATTAGCAAATCGTAAGAGACAAAATCATGCAGCATAAAAAGTGTAGATCTCGCAAAAGCACTTTATGTCAAATGGTTTTTCATGGCGTTTAACCATTTCTGAGATATTCGGAAAGTCATTACTTAATGAGACACCTTTTTAAATGTCTTGACTGGAGTATACCTACAACGAAATGTGCAATGAAGGTTAATACTGATTATCAAGAGGGGGGGGGGGCAAGTTTTTGTAGGAATATTTTTGTAGATTGTCGGAAACATAAAATTGGATTTTTTAATTTTTACAGACGCACTTAAGCATTTCGACATCGGCAACTTTTGACTGGAGAACCATTCATTTTGGGGAAACCTTACCTGACTTAATATCAGAATTATATATTTTTCTATTATTTTGAAACTAACCTTCACTCTCGAATTCACGTTTCCAAAATCTGCAGGATTAGACAATGATTATAATTAAATAAATATTCTCTTTCTCAGCCTAGAATCCAACTCGAGACTTCTAATGCAGAAAGAATGCAAAGATGATCAGATGTGCTCGCGTATATTACTGGGCTATCAACTTGACAGTATAGGCTCAATTTGGTTTTATTTATTTTTCTCAGGCTGATGGTGATTTTGGAATGGAGTTGCTGTACAGGAGTTACGAGGTGCAAATCTTAAGACAGGTTTTGTCCCAAGAGCTGCTTTGTTTGGCCTGTCTTAAAATTATAAACATATTAATAAAAAGGAACAGTGCGCTGCATTCAACTGATGTGTTACGAATTTCGAACGATTAAAATATGAAAGTGTTCAGATGTCTAATAGTATATTTACTGATCACCAAGAGGTGGATTCCTATGAGATGTCATTTTTAATGAAGCCTATAATCCGAGTTACAAGTAAAAGATATATACATGTTCTCTGATAAAAATTATGCAATTTTTATTGGGTCTTAAAAATATTTTTCACTTTTGCAGATTTTTGGTAATATTTATGCTTATTTCTATGATAGTTATTTTTTGGAGATTATTATAGAGAGTCAGCAGCCATTACAAATAAAATAAACCAACATTATGTCTATATAAAAGTCGAAGCAGCACTGCCCACTAGTTTCTTGAAGGTTCCTTTAGCAAGTAGCAAACGTTCGTACAGGCTGGCTTGAAGCAAAGCTTGAAGATTCTCAGCCGGAATTTTCCACAGATGAATCAACTTACTTCAAGTATGAATACTTTATTTATCTTAATTATTCTTTAGTTACAATAATTATTCTTCTCTAATTTAGAACCTTTTAAGCTTACTGATTCCATAAAGTGCTGAATTTTTTATGGGGAAACGATTAAAAATGTTTATGAATGAGCCACAATATTTATTAATTTAAGTTTAATGTCAAGTAATATATCTATTATTAATAAATTCATTAAATTATAAGGATAACATTTGTCTTTTTAGGTCATATTTAAGCTATTTTAGGTCAGAAATCCGTCCATTACTGTTCATTAATCATCTACTGAAGGAAAATACAAGTTAACTTGCTTGATGTTTGAAACTGTCTTCCTAGTTTCATTTACTTTTTACAATTAAATTTTCAAAAATGAAATATGTCAGTTCTGCTATGACTGATAAAGATTGAGAGCCCGTTTATAATGGGCAGTATAAAAGTAGAACCACAAAATCCGGCATTAGAAAACTTCAATTCCATTTTTGCTCCATTTAGACTCCGCTTGCGAAGGTAATGGTTACAATGGCCCTTTTATATTTGGAACATTTGACTAAAGAAAATCGCGTTAACTTTTGTACAGTTTTTACACATTAGGTCAGACACATTCACACTAAGGACTTCTGGGAGGGTAGCAAATAATCTGGCTAGAGAAAATTTTCCAACCTCAGCCGGAAATCGAATCCGAGACCCTTGCTCGCAGATAGGAATTTCCTCCTGCTTGAGTTGCACTGTCAGACTGATATATTGGTAACTTGATAAGTATTTAATTATATCGGTTATTAATCTCTAAATATAGATCTCAGTTCAACGAAATGACAACGTGTCTTCAAGTTTATTGTTCCTATTAGAATATTATTGGCTTCGCCCGCAGTTAACGTGGCCTATAGCATGGCAACCCCTGGGATAAAGATTTAATATTTTTGAAGAGTGGTCTGCTACTCAATTTGAATGTTTGTTTCAAACATGGTAATTAAGAAACAGCTGAAGCTAAATACATAAGACAATATTTAGAAAATGAGTAATAGCAGTCCCTGCTGATAAGGCTAGCTCTACTGAGTGGAGGCGTATGGATGTGCGTCACTCCTATACTCGTCTACTGATTCAGAGCCAAAAGAATTTCTCGCCGTTATACATCACACCTTGCATACAAACGTTCACTTGTCTCCACCGAACATCCACTCACGAAATTTCCTTTACATCATTGTATATTATGTAGCATAGACGCTCACTTAGATGGGCAATGCCTAACTTATAGAGCCAGGGCTTAGAGAAAAAATGAAACTATTTGAACATTTTTTCCATATAAGGTGTAGTTTGGTTTGCAGGAGATTTTCTTGGAAATAAGAGTGGCAGCCTTGTAAGATACTGTATTTAAATTCCAATTCTTAAATTTAATGTACTTTTCGTTTTTGGGCTAAACTGTTCAGACACACGGACCTATTTTACCCCTTAAAGTGCTATATTTGGATTCAGGGAATCCTCAAACATACATCAAGTGAAATCTGGATCTTGGATTATTGGATGGAATGTTATACCTTATCTATCTACTGTGTCCGTGGTACAGAGAAATTAAACAGACCGAATAAAGTGGGAAATGTAGAAATTCCAATTGTTAAACAAAGGTAATGGTTTCATTTTAGATTTCAGCGTTACCAACGAGATAGGCAGACTACGGCGCGAACTTAAATCAGCTTTTTCTTCTATTGTAGACATGACTCAAATACCCCCATATTTTGAACAAGCATATCAATTGCACGTTAAATTCACCCAGAAATATCCAACAAAATAATAATAGCATATAAAATATTTTGAACCGTTTTTTATTACAAATGTCCAATGAAATCAATCTGACTGAACGTTTACATTTTCGTAAAATTAGTATATCGTAATCATTAAGCGATAACTTCATAAAAATGTACACCTTATTAAAACAGTTTATGCCTAATTATAACTCTTCTGGTGTTTACATTTTAAAAGGTTTATGTCCCCATTTGTTTCTCTTGGTTATACAAGGAGTGGAATTTCAAAGCCAGCGATATCGTGTCCTTCGATCGAGATAGTAAGTAATGAGAATTTGTACGGAAGGTTATCCGATTAACACGAAGTAAACAAAATAACATTTTTTGTAACAATACTTAGTGAACAGAGGGTACGGTGAGGGTCATGCTTCTCAATAATTGGCCAGAGAGTGGACCTGCGCACGTGCAGATCAAGGAAATGAATGAGCATTCCTGAAACAAAACAGATATGAAGATGCAAAAAAAAAAAAAAAAAAAAAAAAAAAAAAAAAAAATGAAAATCAAATTATACTGAAATGATATTTTATTGTATAGAGGTGAATGTCAAGTCCTCGATAAGGACTGAGAGCTAACTGCAAGTGCCATAAACGAGGTTTTTGACTTTTGAAAGCAAGAGAAGCAGAGAAACTATTCGCTCAAAACTAGGGATAGTCAAAATTCTTGAAGATACTAAAACCAAACACTCAAATTGGGGGGGGGGGGGGGAAATAACAGAACAATGTTGGATCAGATAAACGTTTGCGAAACTGTTCCACAATATACCTATACCTCAAGACAGCGTGTTTTGAAGTGAAGAAAAACTGGGAACTGAGAAATGTTATGTTATCTTCGAAAATCCGCACGAAATCCATAGAAAACATTGGAAAGATAACTATTTTCCCTTCTGCAATTTAATATCTTAACTTAGTCATTTGTTCAACGTCTTCCAGATGTCCAACTGACATTTTCTTTATTTAACACGGCACTTTTTTTGCTACCGCTTTAATTTTATTCGCTGAAAAGAATTTCTATTAGCTTGCCTAACCACCTTTACTGTATATACCCATCACTGTATATCCCTTCAGAATAACTAACGCTTTGTACCTATTTACACGAGACTTCTGTACACTTCTTGTTAAAATAAACTTCCATTTTACATTCACGCATTCTGTTGTAGATATAAGCAGACTGCTATAGGGAGTCAAATGTTTAAAAAGCAAGTTAAAGTAATAACTTTGAAGCTCCTAATAATACAGTGATAAAGCTTCATTACTCATTTGCACGTTTAGTTGCACTTATAAGAAAAATATAGTACACTAAAGCGATAGTCAAACCTGGAGTGATGGCTTTGAAATTTATGACCATTAGTACAACAAAGAGCATCTTGCCGATTGAAGAAAGAGGTAAGGATTTCAAAATTTAAATTACAAGAAGTACTCTGCCACAACAAATTTGACCAATCGTGCGCTTAAACGGGATCTAATTTTCTATGTAACATCATTTTATGTAATCTCTTACGGTTTACCAATTACACAAAAGTCATTCAGAATGATGGACCATTCCACAAAATCAAAACTGAAACCGTTTAAGGATGGTCCCGGGCTGGATTATTTGTTGACTTTGGAATGTTAGAATTTAAAATAGTGTTCTAGCGGTTTTATGGTGAATTATAAATATGTGTAGTTATCGATATAAACAAAAGAAACGCATAGTTTGAAACGTGGAACGTATTATGTAACTATTTAGAAAAAGTGATCGTAAAAATACGGTGACTAAGAGTAACGAAAAAAAAAAAAAAAACTTGTTAGAGACGCTAGAAGAATTTTGCTCTGATAAGTATCGCTTAGAGGAAGTGCTAACGGCGTATTCTACTAGTGTATTGTATCTGAGAACAACAATGTGTAATTAGAAACGGGAGTGTTATTTCACTAGTGCAGTTGAATTATAGATAAAACTCGATCCCAGGCCACGCCTGAGGATTTATATATCAATGCTCGCCGACATCTTCATCAAATTGCATTCCTAACATGGATCAAACATTTATTAAACCGACTTCTCAGCGGGAAGAAAAAAAATACTAGCAGTTTTTTCAAATGGGCGTCCCAAATCCGACGCAAATATAGAATAAAATCATTTTTCAAGACTTGCACTTTGTTATCAGAATCACTGAAAAGTTATTTAAGGAGAAAGAAGTTTTTCCAAAACTTTTGGAAGATTTATATATAAATTATATTAGGTGTGGTGGTATTTGCTTGAAAATCTTTGTTACTTCCTTAAATATCAAGTCATATTTACGTCAATTTTATTTTTTCAATTATGCTGTTACCAGACAGTCTAAAAATGCTCTAACTAGGGATATTGTTTCACAATGAATATTGTTCTTGTAATCTCTGATTACTTTTTTTTCAGTTCTCTCTCTCTCTCTCTCTCTCTCTCTCTCTCTCTCTCTCTCTCTCTCTCTCTCTCTCTCTCTCTCTCTCTCTCTCTCTCTCTCTCTCTCTCTCTCTCTCTCTCTCGTGTGTCATCCTCATTTCTCTGTTTTGTAGATAATAGGAGCTACCTTGGTTTTCCTTACATGTCCTTATATATTTAAAAAAACATTCAATAGTTAACAAGGATCTGTAAAGTATATAATGCTGATGATTACTGAATTAAAAAAAAAATGCTCTGGGGGTATCGAATTGAGTGGAATTCTCTGCCTACTATAGATAAGTAATAAAGTAAAGAATTGGGAAAATTCCAAGAACATAGCTGTAATTTTCTGTGTACATCACCACAGTAAGACCGTTATTGTAGTTAAAAACGAATACCGATTTATAATTAACATTTTGGCTACAGAACCCCGAGTGTTTTCCCATTCTAAACAATCGAAAGTTTTAATGCTTTGAGCTCATTTTGGAGACCCGATATGTTTCATGTTTATACCAAAGCATATTTTATTCTATATTGATAACTGTGTTACCAAGTGGTGAAAGATGATCGGTCAAGTTTGTTGATCAAGGCCGCGCTCGTGAGGCAGTAAAGCGAGACGTAGTTCGACGCCAGTCCCTCATTCAGGGGCGGCTTAGTTTACATCCTCTTTGTTTGCCAGGTCTGTGCGATTCCCTTTTGTTTTCTGCGCTGCCCATTAAACTCCTGTCGTAAATTGTATTTTGTTCGTCTTCAAATACCGCACCATAAACCTGCAGCTCGCTACTAGCAATCAAACTGATCCTAAAACTTAATTTATCAGAACTCATCCTAAAATTTAAACCATTAGCTGACATACAAACATTAGCCGACATAAAAAACGGGGTTTTCATTAATATACTTTGTCTTAACATTAAAGGAGTCGGATGAACCTCACTTAAGAAGTTCAAAAAGTATATTCTAACTCATTAAGCAACCTGCATAGACCGTCTCTGAATACACATTCGCTTATGTATTATACTTTTCAAAATCATTTTTGAGCAACAGGGATTACCCCATAACGAGGGGTATATGATCGTTTACAATATGACACCTCGAGTTCCGTTTATTCTGGTTTAAATATTTAAGGCATACCTTAACAACATCGACTACGTAGATTTATATTACTAAAAATGTTATAAATTATTACTGTAAAAAATTCGAATGCAGCAGCTCCTGGAAAAAAATTGTAAAAATTAATTTTTAGAATCTGTAAATATCTGGCTCTCTCCATTCATAGCTTTATCCAATACCTTGTATATTATAGAATCCGGACATTGGAAAGAAGGCGAAAGGATAAAATAATTTGAATTTCAAAGTCTACTACTCCATGCCCAGACAATTTCGAATCATAAGTTTTTCTTCCACTCATAAACCAAGTTCTTCCTGGAGTGGTTTAGTGAGCTGCTTCTTAAAACTTATCTGTAGCACTGATAGTTTTGGTTGAGTTCAAGTAGCGTTTGTCCTCCTCTAAGGCTACATTTCAAAACTGGTCATCGCAGGTAAAAATTGTATCTGCTGAAACTATCCAGTAAGACAAGAGGTGTGAAAAACTTGGGAAAAAGGGATTATTACAGTAGTAGAAGGCGTAGAACAAATGCCCGTATCCGCAACAATGGATTGCAGAGAGAGAGAGAGAGAGAGAGAGGGGGGGGGAGGAAAGGACGGATAGAGTGGAAGATGGAAGTTTGTCAGCCACCAGTGACAAAAGTAAAGTTTGTTCAATTACCTAGAATTGCTGGATGTCGATAGCGGATCACCGCAAAACTCTAGAGAGTATCTATTTTTATAGTAGGTTCCTGTCTCAATGAATGGTGTAGATATTGTTCGCCAACGCAAATGAAGCCCCTGACAGGAGTGCTACCCTTACACCGTGGTACAAGGACAGCGAATGTGTGTGACAGAACGCATGCTACACAAGGAGTCGAACCGTTAAGAAAATATGCGCCCTATTCAAACAGTACACTATAACAGATTTATTCACAAAAGTTGAAGACGTCAGAATGCTTTAGGATGGTCTGTAACTGAAATGACAGTGTCGAACACGTCGAAGTGGGTGTTGGAACCTTAATCAACCTCACTGCGTCTCATTTCCCGGAGACTTTCTTTGCTGAGGCAAACAGTAGCATGTGTATTGAAGAATCCAGGAGCAGTAACCGCCTAGCGATGCTGAGGAAACTGACGAGAGTTAGAATGTGGACACGGAATATTCGAAAGGAGTTGAGGAAAATGCCTGGAAAGGAAATATGGTTTTGATACGGGAACTTTCAAATTGCTAGGACGAGCACTGCAGGTACAGTTAAACCGCAGATTAAGGAACCTGACTTGAAGCATTAGCGCGCTAACTTCGTTGCAAATAACACGTAAAGATCCCCCTTCGTTTCCCGATGGCCTTTCCTCTGAACTCTTGAATGGCATACTCTATACAGCTACGGGAGTATACAGAATGGACACCACCATAGTTAAGAGAACCGTAACGTTCATTTGTTACAAACCGAGGACGTACAGAATGTTGCTTACAGCTTAGCGTGTTATGTGCGAACCCTCGACAGGAGAAGCAACTTAAAGGGGTATCTTATAATAGCTTTAAGACTGCTAAGAAGCTGTCTCAAGTTGGAAGAAGATGACTGTTGGACCGTTGCTACCTATGCTGGACATGTCACATGAGCCGTTTAACTGCACTCACTCCTTCCCTAGAACAACTTCCTCTTCAGAGAGGCCGTTTAGGGTGGAAGAAGTCACAAGTTCCGAACTGATACGCTTTTATTGATCGAAGGGACAGTGGATCACCTTTAGTCTGTATCAATAAAGATCTATTGTGTTGCTGGAGACTCTGAAGCCCAAGAATGCTGGACCCGAATTGCCAAAGTAAGCCCTGGGGGCAATATATAATTACATTTTCTCTGAATATATTTAATATAATTACATAACTACCATAATTTCGGAGGCATCCTTTAATGGCAAAAGAAAAATATTGCGAAGTCTGCAGAAATATATTTAAAATATATTAAAATAAACTAAAACAATAAGTTTTTTACAGAACATGTTAACTTGACAAAATGATTTTATTTTCATTTTAGCTTGTTAATTCGTCTTAAAAATAAAGATTTTAGTTCTCTTTTTTATCATAACAAAGCACATTTAAAGGCCTTCACGTTAGCTATATCTAGCACAAGTATATGCACATAATACTATATTATCTGGTAAAGTGGCGTTTAAAGTAATTTAAATACTGTAGCAAACGGACTAAATGAGGGATTTGGGTGCAAATCCACCATGACTAGTTTTTACTTGTCATATGAAATTAAGTTTTGCATCTTGTCTCGTGACAAGATTTATTTGTGCATACATGCAACGTTATTGCTTATTTCTTCCCCCCCCCCCTGCACCGAGCATATAACGGGCATTTTCTTAGTTAATTTTGGAATTAATATTTAAACATATTGACAAATAATGAAGTCCTTAATAGGAAGACACCCATATCAGTTCTGATTGAGATTGAAAGTGAGCTAGAGTGAACATTGCGGTAAATTGTGCAGTGTTTTAAAGAGAAACCGTGTCCTTAAATATTTGGTTCGGAGAATAAATTATCTACAAGATGAAAATACAGTTCCAGAAGAAATTTTTGCAGAATTAGTAAACGTTTTCAAATTTTCCGAATAACATTTGTAGTACTGCAAGTTTAGGAGTACACCAATCTGTTAGCCAATAAGCGTCATATCGTTTAGTGAATTCGTAGGAAAGTATTATTGTATTACTGAAAATCAAATTACAAAGAGGGAATGGTATCTAAAATTAAACGTATATATTCAACTTAAAAACTTAGCGCCGGATTAGTGCACGATTTCGAAATTATGGAGCATAGTTCAAAGATTTTGAAAACATAATTGCATGATATATTAAGACATTTCTTACAACAAACCCGATGTCTATATGCCACATAACTTTTGACCCAAGCTCCACTTAGAAACAAGGAAAATGTAATGTTAAATTACAGTAACGGTCTGTTATTGATGGTATAATCCAACCATTTTAAACAATTATTTATAAAAAATAAAACAATTATTGAAGCTGTATGAAATACTTCACCAATGTTCCGATTGGTTTTCTTTCCATTCACACTTCACGCTGTACAGCTTAATGCAATATTCAATCATTGTGGACAGAATACCTGCCCTATTCCATGTACAATCAGCAAAGCATAAAGGTGTAAAGGTGGCAGTTTGTTGAAGCTCGTTTGATAGGGCATGCTCGAAGTTAGGTTTCCGACCGTCTTCTGTTAACGAGAGAAGGCGATGCAGCACGAGTGCGACCATGCGCAGCATTCACATACATGATATGTAAAGTTATGGTGCATATAGTACCTCCAAGCACTCCTAGTAAAGTTAGGTGGCCATTCTGACACCGTTAGGAAGAAAGTTTGGTGTGGATTCTGTCTCTATAAACTTTTATTTTGTTTTAATTTAAATTGTGATCTTACTTGCAACTAACTACCTTACAAATGCTACTACAGCATTCAGAACTATCAACTCAGTTTCTGCTTAAGTCTGGATGGCCCAGTTCGTGTTGCGCCGACCCTACTTCAAGGTCGCGGGTTCGACCCGTCCTAGGCCGATTTTTTAAAAGTGTGCTTAAAATATTCAGCTCCATATAATTACATTTACTGCCATGTAAAAAGTCCTGACGAAATTTCGACACACCAAAGGCACTATGTTTTACCTTGAGGACGTATCTTTTTTGAGGAGCTACAGTTATTACTAATTTACTCTCAAGAATCACTGAGAATTATGTTTTTATTTTAAATCATTCATTATCTATAGGATTAATTCTATTTTACTCGCCTGTTTATTAAAAGCATGGTTTCTTCAATATATTTAGGAGATCTAACCTCCCGATGATCATGGCAAATGAAAGCATCGTTAACAAAATAATTGTTTAAGTTTCGGCTTAAGAGAGGGGCAAGACAGTCCGGAAACATCCGAATTTCTAAGTCAATTTTAACGATACATTTAGCCTAAAGATAAGTCGTCTTTTATTTCTTAAATGTTAAATATCTGTAAAACCCTACAATTCTTGTATTTTTGTTAAGCAAACTGTGACTCAATCAAATGATAAGTAATGCTCCTTAATTAACTTTCTTCCGACTTTCATATAACTCGATTCACATATCTACAAACTATTTGTCCAAAAGTCACTTTTCTGTCTACTTAATTGAGGTAAATTTTCATTACATATTCGTAATGTAGGTATAAGAATAATAATGCAAGTATTCATAAATTTAAGAATACCTACATTAATCTAGTAAGTCAGATATGATATGTCAAAGTTTTAAAAAGTGGATGGCTTTTAAATTTCTGTAGAACCAGCAGAAAAATATATGCGACTTAAAATTTTAAAAAGCGTAAGCATTTGAAAATTCAAACCAGTAACAAAAAATATTGGAAATGGTTAATGCCACAAAATAACTTGGCAAACTGCGAGTTCTACAGTAGAACTTTATTATCTCCTACAGGTTCCAAATATTTAAAGGTCGTCTGGAACGAGAAGGAACTAACGCAGTACTCCCATAAAATTCAAATATTTTAAAACAGTGTTCTATCAAATTCATTAAAGCCACTTTTTAAAAATTGCCACTGTAAAGGTTAGTTTGGGCTTGAGCAATTAATATAGAAAAATTTTTATTGTATCTTTGGAAAACGCTGAAGTTAAATATTAAGTTTGGCATTGCCGAGTTTTCATTTTATTTTTGACGTTTACATATGTGTACACCTTATAAATTTTGGGTGAAACCTGTTCGAAATTGTGGGTGGAAACTGAAAATAAGTTTTTATTTATGGACTTTTTTACTGCTGTGGTTATCAGCGTCCCATTCTATATCGGGCGTGAATGATCACTTCAAATTTTGAGTGGAACATAGTACTTCCTTTAGAGAAAGTCATTATATGTTAAATTTTCTCCTAATTCAAATGAGTAACATTTAATGATTTTAATTTATTGCTAAGTATTGCTTTAATTTTTACTTTATTAGTATTACACACAAAATGAGATATAGGAATTTGATATAAAAGTCATTCCCCCTAAAGACGACTATACGTGTATATGAACAGTGTAACTTAAAAACAAAATGCTTATCAGAGCTTTAAAAAATTACCTTTCCTCTTTAAGCTGCCTTTAGGTGGAATATTTTTCATTAGTTTCTATTTCTAAGATTTGCATGGCCAATAAAGTGTTAAAATAAATTGTACCAATAGCAGGCATAGCGTTATTATCCTAATTCTTCCCCCTCAATCTCCGAGGTCCCTGGAGGGTAGGCAAACCGAAGAACAGAACGGGCATCATAGTTCATTTTTATAGTATCATTAGTCTTTGGAGTCCCTTTTAATGTGAATAAATTTCGTATGATTTTGTGCAATTGGTATGCCATAATTGATAAAAATTTAAAACCCTAATCATGCGGAGCTCATACAAATATCCAATATTTGCCAATGTTTTCTCTAACACTAGCATTGTTTGAAATATTCAAATAAGTTTTCCCTCGAACTTCGGCATCTATAATGCATTTTGAGTCATTTTGCCCGCATAGGTTATTCTTCTGCTTCTCTAACTTCCCTAGTTACCACTATTGTTGTGTTACGGGAATCTTGGTCCTCTACCCCGTATGCCCACGACACGAAGGCTAGAGGGCAATGAAGGGCAGAGGAGCTTGAATTGTTTATCTGCTCCAGTAGCGGATCTGTTTGCTAGGAGATGAGTAGTATGAGAGTGCATACGAGTCACCCATGATGCCAGATCTAATGTTCGTTGTAGCGATAGATATTATGTATGGGTGAATTGTGTGACAACTGTACTAACCCACATAAGCCTAAAAGCATAGCATTAAGCTTAAGTATGGGCAACTAGTTTACGTTGATCTAGAATTGAATTCCATTTGAGGAAACAAAACTTTTAAAAAATGGTTCTTCAAAAGGCAATAGAATGGATTAAATTTTTTTCACCAAAACTTCGACTCCTTATTGCATCTAGTACCCAATAAGCAAATCTTTAAGAAACGAGAACATGAAAGTAAACTCACGCCCTTTATTGATGGGCGCCGTTTTCAACCATCGCGCCCCTATCCCATCAAACTTACTACACTTATTTCAAAACATAAAAAGCATCCCTCCTTCGTTAGATGGGGAAGCCATGCATCAGACTGTCGTACAGTAGTGTTATACAGGCGCAGTGAAGTTCCGCGTGTGCGCGTTTTTTCGCTATCCAAATTGCAACAAACTTATTCTTAATAAAACATTTTCATCTATCCATTTCACGTTGAGCTAAACATTTGCAGAAACTATTTTATTACTAATTTTCTTGTAGGGGCAAGGGAATACACAAAATAGACTAAGCGATAGTCAAAATATTCTAAGACAACTGGTTGCCACGTAGTGCATTTGAAACCCCCTTATATTTGCATGGCCAAAAGATTAAAAGACAATGAATTACTTTATATTTGAGAAAAGTCCACCTCGGTGGCGCAAGTGGTAGCGTGTCTGCCTCACGTTCAAGAGGTTCCGAGTTCGAATCTCAGTCAGGGCTTTTTCCGGGGTTTTCCTTATCCTGAAAGACGAATGTCTGGTACTAAGCTCTATGAACCCTGGGCTCATTTGAGCAGCATTTCATTCATCGTCCTATATGACAAAGTACATAATGTACATCGAAAGTATTTTTATGGAGTAAACAGTTTCCCAGATAGTTATTTAATTGAATTTTCCAATATTTATAATTCTCTTTCTGTTTTAGCTTACGTCCTCGTCATATCGGGCGATGAATGAAATGAGTGAAATGATGCTCAAATGAGCCTAGGGTCCACAGAGCTTAAATATTTAACAGAAATTCTTTTTTCAGGATAAAGGAAAACCCTAGAAAAGCCTTATCTAGATAACTAAACCTGACCGAGATTCGAACTCGGGATCTGTTGGACGTGAGGCGGATACGCTCCTACCTCGCTACCGAGAGGGGCTTTAAGCTCCTTAAATGCTGTGGTTCTCAGCTTAATTTTGCTTAGAGGCCTCTTTCTCAAGCTTGAGGTTATTTGACATGATATAATCTATATAGGAACCTCCAGCTTTACTTTCCCTCCGAAAGAAGTCATGCTAAGGATTTTAAGTCCGAAAAAAGTTCATCACCCTCCACCGGGTTTGAGGCCGTGACCTTGGAAACCAGAGGGTTGCATGTTACCACAGACGACTTCCGTTGTTTGTAAACGCTACAATTTCGACACAAGTATTTCAATTTTCCCGTTATCGGGGGGTTTGAACCTTATTTGAAAAAAAAAAAAAAAAAATCTTATGAATGAATATCTTGAAACAGTATTAAAATAGAAACCTTCTGAAGCTAATTAACATTGGTTTCTTTAACCTTTTGAACTGTTTCTGAAACGTAAAGACTCAATTTTTCTGTTAATCCGAGTAGACATGAAAATCTACAATTACGGGTATTAGTTCACATATTGTATTAAAGACGCTCAAAACAAGTTATAAACCCTTATGTGAGTACTAAATAAAAAGTTTCGAGGGAGAAGATTCCTCCATTAACGAACTCTCCTAAAGTACACATCTTTTTATATTTGTGGATGACAGAAAGGACCTCGCATAAGGTGTAGCGATGACAACGTACTGTCACTGTGGAGCCAGGAATACTTTGAGGTATAGATTCACATCGGCGATTCCGCGAAGGCCAACAGGATCTGATGTCAACATTGAGCTGTGTCAAAGGCTACATTGGCAAATGTAACCCAGAAATGGGTTTGTCACTACGTCAGTGTCCAGGAGAGAAATGTTTAGGTTGGCCATACATCATTCGCAGGTTTCTGCACATCAAAAGTCTACGTACAAAAACGCGTGATCCAAAATCACGAAGACGAGATTTGAATGGGAGCTTAACAACCACTCAAACTACGTACTTATAGAAAATGTAATAATTTTCTGCCAAAGTTAATGCCAACTGACGAAGTAGAATAAAAAAACAAAAACTTGCGTTCCCATAATAAAACGAAAACCTTTGCAGTACTTTCTCTACTTACTATAGGTAGAAAAGTAGGAAGTGATAAGTTTTTGCACGTAACAATAGTGGCTGAACTCATGTCCATGTAACATCAGATATGTATAAAGACATTCTGTAATATAGTAATGGAAATAAATGTATTTACAGATATTTTGGTCTTAAGTGTGTCCCATGAGTGAATATATACTTAAGTGTAGAGAGCAGAAAAGCTGTTTTCCATTGCTCTTTGCAATCAAGGTTTTTCGCAGCACATCTGCAGCCTTCTGCTATCTCGAGTGACCCAGAAGCCAAGGAATAATAAATCGTCTGCACTCCCACGCCTAGCCCTCTAGCGGCAGATACACTACAGCATACGATTCTCAGCATTCTATAAACATTGCCAATGTTTGTTTAATCGAAAGGTCCCCAGACGTCCGAATAAGGCCCTAAGCAGAAAGCCAAGCTATTACAGATGTAACACGAATAAACGCTAGAGCGAAATCTACATTATGCTTCAAAATATTAACACCAATTGAAGAATTACTATTTTCAGTTATATGTATTGTAACGAAAAGAACTTTCTGTTTATAAGTATTCATATTTAATTTATTTCGGAAACTGTTCTTTCACACTACCCGAGTGTAGGGAAAGATTTGGAAAGGTAGAATAAAACTGGAAAATTCAATGCCATAACTGGGATTTGAACCACGGATTTCCAGGTATCCCAGTACGACATTACCTAAAACAACCGGACGGAGACCAGGAGATCCGTGGTTCAAATCCCGGCTATGGCATTGAATTTTTCAGTCTGACTACCTTTCCTAATTTACTTTTTTGGTGTTTGCTTCTAGTGCGGTGTGACAGAGTTGATTCTTAAAAAAGAAACAATGTTTATTTTAGTTATCCTGTAGTAAACTGCTCATTCTGTTGCAGTACATGGATTTTATGTCGACATAGACAGTTATTATGCACAAACTGAGCAAAAGAAACAGTTTCAAAGATGCATCCCAGGGAAAAGGGATGCATCCCAGGAGATATTTGTTTCCAAATGAGTACTTGATGTGCTTTAGCAACTTTGTAGCATTTTAGCGTTCTGGTTTTGAACTCAGATGTGGGGATGCATGAAGAAGCATAATGGTTTACTTATACATCGACAAGATGCACAATCATCTCGCCACTTAAGTTGTGTTACTTCAATAGCCATGATTTCCAGCTGGTTTTAAACTACATACTTAAGTATTCTGGGCTTTTGAGGTAAATCGTCTTAAATTTGAGAAAAGACTCTGCCTATTAAACAATGAAGTTGGTATCAGAAACACTACTATTATCTTAGATGGTCGAATAGAACAGGAATGTGACTTAGTACCGTAGTGTTTCATTAGTAATATAGGTTAGGCTGCATATTATACCAACAATAAGTTGATAGTCTAATAACTTCACCTGTATTACATTAAATATTTACCTCTGTTTTAAACATTTCTTTTAGAATTCACGAGCCCAGAATGTGCAAGCTACACAAAAGTAGATCTAAACGTTTGTATACTTTTTTTCCGCCGAGATGAATAAGAAACACGCCTGAACATATTATAGAACAGAGCGTACCGCCAGTTACAAATCAGCAACTACTATAATATCTAAAACTAAAACTCACTGAACATTACAAATAAATAGGACATAACCGTTGTATCAAGCAAACATCATATCAGCATCTGCATATAAAATTACAAGCCACGGCCAAGTAACAAAGTGTATCATGATTGCAAGTAGATGGTGTAAAATCTCGAATCGCAATTGTGATGTTCAGATCCTGGAAACACGTGGTGAAAGAAATGAGAAGTAATTCTGGGTAAGCGTTGCAAGAATGTTTGGAGTTTGCAAACTCTCGTATTACGAAGCGCGTTACTTGACTAATGGACACAAATGTGTTGTGTTAGTTGAATGTGAGCTTACTTTTTACTGTGAATGAGACTTGATCCTTAACCTTTGTTTTCCGGTTTCTATACAGTTTGAGGGTTGTAACAAAGCCAAATAACTACTGCTCAGGAATTTCGATGGCAGTTTATATGCATTACCATAACGTTATATTTCGAAAACCGCACTATTTTTTTTTTTTTTTCAAAAAATGTAACGTGTTCTTTTTTAAACTGCATAAAGCGGTTGCATTTAGACTCTTAAGTAACTTCAGACATTATTTGGGAGGAACCAAACAGCATTTGTTTCGATATTGTTTATATAACCTGACGCAAAATATTGGTTCATCCAGCACACACTCCTCAGCTGAGTTATCGCTAGTTGTATGCGGGAAACGGAGTTTGCTTGAGTATTTAGTTGCGCTGTGTATTGTTAGCCTACTTTGTTAAAACACAATTAAAATGCGTTTTTATGGAAGCAAGACGTCGTGGCGGTGGGATTGGAGGTGGACCGAAGAATCCAAGGCAAAGATCAGCTTACGGTTGAGATGTTACATTGCACGGCCAAGCTAAAGAATTTGTTTGTTCTCTTAGAGAGTTCTTCCAACAGGAAGACGAGAGTTTGGTCCTTAACAATCAACAGCTTATTCCTTTTATGCAAAAGCGACAGTCCCATCTCAGTAGAAATACTTGCACGTAAAATAATTCCTATGGGTCAAAATTCCGGCATATCGGCGCGTTGATATCAACATGTCAATTAACAAAATCGTTAATAGTATATTGGGATATTGATGTATACGGAACGAGGAGACGTTTGAAAAAAAATACGAGGCGCTTGCACAGAGTTTTTTCAATTCTCGAGATTCCGTTATATGCTTATATACATGTGTATTGCACATTTTTTGCACTATGTGTATTTAAATCAATCTGAATTTTAGTAGTTAAGATATTAGCTGAAATATTAATAAATATAATTGGAGATAAAGGTTAGATTTTAGAACGTGCATCGCCTATATGTGTTTCTATGGAGAAATACTTACCACACTGTACGGGAATGTCAACTTACGATGCATAGCAACAATGTCGGTAAGAATGTAACATTAGTTGCAAAAATTATTTAAAAGAACACGCACGTGAAGACGCTACAACGGAGTGATTGTGTGAGCAAATTATTTCTGTTTTTAAAGTAGGCTAGTACAGATAAATTGTGCATATTTTTGTTGAGGCGAGATAACTCGAACCCTGTTTATGTTTCAAGTGTTGAGAGGATAAAGAAAGGCGATCTGTATTACTTCCTATCTGCCGATGAGTAACACTGCAGCACCACATGTGGAGAAACAGATGACCTTCACGTACTTTTTTTTAAAATCAGACTGTAGGTATACCTAGATAAAAAGCTAACATGTTACACTAACTTGAAATATTATGTAAATTTAATAGCCCAGGTGTTACAGTATGGTACAGATGTCTGAGAATGAATGAAGTGTTAAAAATATGAACTTGAACATACAGAAAAGCTCTAAAGTTTTCGGTTATTTCAGCTAAATTTTAGACAACCTTGTAAAGATGTATTCTTTACACAACAAATACTACGCCACATTATTGTACATATGCCCGATTTCACCAACAAATGTTAAGACTTAACACGAGTTTAGCTATAGTTAAAAGAAAAATTGCATTTCAGCAACAA
The DNA here is from genome assembly GCA_030765055.1 of Mantis religiosa. Classification (NCBI taxonomy): domain Eukaryota; kingdom Metazoa; phylum Arthropoda; class Insecta; order Mantodea; family Mantidae; genus Mantis; species Mantis religiosa. Next base: position 121,942,471 of record CM060951.1, on the reverse strand, counting down.
GTGTTAGCGTAACACTCGTGTTAAATCTACTGTTAAACTAACACGCCGAATTTCTGATGTTAAGTCCTAACAATTGTAAATAGTCAAGATGGCGAGCATGAACTCAGCTGTTGATATCGATTTGCTATATTTAAGACCGTCTAAATGGCATTCATAATAGAGTACGACCTATGAGGAGAAATGGTTTTTAGAAACTATCCCAAGAAAATTGTTTTACGGAGGTATAGACTATCGAAACATATTGCTATGAAGGTTACTGCGGAAGTACGAGAGGTTAGAACATGCATCGAAAGGAATATGACTATCTTGCCTTAGCTTCAAGTATCAGTAACCTTGCGATTTTATAACTTACTGAACTATGTGGATAATACACTGTCCACCTGCTGTCTTGAAACGTTCAAGTCACTTGTTCTTCGCACCTCGTTTTAGATTTACGTAATAATGAGTTAGAATATACATCGAAAGGAATATGCCGATCTCGCCTTTGCTTCAAGTATTAATAATTTTGCGATTTCATAATTCACTGAATTATGTGGATAATACATTGTTCACCTCCCGTCTTGAAATGTTTAAGGCACTTCTTATTCGCACCTCGTTTTAAATTTACGCAATACTGACAAGTTGTTTGGTGCTTGTAGTAGTGACAGACACATGCATTTGAATTAAATTTGTTTCCAATATTTTCCCCGCGACATCTTTCTCTTTTACATTCACTGCATCCGTCCTCTTATTTTCCACGATATCCTTACATTTCGTCAATTAACAATTCTTTCTTCGTCGATGATTTTGTTCATCCGCCATTTGGGCAGACGAAAATGAAAACAAAACCGCATCGTGAGCGCATCGGAGTGCGTTCAGAAAATCATCCATAGCCTTCTATAGCTGTGATATTTACAAGTTTATTGGCGTTAACACAGGTTTGTTAACATTTTAAGAAAACATGTTGGTGAAATGCAAGAAATTTAACATTGGTTTTAGCGCTGTGACAATTGTTACGTTACATTTGTTAACGACGATTTTAACATCTGTTGGTGAAATCGGGCAATAGAGTAATAAAATTAACAAGGGGTTGAACTGTTTACAAATGAAGAATAGATAATTTAATACTTTTATCATTATCATAGGGTAAGTAAATACGAAAAAAGCTCATAAATAGAGGTCCACTTTATCAGCACCTAGTAATAAGTTGCCAAATAGCATTAACTTAAGAAATATCCTACTTTCTATACACTTCGACAAAAGAGGCAGATACGCGAACGTCCATTTAGAGCTGAATTGTGAATGCGCTAATTACACATATTTCTTTCACTCTCATTTACTGACACTTCAAAAGCTGGATTAAAAGTACAGCAATTAACTAACCATGCCAACCTTTGTTACAGAACTAAAAACTACCAAGTTTGGGGTACCATACGATAACCACTGCTAACAGAACATGTGAGCCCTGTTTTAAAACGAGTTTAATATGTATTTAGAATGGAATAAGAGAACGTGTCCTAATACGACTTGTAAGCACAAATTTTTTACAATGATTGATACTTTACTATCATTATGAATATTTTCTGTGTAACATCTAAATTTAATTTTTGATGATTCAGTCGTTGAACATGAAATCACTCAACATTCTCATAACCTTTTTTCACATTTTGAAGAAACATCGTTTTCTTGCTCTGCCTTTCACAAGAGTACTTGTGACAATTGCAGCAAATGGTTGTTTTACTAACTTTTGTTAGATTTTTCTTTCTTGGACTGGCACTTACCAGTATATAAATAGCAAAGTCCCTTACTCCAGTCACTTTGCATCAAGTCTCCCTAATCCTCTCAATCCCTCCTTTTCTATGATTGCATTATTATAAAATTCAAAATCAGAATCTATACAAATTTACAAGTTTCAAAATGAAATCTTTCGAAAACTCAGACTTAACTTAGCTACTTTCCATATGCACATTTGCCAAACATACTAACGAAATATTACTAAAATATTTCACAAAAGGGCATCTCAAATTGTAGAAAGTAGAACGAAATTTGTGTTTTTACAAAGTGGTTTAAACATTTTTTGTTCTATTTATACCCCGCCTTTAACTGCAATGGTCATATCGGCGTCTTTTTAGGAACATAGGCGAGTGTGTTGACTCGTGTACATTGGGTTGCTGGTATTATACTCTGTATTTTTAATCATTAGACCACGCACATATTCGCCTCTTATTCATACTTCCGGACTCTGGGGAAGAAGGTGTATCATCTTGGAGAAAAATCCCCAGCCGAGAATCGAACCCCAGACCCCTCGCACCGCAGGCAGGTGCTCTACTGAGCTAAGTGCTACAGAGCCAGCCCAGACAAATCTTCATTATTCAGCGTAGAAATTTACGATATATTCTTTTAGTGAATCTAATAGACAAGCTTTCTATACATTTTTTAACAATGCTATCAATTGTCCGGTCATCTCAGTACACCGGTGTGCCGGAATTTCGTACCGCAAAGATCTTCCATAATAAATATACTGAAATAGGCCTATCGCTTTTTAAGCACTCAAGCTATTGATGTGGGTCGGGTTTAAACTCGCGATCTTTGGATCAGCAGGCCAGCGCCTACCTAATCGAAGTATCCAGACTGATCCAGACCGACAAAAGAATGGGGGGGGGGGGGGCGCAGAACATTCAGTAGGTTATATTATATATATATCCACTCTTGCAACACACGGATAGTATAATCCTTCTGCAATAAGGGACAAAATACATTAGGGAGCTGTTCAAGTGACATTTTGTTAGGGTAATGACGTAATACAATTCTAACCTAGCCTATGGGTTTCTCGCTCGTCTCAAACAAAAGGTTTGAAATCTTTCAAATTCCCTTAGATTTTTCAGTTACATGGATAATATTACACGTCTTTATTTTAATTATTTTTTCGTGTTCTAGCATTTATATAACAAACTTTAAGATCATACAGAATTACGCATTTCTGAACTGCATCGGAGTCAAACCTGTGTCCCAAGTTTCAAAGTGCCTTTTGGGTGCAGGGCAGACACACACACACAGAACAAAGGGCAGGCAGACAGACAGACAGACAGACAGACAGACAGACACACAGAACAAAAAATACATGTCGAAAATAGAACAATCCGGTAAGGAAACACAATTGCATTAAGTTTAGACAATCTGGCAGTTTGTACTTTACTTAAAACTTTTTTTTATAAAAAATCCTTCATTTTTACGATTAATTCCTTTCCGAAGAACAATTCAATGAAAGTTGCACTTACGGGTTTAACCCTTTCTGATTATCTCATACGCTGAGACGCTAATTATAAAAGCTATATGCAATATTTTATTCTACACATTATAACAAAGGGTTTTAAACGAACCTTTGAACACTATGTTGGGAGATATTTAAAATTATCGTGAACATTCGACCGCTCCTCTCGCTGGAGACTTGGCAACTTCCCACTAAACACGAATTGCAATAAAAGGCGGCGTCAAAAGCCGGCATGTCGGAACTCGTAAATTATACTCCTTTTTGTAGTACTACTGATAATGTGCTGAATTTAGGGTTAAAAGTTAAACGATTTTCCCCTTAAATTAAACATGTTTACGTTTAAATCACTTCATATCATTTATTGCTACATTTACTGAAATATTCGGTTATTACCATCATTTATCACATTTTAAGGGATAAACCGACGTTCTTGGAAACTACGAGTATTTAAGGCGAAAGTTGATAATTTGCCAGCACCTAGTGGAGTGTTGCTCTACATGAATTTTATAAACTCTAAAAAATGAAACTTTTTTAAAGTAGTCTTATTAGAACATTTAAGATTTATTAACTTGAAGATGAAAAAAGAAGGTTCGACATTTTCCAGTTTGTTTTATAATACTAATTCCAATGAAGTAATAACTCACCTAATGAGCAGAACAATGACAATGGGTACTATGGCCGCAAGGATGGCAACGAGCTGGAGCCCGGAAAAAGTGAACAGTCCTTCGCTCTCCATGACTTCGGACGACTGTCTGCCACTGGATGCACTTTACCACTGTGTGGGTGTTCCACTACTGCGGATTAATACTCTCGAAAAATAGTTCCGGCGGCGGAGAAAAGGGGCATTCTGTCCTTACTGTCATTTATGGACAAAAAATACAGATGTAATTTAAATTTTCATGTAGAGTATTTATCTTCCGAAGATGCAAGGCGGATATGTTTAGGAAATTTACCAACGGCCCTTTAAAATGTATGCTTTGAATTTTTCAAAAAGTTAGTGGCGTCGCTAGGATCTCGGGGGCCCTGTTCCAGGGGGGGAGGTGGCCTACTGCAGTTTCCGGAACCGAACTCAGAAGTTTGAAATGCTGTTTATATAGAATTATACAAATTCAAATTAACTGAACGTAAACAAGTACGCACATGTAATACTTGCTTTTACAAGTTAAGGAATAATGGTTAGGGGTAGTGATATTTAGCATTTTTAAATCAGAAATTTAGCATTTTGATTTTTACATTTAGCATTCTGTAGCATTTATACATTTCCAATTTAGCATGTTATAGCATTTTGAAAAAAGTTTAATTTGAGTTAATTTTTTAAAATGATACATATTAATATTATTTATAAGAGATTTAAAACACATTTATGCAAGGGTATTAATGACTGAGTTAAAAGTGCATTAAGTGTCAACTTTTTTTTTTTTTTTTTTTTTTTTTTTTTTTTTTTGTAATTTACGTCCTCCAACGTTAAGTCATATCGGACGATGAATGGAATGGGTGAAATGATGCTCAAATGAGCCCGGGGTCCATAGAGCTTAGAGTTACCTGACATTCGTCTTTCAGGATAAGGGAAAACCCCGGAAAAATCTTATCCAGGTATCTCACCTTACCGAGATTCGAACCCGGGACCGCTTGAACGTGAGGCAGACATGCTACCACCACGCTACCGAGGCGAGCAAAATTTCTTTTTACATTAATATAAGTTAAAGCAATATACAGAAATACAGAACAAGCTGATACAGGCTAAAGCATACCAAATGACACAAAAAATATAAATCCACACTGACGTAATTCAAGCACAATAAAAAGAAATTGCACAAAATTGGCTTGTGCTATAATTCATAATTTTATGATTCAGTAACGCTGTGGAATGTAAGAAGTGAACATATTTCAAGATTCTGTTCTGTCATTCGAGTCCTCATCTTACTCACAATCAAATTATAGATATTTACTGAAATATCTTGCAGTATCTACGCTGTTGGTAGGACCCCAAATGCACTGCAGAGCAATGGTGGGCAATGGTGGAACAATAAGCTAATTTAGCGGGAAGGGCTGCTTTCCACATTCCAGAAGAACGGTCATTTACTTTATAACTTTAAACATGTAAAGGTTCTACAAACTCTTCAGTTAAAGTTTCCAAAAGAAAAAAGCACTGAAAAAAATAATTAATTGGAAAATATTCGATTTCGCATTTATATCGCATTTTGAGTCAATTTCACACTTTATCGCGCTGTGTCGCATTTGCGAAAAAATCACCACCCCTAATAATGGTATCAAATATATTTTAATTATTTCATTTATATTTTTATTTGTTTTAAAAGATACGGCACCCATCATTACAATAAGATCAATAGGATTAGAACAGGTGTTGTTTCGGACTTACGTTCTTGCCAAACTAAACTAACCATATGAGTTTCAAACACTTATTTTATACTCAGTTTTATTTAAAATTGATTTTAGTTATATTGGATAAAATACGAAGTTTAAGATAACAAGTGAAAGTGCAAAGTAATTTAATAGAGGGAAGGAAAATTAAATAATAATAATAACAATTTTGATAACAACATTAATTTAATGGCTGGCCCGGTAGTTCAGTCGGTAGAGCACCTGCCTGCCGTGCTAGAGGTCCCGGGTTCGATTCCCGGCGGTGGGGGTGGGGACTTTTCTCCGACCAAGACAATTCCTCATCTTCCCCAGAGTCTGGAAGTATGAATGAGAGTGCGAATGTGTGCGTGATCTAACGATTAAAACCCAACGAATAAGAGTTAACACCTTCGATATGTTCCAAAGGCGAACGACTGCCAATATGATCATTGGAGGTAAAGGCGGGGTATAAATGAAAAAAAAAAAATCTTTAATTTAAATTAAGAAGAAACATTATTTTGAATGTTAAGCAGTTTTGAAAAGTGATTTAGAAGAAAAGTAATAAAAATATTATTGAATCTAACAAAGAACATAATTATAATTGGTTGTGACGTAGACCAATGGTAAAATGTTGACTTCCACGGCAACGGAAGAACCAGTAAATCAAGATTTGTGTTTAACCATCATAGAGAACGGACGTGTGTGTTAGTAATCGTAAGTCTGCAGAAAGGACGCAGTGCATAAAATATTGCGAAGGCAACTTAATAATTTTGTTTTTAAAATTATATAATATCGACGTTAACAAATGTGATTATTCATTCAAAGTTTAAAAGATTAATTCAAAAGGTTTATCAAAATTAAATTTACAATATAAAAAGAAAAGTATTGAACATTTATTTCACTTCATCATCATTTCTCGTCTGTGACCGCACCCTGAAATAGAATCTCATACTAACACAGGAGTAGCCGAGGTAATTTCCAGAATCCAACTTCGAGTAACTCTACGAGAGCATCAATTCCATCATCTGCAACATCAAACATCAAATTTCCGTTTCATATGGCTTACCAACTTGGTAGTTCGAGAACATCATCTCTATCTCTATACGTATGAAATTCCTGTTACAAGTTTCAAAATATAAATATCTGGGACCTGCATTTATAAATTAATTTCACTTTTATTCATCTACTTCATTAGTGGGTCCTATACCAAATGCAACAATCTCTAAACGACAATTTAAAGAAGGAAAACAAATCAAATTTAACAACTCTTTAAGTCATATTTTCCCGATATCAGTAAAATTATTTATTCTGCAAAAGAAGCAGTAATAGACTTGAGACATAAAGATTTTCGCTCTTGGTTGCATATCGGCACAGCAGTCAACCCTTTATCAGCGTTAAAAGTGACGCGCCTTTTCATGACCAATGTATAAGGTACATTCAACAAGTAGAAGTCAAAGAAGTACACATGTTTCATCAACAGAGATTGGCGATGTTTCATATCAATCAGGTTTTAAATGTTACATCTGAAGGAACTTCTACCAGATAATGCTGCAGTTCGCAAACAAATGAGACTCAACTAGTGGATAGCTGTGGCTCGTGCATTCGATGACCTGATTCACAGAACAGTTGGCGAGCCTGAATCTAACCTTATCTGTCTTGTATTCAGCGAACTTAAGGCGCCCACCTCGGTAGCCTAGATGGTAACGTGTCTGCCTCACGCACAAGAGGTCCCGAGTTCGAATCTCGGTCAGTGTCAGTTACCTGGATAAGGTTTTGTCGGGGTTTTCCCTCATCCTGAAAGACGAATGTCGGATAACTCTAAGCTTCATGGACCCCGGACACATTTGAGCATCATTTCACCCATTTCATTCATCGTCCAATATGGTTTAACAACTCGGAGCTCGTGTCAGCAAAGTTGAGGCTCGTGTTACTTTTAGCAATATGCATTATGAAGCGTCTGCCCTGAGTACAGTTGAGCATGTTGCCAGATGGGCGAATAGTCGCTGTTTGGGTTAAGAAACCCAGCTTTCTGTGACAAAGGTTTAATGAAAACAATTTGCAATTTTTGAGCTACTAACATATTTTTGCAAAGTGTAAGTTTTATGATAATTTCAACTTTATGCGCCGTTTGTTGGGGAAGAAAGCTCTCAAATGACATAAGACAAATACTAAATCATCTCAGACCATGTTAAATTACGTGAAATCTGAATGGGCGATACGAAACCCAAACTATTGTCAGCTCGTTTTTGCTTGTGACGTCATAACTACACTTGTTTTTGCTGTAGGTGATCAGGTAAACTTCCTTCTGTTGCATGTTTCAAAATAGCTAGTGAGGAGATAAGCATTTCGCAACAACCAAACAAATGACTCATGCCATAGCATCCAAGAATTATAACCAATGCTATAATAAACACTGATTATCAACAGCCCCCACAAGTTTATGCACGCTCGTATCAAAAATAACAATACACAGTGTTCTGAGATATCAGTAATGCTATCATTTCAGTATAATATTTGATCTGAAGCGTGGATGACTCATATACACACATTTCGTATAAACAAGTAGACTATAATTAGAACAGATTGTGAGCTACATCCCTCCGGTTGCCTTCTGGTAGTCAGACAGATCAATCTATGGAGGCACATGGCATTGGTTAGACAAACCTCTCAGCTGATTGCCAAGTGTGTAAACTCATTGTAACGCGGTGGACGCATTTCCAAATGCCTCCTCCAGTATATTATTTTTATTAAACAATTCTCTCAAATATAGATTAAATGTAAAACCCTTAATTAAATATTCACTTGACATGTAATTTGTTGAACAGGAACCCTTTGTTAGAATTCCTCATTTGGGATCCTAGATGTTGGGGCTTTCGGTGCGAGCATCAATTGCTCCAGCTTCTGCAAACACTGTTAAAACATATACACTAAAAATAGAGCACATTACAGGATTTAAGCCTTTCGGCCCTCCTTGTAAAAATCTATAAGGACTTCTCCCTATTTTCTTGTTCTAATGAGCTCCTGTGGTTCGTTCACCTAAAAATCCCATTTGAAGAGTTTATACATATAGGATCGGCTTATAAGTCCCGGGCCTCACATAGAGATGGCGCCACTGAGCAAGTTTCACGAATAACATCATATAGTTTAACTCTAGACTATATTGTATCCATAGTTTGCGGCATACCCGCATGTCAGATTTCAATTGGTTGGTGTTTACTTTTGATTTGGGTTCTAATTGGAGCTATGAGATCTCTTATCCTCAGGTGAATGGTTGTAGGAAATGGATTTGTTGTTTGTTGGCTGCTCAGTTGTCTCAATAATACACTGGTTCGTTGCAAAAATGATTTAATTTAATTCTCACTAAGTTCGTTGATTCAGATTGATTTGTAGCGGCGACCACCTGTTACTAAACTTCCTAACAGAATTCTCTTACTTCTTTATACGGCGAATACTTTGCTATTATAAACTTCTTCTGCTGCTTCTCTTACGCTGGTTGCGTTATTCTTGACTTCCCTACATTTCGGACTTAGAAATCTTTACTACTTCTTCTTCACGCGCACTAACACATCTTTCCCCTCGTAGTATGACTGTTGAAGTGAGTTTTCGTCTACTCTGCGATTCAGTTCGTACCTTATTCTGATCCCCACTCTAACTCTTATCACATGACCAAAATAACTCACCCTTCTCCCCATTTCTCAAATCTTACATTATTATTGGTTTCTCATTTTATTTCGATTTTTCTTTATTGGTTAGCAAAACTCATCGAACTCATTGACGTTACATCCCACCGTGAGTTGGGTCACGCCTACCCTGGGCTCTTTGTAACGGTATACATCGTTATCACCTCAGCAAAGTAAATCCTTTTAAGTCTTATGCTTGACCGCATCCTGAAAACCTTATTGTTCCTACACATTCCTGGCTATAGTTCTCAGACATTGAACCTTTCCTTAAACAAGGAGGCTAACGGTCACCTCTTCCTGTCTCTCCGACTTGTGTTCAGATTTTACAGAAATATTTTCTCTCCCTTACATGGATTCTAGCATGTTAGTTGTCTTAAATTATATTCTTCCCATCTTATTCTTAATTAAACCGCTATTTTAATCATTACTCTAATTTCATTCTAATTTCATATTAATATAACAATATTTTATATTAATTTAGCAAAGCATTTTTATTAATTTATCTTCTTTTTTAATTCTCGTGATTTCGATTAATTCGCCACCTCCTAATCGCTGTCTGATACTGCGGTTACAAGTTACAGGTTAATTAATAGCTTGTTTAGTTTTTGAATGACAGCATTTTAAACAAGGCAGGTTTCACAAAAATTTAGGATTTGGGAAAACGAGCAGTGATTAAATACTTCCATTTGAAAGGCGTAACACCTAATGAAATTAAGGAGGAAATGGAAAGTACATTGAAAGACCCTGCCCCTTCATATAGAACGGTTAAGAGGTGGGTTGCAGAGTTTAAAATGGGACGTACGAGCACTACTGATGGGCCTCGCTCTACACGCCCTGTGAAAGTCACAACTCCAGAGATCATTGAAAAAATTAATTGTTTAGTACTAGAAGACCGCAGATTAAAGTTGTTTGAGATAGCAGAGCCTATAAAACGTGCATGTAATACCTTAAATAATGTTTTGGGCTTTCGTAAGATCTGTGCAAGTTGGGTGCCGCGTTTTATGACACCTGATCAAAAGTTTCAAAGAAAAACTGTTTCGTTTCTGTTAAGGATTTGGAGCTCTACCGTAAAAATTCCAGTGAACTTTTAAGACGACTTATTATCATGGATGGAACTTCGATACATCACTACACTCCAGAAAGTAAATCAAATCAAAACAGCGGATTGCACCAGGTGAACCAACTCCAGAAAATGCAGACAGTTTTGTCAGCCAACAAGGTTATGGCGGGTGTTTTTGGATGCCTAAGGAATTATTTTTATTTATTACTTTGAAAAGAGTAAAAGTGTCACTGGTGACTACTGTGCAGACTTACTACACCGTTTGAGTGATGAGGTGAAGATAAAAAGACCTCATTTGGCAAAGAAAAGAATCTTGTTTCTTCAGGACAATGCTGCGGCCTTGAAATGGGAAAAATATGCTAATTTAAGTTCTAATTGAACATCCACCACCCAGTGATTACCACCTGTTCCCCAAACTAAAAAAATTTCTTGGAAGACGAAGATTTCAGAGCAACGAGGAGGTCATTGATGTGGTAAACAACTATGGCCATGATACATCGCACTACAAAGATGGTTTAGTTAAGTTAGAACACCGATATGACACATGTATCTACCTATTATCCCCTTTAGAGGTTATGTTGAGAAAAAAATGTTCTTTTTTTATTGTGAGGCCCGGGACTTACCAGTCGACCCTAACATATATTTGAGGTCCTCCGAGCTACACTTATGCCCGATTTCACCAACAGATGTTAAAATCGACGTTAACAAATGTAAAGTAATAATTGTAAAAGCACTAACTAAGCTGTTAAATTTCTTGCATTTCACCAACCTATTTTCTGAAAATGTTAACAAACCTGTGTTAACGCCAAGAAACTTGTAAATATCACAACTATAGAAGGCTATGGATGAATCGCATTATTTTCTGAACGTACTACGATACGCTTTTGTTTTCATTTTCGTCTGCACAAGCTGAAAAATGGCGGATGCACAAAATCATAAATAAAGTGGTGAGAAAAATTTCTCATCGATGGAGAAAGAATTGTTCATTGAATTGGTGACGAAGTGTAAGGGTATCGTGGAAAATAAGAGGACGGATGCGGTGAATGTAAAAGAGAAAGATGCCACGGGGAAAATATTGGAAACGAATTTAATTCAAATGCATGTGTCACTACTACAAGCACCAAACAACTTGTCAGTATTACGTAAATTTAAAACGAGGTGCGAAAGACAAGTAACTTGAACGTTTCGAGATGGGAGGTGGACAGTGCGTTATCCACATAATTCAGTGAATTATAAAATCGCAAAGTTATTAATACTTGAAGCAAAGGCGAGATCGCCATATTCCTTTCGACGCATGTTTTAACCTTTCTAGTACTTCCGCAGTAACCTTCATAGCAACTTGTTTCGACAGTCTATAACCTCTGTAGAACATTTTCTTCTGATAGCTTCTCAAAATCATTTCCGCTCATAGGTCGTACTGTATTACGAATGCCATTTAGACGATCTTAAATATAGCAAATGGACATCTACAACTACGTTCACGCCCTATTGACTATCACGCCCTTGACTATTTACAATTGTTAAGGACTTAACATCAGAAATTTGGCTTGTTAGTTTAACAAGAGATTTAACACGAGTGTTACGCTAACACTTGGTGAAATGCAAAGTTTGTTTTAACTATTGCTAAACTCGTGTTAGGTCTTAACATCTGTTGGTGAAATCGGGCATAAGGGAAAAAAAACATTATAGCTTTTTTAAAAAACGGCTCTAAATAAGTTGATTAAAATGCCACGTGTTTGTAATGTTGGCATTATTGGCGACGCGTCTAATGAAGTGCTGGAGGCCCCGCTTCCCCTGAATTTCAGGAGAAAATAAAGATAAACAAGAAAATTTATGCCAAACAATATTTTATTTGCTTTGGATACATTTTCAAAACTTATTCGCGAAGATGCTCGGTGCTGCGGACAATTCGACAGCTGCTTAGAACCGAGTAATCAGTTCCGCGAGCTCATTTTTATTTATGCTCATTGTATTCATGTATTTGTATAACATTCAATGCTGTATTTACGCATTCGTAACCTTGACTGTATTGGCTTCGTAGGTTTCCGGAAGCAATAGTGACTCTTCGATAGTTAAGAAGCACTGACAGATTTTGTCACGTGAAGTGCCTATAGCGTGTGAAGAAAAGTTTATTTTTAGTTTTATGTGGCGCTTTTAAATATATCTGTATATTTCAACAGCATTAGCAATAGTGCTTTACGCAGATAGGTATTTAGTGGTGGTAAATAGGAAATTCTTGTGAAGTTTTAGGTTATTAGCAAAAGTGTGTGAATTAAATACTTTCTCTGCTTTTGGATAATAGTTCACGCTGTGTGGGCCAGTTGTAGGACAAACTGGAACGTCTGAGTGGAGAGGGGAAGTAGGAATGTGTGCTTGTAGTGTGAGTAGTCTTGTAATGTAAGAAGGGCCTACTGTGACTGTACAATAGAAGGAGTACTAAAGAGTAGCTTCAGTTCTTCGAGTCATTATTTTCTCTTATAACTTCCTTCACTTTGAACGTCAGGCCTTGCTACTGTTTGCTATATACTTAATAAGTAAATATGGTAATTGCGTTACATCCAGAAGTTCTATATCAGATTTCACTAGAAATACACTTTTGAGATCCTTGAAGAACGAATATATATATATATATATATATATATATATATATATATATATATATATATATATATATATATATAATTTTAAATTGTGTGTATGTAAAAAGCAAAACTCAAGGACGGAAAGTCGGTCTAATACCAACATTGGCATCAAAGTTCAATATCTTTCAGGGATGTGGCATGAAGAAACTTCTCGTCCCAAACTATCCTTTAATATGGAAACATTTTCAAAATGTTTTATTTTCCCAAAGATTACACTAAAAATGTGGAAATCATGTTTAAGATACTTTCATGACATATTTTCTAGGAAAGTCCTCAAAAGCTCTCTTCATTCTGACGACTTTTTGATAACTCGTCAACCGTAAAGGGTAGACAAAATCTTACTGCACAAAAAAGTGGATCTCGTTAAAACATACAATTTGTCTAATGGACTACTTATAGAGTGAACCATTTCGGAGATATTTCTTGCTATTTATGTGAATTTTTCAATACTTATATTTCTCTCAAATGGGGAGTTGCTATTCATTTTAGTTCACTTGCCGATCTAAAGAGAACGGAATTTCAAAACCATCACATAGCAACCAGTTTTTGTTGTTGTTGTAATTTACGTCCTCCAACGTTAAGTCATATCGGACGATGAATGGAATGGGTGAAATGATGCCCAAATGAGCCCAGGCCCCATAGAGCTTAGAGTTACACGACATTCGTCTTGAAGGATAAGGGAAAACCCCGGAAAACACCTTATCCAGGTAACTCACCCTGACCGAGATTCGAACTCGAGACCTCTTCAATGTGAGGCAGACACGGTACCACCATACTACCGAGGCGGGCACATAGCAGCCAGCTTTAAAACAATTTCCTATAACTTAAATCTTACTGTATTCTCATATTCCCTTGCACCCACAGGAAAATCAGCAATAATGTAAGAGTGGCAAAGCAGAAAGCGTGTCGGGAAAAATTCGCAACAGATATGTTTAGCTCAGCTTATCGCACGTACGCGGTGAGTCCAGTGTATGTATATTTATTTAAAATTACTACACTGTTGGGGGAGAGACTTTTGGAGGAGAGCAAGGAAATCAGAAATACATTCCGTTCATATTTCGTATCCGTTTCTATGAATACCAGGACTTTATTTATTATTATTATTATTATTATTATTATTATTATTATTATTATTATTATTATTATTATTATTATTATTATTATTATTATTATTATTATTATTATTATTATTATTATTATTATTATTATTATTATTATTATTATTATTATTATTATTATTATTATTATTATTATTATTATTATTGTTATTATTATTGTTATTATTATTATTATTATTATTATTATTATTATTATTATTATTATTATTATTATTATTATTATTATTATTATTATTATTATTATTATTATTATTATTATTATTATTATTATTATTATTATTATACTTTCATGGAAACAAAGGGGTGATCTCGCACACTACGAGTTCCACACAGATCTATTTCGGTTAACACCCCAGGAGGAAGGGATAAAGGGAGTTTACCGCAAGATTCCACAGAGATGCTGAGTGTTGAGAGTTCTGTATCCACGGGTCCGACGTGACAAGCGTCCCCACACGTGAGGTCAATGGCCGCCTACGCCAAGAACAGCATTTACAATGCGCAAGCATCTGTCTGTCACCGCAGTTTAAACGCGCACATGAAGGATGTTGAGGAAATGAAATGAAAGGAAATTATGTAAAGGAACAGGGATTTCATTATGGAGGGGATTTGGTACGTAGGCCACCCCCATTGTTCCTATGCCCTCGAGTGGGGCACCCCCGGTAGGAAGGATGAGGCGAAGGAGACACAGGGTGGCGACCCAAGGAGCCAGGACAGTACAGAGGGCAGGGTCCCTACAGTTTACTTTGGCGAGAGACTTCCCCCGTCAGGCCAGGACAACAAACTCGCTCCCCTACAGCGGGACGGCAACGAGCCTAGCAGCCGAGCCCTAATGGTCTCGGGCAGGTGATCCCAGCATTCGCCTGGCGACTCCGGGGAAATAACCCGAAAAAACATGGGACAGGTAGGTCGGCCGCGGGGATCGAACCCGAGCCTCCCGAATGCGGGCCACAGACGAAACCGCCTGAGCCATCCCGCTCGGTATGTAAAGGAATACGTGATATTACAGTAAACATTCAAGTAACAAGGTGGAATAAAAAAAAGTGAGAGTGCGCGGTCGAGAGAAAGAACCCGCCGTCGCTAAGTTGCCTGGGCCCGACCTTGCTCGATGGGTTTGAGCACTATAAGTCTGTAATTTTTTTGCATTTAAACACGAAGCATTCATAGTAAATATTTTCTAGATTATTTTACAATAATTTCATAGAAATTCTTGAGGCGGAAAATGATATCTACTAATTAAATCACGCGGCGGCAGGGTATTTGACAACCGTATTCACTTAAACTTTTTGAGTTTTTGGAAGGATATACAATCCTACCAATTAATGTCACCTGAAGTAAGCAGACGGCTTTCTCTGCCCCCCCCCCCTCCCGCTAGCCATTCATGAGCTGTCTAACGAAAAGAGATGAAACTACAATATAATGGAATAGTTTATTCTCCTTTAAACCGTGCATAAAATTCACACAATTTGTTGCTTTCTCTTGGAGTTGCTAATTCATATTTCTTCCCGTTGTATTAACATTTTTCAGATGAAATTAACAGACGGACAAAAAAGCGACGACGATAGTAAACGCCTGCCAACGTACCTAACAATAACAAGTGAGTAAGCGATTACTTTTAATCAATTATGTCACTTCTTCGACTACAAATCCCGCACCACATTGGATTACGTGAGCAGTTAGGAATGTACTACTAGAACTACGTTCACTGCTGCTGCTGATAAAAACAACATTCTCGTCATTCTTAAGGGGGAAAAAAGGGTCCTCCAACGTTAAGTCGACGGACGATGAATGAAATGGGTGAAATTATACTCAAATGAGTGCAGGGTCCATACAAGTTAGAGTTGCCCGACATTCGTCTTTCAGAATAAAGGAAAAAAAAACGGAAAAAACTCTATTCAGGTAACTTATAATCCTGCTTCTCGAAAGGTTACCCTGGCTTTATCTTTGTTAATACATACAAAGACTGAGACTGTAACTTCCGTGATCGTTTTTTATCTGTAATATAAATATTTGAAAAGAGCGGATTGTTATGTATAATGCCAATAGGCGGCAGCACTCTCGTATTGGTAGGTTGGTAGTAATGCTCTATTTTGTAGACCCTATGTGCATTTCGCATACCAGACAATGGACGCGAATGGAGACAAGCCGTGAGGCACTGCATCTCTTTGCTGATGAAGGGGATGCATTTTTTAAATCGATTATCACCGGTGATGAGTCATGGCTGCATCATTATGATCCTGAAGGAAAACAAGCCAACACAGTGTGGAAATCGCCAGGTTTTCCAACACAAAAAAAAAAAAAAGGCCAAAGTTGTTCCATCTGAATGGAAAGTGATGGTGGTTACACTTTTTTACTGTAATTGAATGATTAACCAGCATGCAGTTCCCCCTCACACTACTGTTACAGCAGTATACTACACGTCAGTACTGGCTACGCTGAGGAAGCACATTGCAAAGAAACGACCAGAGCTTTCTCGGACTGGGTGGCGACTTCATCATGACAATGTACGGCCTCACGTCGCAAATCAAGTCATGCAGTTTCTGGCTCGATTCAACATTACCTGTGTATCACATCCACCTTATAGCCCCGAACTTGCACTCCGTGCCTTTCTTTTTTATTTATTCCCATCACTAAAGGCAAAGCTTAGGGGTATTCGATTTGAGAACTCTGAAGCAGTACTCACACGTAGAAGAATTTCATCCCATAAAGGCAATATAGGGATCACACCTGAAATGCAGTTTTGACGTCCTTTGATTTTTAAAAACGAAGTATTTTTACTTTCTCTACCACATACGGTAGGTAGGGAAGAAGTATTCCATCTAACAAGTTCGATGTCGAGATTTCACTGGAAATCGCTGCTCTGAGACTCCCTGATCTCAAAAAGGACATATTTTTTTCTATAGAAAAAGTGTGTGTGAATAACTCAGAAACGAATAGTCGTTTACGTAACAAAATTGCTTCTTTGAAGGATGCAACACGAAAACACTCAATAAAATATCCTATCGCAGACTACCCTTTACAATGTTTTTAAAACATTATGCTTTACTCAAAAATGGCTCTAATGAATTGTATTAAAATACCATGTTTTAAGATACTTGAATTTTCATGTCAGGGAATGTCTCAGAAGTCCTCTTCGTTCTGGATGACTTTTATAAGTGGTAAATGTAAATGATGAATGTAAAACCATAAAAAGTGGATCTTGTTAAAGCTACACTTTATGGGAAATGCATCTTTTGGACTGAACCATTACAGAGATAGGTATGCTCGTTATTTATTTCACTTTTTATACTTTTCCCAAATGAGAAGTTCGTTATTCGCTTTTTACGTCCTAGTCAAGCAAGCTATCACACAGCGGTCGGCTCTTAAAAGATTTGACTACTATAGAGCAGTGCTGTAGAATAACCGTCCTTCCATAAATTCCCTGACAATGGCGGCGATTCCAGTATGAGAGCCGTTCAGCTGTCACATGCGCAAACCTGGTTGCGCGTAAGTCAGTGTGTTCGTTACACACGAGTAAAGTCCTTTTTTTTTTTTTTTTTTTTTTTTTTTTTTTTTTTCTCAAATGGGTCCATGGAGCTTAGAGTTATCCGACATTTGTCTATCAGGATAAAGGAAAAACCTGAAAAAACCCTATCCAGGTAACTCACACTGACCGAGATTCGAACTCGGGACCTCTTGAGCGTGAGACAGATATGCTACCATCTACGCTACCGAGGCGGGCAACGAGTAAAGTACAACATGGCAGCCCGCCTCGATAGCGTAGTGGTAGCGTGTCTGCCTCACGTTCAAGAGGTTCCGAGTTCGAATCTCGGTCCGGGTGAGTTACCTAGATAAGGTTTTGCCCCGGGGTTTTCTCTTATCCTGAAAGACGAATGTCGGGTAACTCTAAGCTCTGTGGACCCTGGGCTCATCTGAGCATCATTTCACCCATTTCCATTCATCATCCGATATGACTTAACGTTGGAGGATGTAAATTACAAAAAAAAAAAAAAAAAAAAAAAAAAAAAAAAAAAAAAAACTGCATAGCAAAGCGAGAAAGCATATCGTGAAAAATTCGCAACACAGAGATGTTTAGCTCAAGTGTAGTCTGTTCAGATATAATCATATCTTCTGGACAGCAATGTGTCATACATCGGCAGGCGCGAGAAAACATGTCATATAGACACACGCAGCTTCCAGTCGCTCTATTTGTGTTTCGTAGCTTACTGTACACCAACTTACTAATATTTTACTCATCTAATCGACCAGATAAGACCCAATAAGGGACGATGGCAGCACTGGTCTCCTGAAGGTCGATACGCCTCAACGCTCT